>JALAZF010000165.1:8962500-9520000 GCA_022829125.1 Lathyrus tuberosus
TTTTCAAAACTTGCATGAATGTTGCATTAAAATTACCATTTCTGAATGATCAATTTTAACTGCAAATTAGTACTTGACATCATGGAAATTCCAACCAAGAGAAATCAAAGAGGAACTTGAACATCTATTGGTGCTGACATGAATCAAGACTTTCTCGTGACCTTATGGATCTGGGGCAAGTTTTTCAAAGGCCAAGAATGGGGGCAGACCACTGCAAGATTCAGACACTGGGGCAAATCATCTCAGACTATGTCATGGCATAAACCTTTCTAGGAAGAACTCCTTCAGAGACCCTACGGGCTGGGGCAAACATTTTACGAAGGATCAAATTCCCTTCATACTTTCAAGTTGGTCAAGCTGACCATGTCATACACTAAGCAACCTTGGAGTTCAACAAGTGTCAAAAGGCCTTGAGGTAGAGCAAAGACACGATCAACATACATTAGATAAGTCGCTACGCTCACACAATCATCTGCAAGCCATCGTGGCACATCAGCTAGAAGTGAGGTTCTCTCAAGAACAAGCATGCAACTTCTGCAAATGATCAAGCTTGGAGCACCAGAAGCATCCACATCTGTCTTCTTGTCTTCGCACCGTCAAATACCGAGTATCGGGAAGTCAAATCCTATCACCTAAAGTCCAACCTTCCTTGGCAACCTACCCAAATAAGGCCCAACCTTCCTTGGCACCCCGAAACCAAAGGCCAACTCTGCTGGCATCATCATAAAACCAAAGTCCAACCCTGCTTGGCACCTCCTGAAGTCCAACTCATATTGGCAAATACCAAAAGCCCACCCCATTGGCACCTTCATAAAACCAATCACCTGCTTGCATTCATATATGCATTGCATACCATTAACATGCACCATATGCATACATAACCCAATCATTTTGCTTCCTTAACCCCTGCTTTGATATTTTGATTTGTTTTTGACCCCTGAGTCAATATTGTCTTTATTCTCTTAACCCCCGAGTCGATATCATCAATTTCCTTCCTCAACCCCTGCGTTGATATCTTGTTTTTGTTTTTGACCCCTGAGTTAATCTTGTCTTTATTTTCTTGACCCCCGAGTCGATATCATCAATTTCCTTCCTCAACCCATGCGTTGATATCTTGTTTTTGTTTTTGACCCCTGAGTCAATCTTGTCTTTATTTTCTTGACCCCCGAGTTGATATCATCAATTTCCTTCCTCAACCCCTGCGTTGATATCTTGTTTTTGTTTTTGACCCCTGAGTCAATCTTGTCTTTATTTTCTTGACCCCCGAGTCGATATCATTGTCATTTCCTTCCTCAACCCCTGCGTTGATATCTTGTCTTAGTTCAACCCCCGAGTCGATGTTGTTACCTTTACCTTTTTATCAACCCTCGAGTTGACTTGTTATTTCCATTTGTTCAAGACCCCCGAGTCGATGGTATGTTTGTTAGTCTCAACCCCTGAGTTGATCTACCATTATTCCCAGCAAATTCCAAACTCTCACATCTTCATATCCCCAACATTTTGCATACATTTCTGCATCATTAACACTCATGTTCATTTCTCATTGCATCTCAAGCATATCATCATATCCCTCATAACCAATTACCTCTTCCCTGACAGATGCTTTTTTTAAGCCATTCCACTGATTCAACACCTTTCATTCCATACCTTTTCGACTGAAAATCCCGGGTATTCTTATATTTAATCCCGTTGTACCTTGACTGTAAGAAAGCCTCTGCCACTCTCACCTTCAAGTCCAAGAAGATTAAATAGGGGCATCTGTCACACCCTCATTTTCACCCTAACCTAGCCTTGCATAACATATCATTTTCATCATCTATGCATCCCATTAGCTCATAATCATTCATTCGCATTGGTCTTCTAAGACATGGTATTATAACGGTTCTTTGAAAAAAGCTTCCTTTGGCTTTGAGATTCTTCCATTCAAGTTTGAAGCAAGGGTTAAGTTTTCATTGTCTTAACTCCTCATCAAAGTTCATCCAGCTACAAAGCTTTCCTCTACCGAGATTCACCAAGTATCAAGTTTACCTGCTTCAGGATTTCTCAAGAGGCATCAAGTGATAAAGGTTTCATCTTGGTTCTAGTGGAGACTAAAGAACTAGGGTTTTGTTGGTTGTCAACATCTCAACAATGTTTCAGTTTCAAATTGGATGTGGCCTGGCCTTTGGCAAGAAATAGGAGATTGTTTCATTCTTTATATCTAAAGATCATCATTGAATCATGGTTTTGTGTCAATTCAAGTTATCTATTGAAGTTAAGTTGCAGAGCCGTTGAAGGTCAAGGCAGTTGGTACATTTCAAGTTAGTTGCAAAGTCCTGGTTATATGGTTCAGGTCCTTATCATTGATCCAAGGGTTTGTCAAGTTTGTTGTTCAATTGAAGATCATGTTAAAATGGATTTAGGGTTGTGATGTTGTTAATCAGAAATTGATTCAAGGAGGAGGATCTTCTGTGGTGTAATTCAAGAATTGTAGCATTCAGGTTCACTTGTCAAGGTTTTAGGTTTTGTTCAGATGTGGAGGCACATTACCGTTATCCATATCCGTTCCTGTAACCAATTTCAATTTCATTTATTTATCCAATAAATCCAATTTTCCAATTTCTAATCCATCATCCATTTCTTTAAATCAATTACCCATTTCAAATTCAATATCCGTGTCATGTCCATCCATTTTTAATCATTTTCCAAATTTGATTGTGTTTATCCATGTCTATCCATTCACAATATCCAATTTCCATTTCAGTTATCTATTCATTCAAATCCATGTTCATAACCATTATAATCCATAACCATTTTAATCCACTTTCTATCTGTCTAAGTTCAATTTATCGTTTCAATCATCGATTTCATTTCCAATTAAAACCCGTTTCATTAACCAAATCCTTTTTTTCCTCTAATCCAATTTATCCCAATTCATTTTCTTTTCCATTTCACTTTTCATTTCCAAATCACAATCCATCAATTCCATTTCAATTACACAAAAATTGTGGCCACAATTTACATTTTATTCATACAATAGTCTTATTATATTTTTCATTACTTTTTTAAGTCTCACAATAAAAGTCCAAATCAAAACTGAGCCCATATCATTTGAAAGACCCGATGCGTTACATGAAAGAATGCAAAGTGATAAAGTTCGGGAGGACCGTACGTCACCATCTGCACAATCTCAACACTCCAATAAAACAACAACTTGCTCCAAGCCAAAAACTGTACACAACCTGCAAACCAAAATCATACCGTGCCTAAACCGCGATTTCCCACGCCAAGCCCGTAACAAACCTTGCAGCATCAAAACCAAGCGAACCACATACTGTAGCGAAAACGACTTTGCACTAACAGAACCTCCAACAGAGCCTATAACACTTCTGCTATCAAGGACCAACAACAACAGAAGACAACCTGTGTCGAGAAAGCGACTAATCATAATCAGACAAAGATCCCATCTTGAATCGTTTTAAAAAGAATAAGAGGGAGAGGAATTGGAACGGATACCTGGACCCTGGAAATTTCCGCTGCCCTCTTCATTATTCAAAACCCTTTCAATATCCCCTCCTTCAATCACTACAACTTCTTTTTCACCTTCCAACAACCATCAAACTCATTCATCAACACAAATAACCACCGCGTAACTTCCTTCAACTCCTCACCGCCACACCTACTTCAGCATCCACCACGCGGAACTACCCACTCCATACTCATAACAACCGACCCCTTCCACCATAAACCAGCTCACAAACACGATTAAAAAAAACCATTCAACATTTTGCAATGAAAACTCTCTTCATCACAAACTCTAAAAACACTTTCAACCATCATTCACACAACTTCAAGCTTCTTTCAACCCTTCATCAATCCTTTTTTCCATTCGATTCAAAACCACAACCCACTCAAAACAACATAGAACAAGAAAATGAGATGAAGAGGAGAGTGCAAAGCGAAACCGAAGACCTAAACACAAAACCATTCGCACCTGGAATTCAGACCGAAGCAAGAAGAACGGTAGAGAAAATCGAGAGAGGTAGATGCAAACCTTGCTTAAGCCATTTTCGTTTGCCACAATAGAGTTGATAAGAGCGAGAATCCAGTTCGTGAGAGATGAGGGATGAAATAGTGATAGAGTCAGTAGACCACGTTAGTTTGAAGCGTGTAGTTCATTGACACTTCCCTGGTTTCGAGTGAGCCGTCTTCACCATTTTGTTGAGGATTTTTCATCGTGTTGTTTTGTTCAGAGAGAAAACAGCTGGGTTATGTGGATAATTGGGTTTCCTCATGACCCTTTTCCTTTGTAACTAAGAACCGGGCCGGGTTCAAGGGTTCTAGCCCGTCTTATGATGGAGTGCCCATGGGGGCTTTGTTCTTTGTTCTTTGTTGGCACATATGCTGATTTTTTTTAGTTTTCCTTGTCTTCTTTTTCTTCCTTTTTACGATTTAATTCAGTTAATTTTTTTTATTATTTTGTTAAAATCTTCTTATTCTTTTTTAATTATTCATCATAATATTAATTTTAGATTTATTTAATGGTTTTTAATATTAATGTAGATTTATTTGTTAGTTAGTTAATTACTATTAGTAATATTTTTTTTTAAATATTGTTTATTTAAACTTTTTTTATTATTTTTTAGATTAATTATTTCATGTGTTTTCAATTAATTAAAAACCTCAAAAATATTTTATTAGTTTATAGATTGATCTTTTTCACTTTAATTTGTGTTTAGATTTTAAATATTTAAATTTTTAATTTTTGATTTCTAATTTTTATTAACTTATTTGACTTTTAATTTTGTGTTCTAGGGATTTTATTGTTTCTATTTGATCTTGATTTTGAGTCTTTCTTGACTTTTCTCCTGACCACATTCTTGTATTCACTCGCTCGTTCTGTTTCTCATTTTCATCTTCTCCTTGAATTTAAAAACCTTGGTCTTGTACCAAGTGCATTTTCAAACATTTTCTAAATAAACTTAGATGGTCGTGGAGTGGATAGGCGAAGGCCTTCTCCTATCCCGAGTGCTTGACATTACCTTTAGGGTTCACTGTCGTAAAGCACTTACCATCTAAATCAAAACACTTGCTTAATAAGAGAATAAGTTTCTCTTTGTATTGAACTAAAGAGAGGGGATTGGGTGAAGACCTCTTCCTCTTCGAGTATTAGGATGCTCACTTTAGAGTATGTGGTCTCAATACTCGTCTTTCAATACAAAGATGTGACTATATTCGCCACACATTTTTCACAATAAATCTTTTGAGATAAAGAATTGGGTACTACCCGAAGGGGTTCCTATCCGAGGACTTATTTCGCCCCTTAAAATCAACCTCAACAAATCAAATGAGACATCTTGCCTTGATGGCGAAAGTCAACCTTTTCAAAAAGGACATGTTACGTCCGTTCTACCGCAAACAGGTAACGCATAAGACTCCACGAGCGAGCCGCAATACACCTAACTGCTAGAACCCGCACGTTAGCATCGTCCATAAAAAAAACACCAACAAATCGTAGTCGGTCGAAGTACGATTGCTCTGATTCTTCATTCTCGTCCGAATGTAAGATACGTAGGCACAAGATTGTGATGATCTTGGCGAGCCCCCTTCCATTTTCTTCACCCGTAATCCTCTGAACTACGTTGACTCTGACTTTCCCATTGCACGAGGGAATACGTAGGCATAGGACCATGAAGTCCTATCGAGTCCCCTTTTCTTCTCCCCGCCTTTTCTTTTATTTTCTTTCACATTCTTTGGTTCTCACCTTTCTCTCTCCCTCTTTAGGACACTTTTAGAAAGCAATTTCCTTTAGCAAATATCCTTACACATAGACAAGCGAATGGTTCCCATCGAGTACGATGGATGTGAGGGGTGCTAATACCTTCCCCTCGCATAACCGGCTTCCGAACCCGTAATTTGGTTGCGAGACCATCTTATCCTTTCTTCTTGGGGGTTTCTCGATGTTTTCCCTTTCCTTTATGGGATAAATAAAGTTCGATGGCGACTCTTCTGTTTCTTCCTCTTTTCGCCTCCGGTCGACTATTTTTCGAGTAGAGACAACATGCAAGAAATCTAAACACACACACACACACACACAGAGAGAGGGAGATATATATATATATATATATATATATATATATATATATATATAGAGAGAGAGAGAGAGAGGCTTGCCAAAAAAATTCGCCCCAAACCTTAATCTAATGGGGGGAAACGCTTTAATTAGGGGAATGGGCGGGTGCAGGGGAGGGGGATGCTAGTATCTGCCCATGTCTATTAAATTTATGATATTATCTTTATTTTTAATAATTTTACTACCTATTTACTTTTCTTAATTTTAAGATAGCAAATATATTAGAATTACTTTTTTTAAATATAGATTAAATAAAAATGACAAAGTATTATCATTATTGATCAAATAACCAAATGTTTAGTTTAATTATTAATTTTTGTTGCTATGGAAAAAATATGCATTTAAAAAAAATAGTGTTTTTACGGGTGGGGGCGAGGCAGGGCGGGGAAACCCGTTCTCTGTTGGGGCGAGGGGTGGTTGTCATTTTTTACCTCTGACTGGGGGAGGGGCGGGGACGAGGTTGGTACAGGAAGGCAGGGCGGGGCTAATAATGCTTAAAATCGTCCCTGCCCCACCTAGTTCGGTGATATCGTTCTTGTAGGCATTTAATCAAGTCTTTGATGGTGAACCATCAAAACAATTTTCTTCCATTAGATTCGTTGATTTAGGTTTCGGTTACAACACTTCAATTGAAACAAAGATAAACTATGACAGTCCAATTTATCTTTTTCTTGCTTCTCACTTGATCTTATTTGCTACAAGTTCCTCAAGCACTTGTGATCTTCACTCAATCACCATCTTTAATCTTTGACCAACTTCAACTTTGAATGCTCACTGATCTTCACTCAGTCCCGAGCTTCAAACCTTGAATTATTTCCTTCAACCTTGATAACTTGTTAATCCTCACTCGATCCCAAATTTCAAGCCTTGGGTACTTCTTCTTCAACAAGTTGACAATGCACATAGAAAAACTCCAGATCTATGGAGAAAATATTCCTTCCCTTTTTATTCCATGAAATTCCCTTTTTAAATTTTAGCAAGATCAAAACACATGCTATAAAATCTACACACACTTCAAAATTCACAATTAAAACCTAATGGCTTATCACAATCCCTTTTCATACAGACAAATAACATGATAAGTCTCCACGTAAATGATGAATATGAATATTTAAGAGAGAAATGAAGTTGTAGTTTCAAAAGTTTTTTTTACATAAAGTTATTTGATATGTTCTCTCGATGAGAGTTTTCTTATCAAGTTGTGAATTTATGAAATGAAAATAATATTTGTATGTGCATGAGACAATTCAAAAAATGAGCGAAAAAAGCCTTAAATGAATCAAATCAAAGTATATAATGAATCAATCCCAACGTTAGGAGTTTGATTTAAATTATCAAGATCAAAAGGCAGTGGAATCAGTTCCAAAGGAATCAAATCCTTCCAACATGTGAACTGATTCCTACAAGCAGAGGAAAACATGAATTATTAAACTGTTAATTGAATTGATTCCAAAAAGTATGTAAATTGATTCCAACAAATAGAAGTAAACTAAGAGTTTGGAAAAATCTAATTGAATAAATTCCAAGTGTTGTGTTAATTATTGCTAGCAAACATAATCAAAACATGAATTTGAAAAACAACATTTTGAACCAATTCCAATTGTTGTTTGAATCGATTCCAATGGACTGACAGTTTGAATTGGATCATGCATTACCTTGAATCAAATCGTTTAAGGTTAACTTTAGTAAAAAAATATTATATGCATGTATAAAACCTATTATTTGTCTATATGATGAGAGATCAAATGAGGAAATAAAATAATTAAAATACAATATAATACACAAAGAATCAAAACATCAAAATAACTGATAATGCGTTTGAGGGAAATTTCATGAAGGACTCGCCTAAATGTTGGAGGTGATCGAACTAAATCTGTTATTCCTTTACAACTCTTCGTTCTCGAGGGTCTATGTACTAGTATAATTGTATTGGACCCTAAACAGAGACAGGTTTACCAATCTTGGAGAAAAGGGTTCAGAGGAAGCAATACAAATTTCGCTGAGGGTGGTGAGTACGACATGCCTACCAAAGTTGGGTTTCTAGTCGCCCATTGGTCACAACGTTCACCCAATTGTCGTAACACTCTTCTGTTGGTTGCAACACTCGACCCCTATTGGGCTTGGGTCAGACTGTCCCTCACCCACTTGTGAAACATGGAGAAAAATGTATCTCTAGGCACTAACAATATGGAAAGCTTTATCAAAGAGAGAAAACCATGGTTTCCAAGAGAATATAGGAAATAACGGTTTAGATGTTCCACACTCTTGAGGAAGGAGCAAAATAACCACTCTCTGGGTCCAAAGATCCATGCCTAATAGGCCTCTATAAAAACATCAACCTCAGGCTTAAGGGTGTGATTTATTCACCCAAGATTCACAGATGAATGGCTTTTCACACTTTGTGTGAGCTTTCTTTAACGCTATTGACAATCCTAAAACATCACATATAACCCTCCAAGTATAGGTATATACTTATTGTATGTTCTTAGTAAGTACAAAATCGATCAAATTTCTTTAAAGCTTTGAAAAATAATTCACCTCCTTGTGTTTGAAGTCACTTGGGTAACATTCAGTACCAAATTCTTGTAAGGATCAAATAGTTGGAGTGCATTACCGTTCATGGTAATTGAAAATCCATTTTCAAGTAGTTGTCTAATACTCATCAAGTTGCGCATCATAACATGTATATACAATACCTTTTCAATGAGTGTGTTCTTTCCATCCTTTCTCCTTATGATAATACCACATATGCCTTATGCTACAAAGTAATTATTATTGGATATTCTAACATTTGTTCTTTTGTTTGAATCAAAGTTTGTGAGTTATTGTTTGTGTCCGATCATATTATTTGAATAACTTGCGTCAAGATATCATAACTCATACATTGGATTTCCTTCACAAATTATGGCCATTAGCAAAAAAAATTCTAATCATGAGCTATGTGCACCTATTCATCTTTATTTTGATTCTTCTTGCCTTATATATTGTGCCAAGATTCATCAGCAAATTGTTCATCCTTCTCAGAATTGTAGGATTTCACTTTTCTTTTATCAAATTCCTCTTTTTTTTACTGGTTTATTTCAAAGTCACATCCTCTCTTAGAGGATTGAGCTTTGTCATCAGCTTTTGATTTTCTTTTGTTGGACCAAATTTCACTCTTAAAGCTTCCTTTGCCTTTTTTCTTAAAATTCCTTTCGTGACATATTTCTTCATCACTTGAGCTTGCAGTGCTTGTTGGACTAACCTCTCAGTTACTTTATTAATCCCCATGATTTTATGAGCCTCCAAAGAACTGTGTAATTCCTATATTTTCATGCTCTTCAAATATTTTGATTCTTGAATTTCCACCACTATGAAATCAAATATTGAAGTAACATATCTTATCACCTTTTCAACCACATATTGATCACTAATATTCTCACAACATATCTTTATTTAATTCACCATTGTAATCAATTTAGAGAAGTAATCATTTATCTCATGGTCTTCTTCCATTTGCATTAGCTCAATTTCCTTCTTAAAGATTGAAACTTCACTTGCTTCCCATTTTCTCCACCTTTATGGTACTTCTCTAAGATACTTTATTCCTCTTTTGATATTGTCACCGTTGAGATATTTTCAAAATAATGATCATCCATATCTTGTTGAATGTGAAACAAAGTTTTTCAATCCTTCTTCTTTCACTCATTGAATGTGTCTCTTTGCGCATTTGTGGATTCTACTTTGTTAGAACAAGATTTGTTCATCCCCTTAAAAGGTTTTAATGAAAACAAAGTATTGAAAGAACAATAGGGTTTACTAATGGTTATTCGAGTGTGCAGGATCAAAATTCATTAACCTTGATATGAATGAAGTTAATTACTCACTAGAACCATTAAAGAGAACAAAGTTGTTCTGAATCTGAAGGATCGGAACCAAATTTTCAGACTCTAAGAAGTCAACTCAAATCTTTCAGATGCTGAACATACCCTTACTTAGAATACAAAGATCAGCAAGGCTCTGAAGATTGGATCCATTTGAAGTAAGCAGACTCTGTTATAAGGAACGACTTTGCATCTTCTGAACAAGTTGCATCAACAATTCTGAAGATACTGTATTAAAGGAATTTGTCTATATCAAGTCTTTAACTCTGAAAGTGTTTATCCAGACTAGTTCAGATCAAGACTCTAATGAAGGAAAGACTCAGAACATGTGAACTCAAAACTCTGAAGTTTCATTCCAACCAGGTTCTGAAGACATACTTTAGCTTCTGATCATGCTTTAACTAATTGTATAAAAATCCTCTAAATCACAAAGCAACGTATAAAGATAACAACGACTCTAAGCAAGCTTCAACAAACATCTACAAGAAAACTCCAATCAGAAGTTATCCAAGGAAGATCAAGAGAGAGCGGTACACTAATTTATGTCAAATTTGGTGATAGTGACGTTGTCAAGATCTTCTCTCTCTAACTGTTCTGCAACTATTAACGTATTTATGCTAGTTGAGTTTTTACCTCACTCTATTGTCCCTCTACTAAAGACCTTTAATGGCTACTTGTACTATGATAGCTTCAATGGCTATCTGTACCATGGTAGTTCCAATATTCAATGGATCTATTCTTAGTATCTATTTAAAGAAGAAGATTAAAAACATTCAAAGAGATGAACTGGTGAAGTTCTTGGAACATTTCTAAGTTCTGAACCAGCGAAGTTCTTGGAACATGTCTTAAAGTTGAACCTCTGCCTCTCAAGAGAATGAATGTGAGTTAAATATTTCTTGACTGTATTCACATGGATGTGATACCAGTTCACTGGAATGAGTTAAGAGAAACACACTTCAAAATAATATATAACCAGTTAAATGTGCGAGAGAAGTGTGAAACATGTTCACATACATTCTGAAGATAAAATATGTGACTATGTTCATCAGGACATGAATGTTCAACAAAATGAAAATTTGTGCAAGGAGAGAAGAAGAATGAAACCTTCATTCTTTTACACTCAGGAGCAATCAACTCAAATATTATCAAGAGTGTAAACCTTTGTGTATCTGCTTATCCAAGAAGCACATATATGAACACAAGGTTAATACCAGATTCCTCTTTTATGAGAATTTGAAGACTCTAGCCTATGTGCTAAGAGTAAAGTCACTTTTTGATGATTGAGCAAAAGTCTTGAACTGGACTTTTAGGAATTGAAGTTTCATGCTTGCGGGCAGAGCAAGGAAGTCTCAATTAGTGTAATTGAGTAGGAAGTCTCATGCTTGATGGCTTGAGCAGGAAGTCCGTAATAGGTATCTCAGTCAAGGAAGTCTCGATCTGAGTGATTGAGCTAGAAGTCCTGAATGGGGAGTTTAGGCAAGGAAGTCGCATACTCTCGGGCTTGAGCAGAAGTCTCTTTCCATGGGATTGAGCAGGAAGTCTTGAGTTATTGGCGTAAGCAATTGTAATAAGTCTGATTATAGTTAAAAGCTCTTGTGCTGCAAGGGGACTAGACTAATCTCAATTGAGAGGAACCAGGATATATTGTGTGTCTCTTTATTTACTTCTGAATTTATATTACGATGTGTAAACATACTCTGAAGTCAGACTCTGATCTGATTCTGTCTCTTACATTCATCAGAATCTGAGCTTGACACTTTATGTTCTAAAGCAAAATTAAGAAAAAGGAAGTAAACTTTTCACTTTTGTTCTCACTCTGATATCAGACTATGAACATGGTTCAAAATCTAATGGTTCATAAGTATTAGATGAAAAGAGTTTTGATATTTGGACATCCATAATTCAACCCCCTTTCTTGTGTGTTTTTCTCATCTTCAGTTGGTATCAGAGCTCGACTTTGCTTTATGGCTTAATAGTGAAACATAAAAGATCTGGTGAGAAAAATTACTCAGGAAAGAGCTCCAGTTTGGATGAAGTGGATATAAGTTCAAGAAGGTCATGCTGAATGCTTGAAATTAAGCATATGACCTTGAAGAAAATCTGGAACAATCATAGAAGTAGTTCTTTAAAATTTCTATGGATTAAGATACTTGTTTCTACTTTAAGTCACTTGTTTTATGAGTATGAAAGGATTTTTAATATTTAAGAGTGGCTCGTGGGGTAGGTGTACTTGTTAAGGAAATCAAGAAATCATTTCTGTTGTAACTCATTTTCTTTGTGATTACGAAAGGTTGTTTTAATCCTTAAGACTGACTTGTAGGGAGAATGTACTTGTTGCAGGAATCTTGGTTTAATCTTAATCTACTTAAATCAAGATGTCCACTCACATCATTGGTTGTGATAAGCTATGGGACAATCTTGTAAACAAGATTGACTAGAAGATCAATGGTGTTAGCTTGGTACAGATCTTGAGGAATTTTTCCTGCAAGACACAACTTCAAGGTTACAACTATTCAGGAAGCTAAAGATCTGAGTACTCTAGACCATGAAAGGTTGATCTATAATCTTCAAAGCCTTGATATGAAACTGGTGTTGATGAACATGTGTTGAAATCTAGATCTCTTGCCTTGAGGTCTAATGCTAAAAGATCTGGTGATAAAATCTTCTAGACCCTCATGTGTCAGAAAAACCAGAAGAAGCTTCTGATGGAGAAGATTCTAATGGGGACTCTGATGATGAGGAAATGTATTTTATCATCAAGAGGTTTCAACACCTGACCAAGAATAATCAAGATATTCTTTAGTATAAGTTCTAACTTCAAAGGTTCCAGTACCATAATCATTTGTCCTAATCTACAAAAGGACATATTCATAAAGAGAAGATGATGCAGTTAACCCTATACTTATGGTTGACATACTCTCTAATTCTAAATCCTAGCCCGGTTCTAACTTAGAATCTAAATAGGATGTTAATAAATAGCTTGTTATTCTTTAAGAATAACTAAAATATTCTATAAGAAAAACTGTTGAGACATTGGAAAGAAATTTAACTACTCATGCCAAAAGAATTTCCATGGAACCTTTAAATGATTAAGTTATGGCTCTTCAAGATTTATTAACAATGAATCTTAACAGAACTTTGCATGATTTTATGATCTTTGGAGTAAGAAAAGGAGAAGGTTTGGGTCTTCTTAAAATTGTCTTGATTTCAGAATCTTGACACGAGAGAAACCCAAAGAATCCTCTTCTTAGCTATGATAATAAAAGGATTAAAGACCTTAGTGTATTTGCTGCAGAGTGTAGGAAGATTAATAATACACCTGAATCAGTGACGGAGAAGTCAAAGGTTTTGATTGATATTGAACCCAAAACATCAAAGTCGGTAGTTTTTGAAGATTTCAGACACTATGATCCTTATGTCAGAAGGTTGCAAGGTAACCTAAAGACTTTTATATCTAAGTCTCTAAATGATTCAGAAACTAAGGCAAATGGTGAAGCATTTGCTCTGGAGTCTGGATGATAGACATCCATAACCTCAACTAAAGGAAAACATATGGTCCAGATCCTAACTCTTTGGAGAGGAAGGAATAGAAGGCTATGGTATCTGGTCTTCTGACTTCATGTTCCTTCTAAACATGAATATGCATCAACAACAAACAATCTTGAAGATGGATTCTTTAAAGAAAGAATCTGCAAAGGTATGACATTCCTTCTCTTTTTTAGATAGCTTATATGCATGATAAGTTATCTGTAATTGGTCTATGTATATGATATGCCTGTGCATAACCAGTTTAGACAACTTACTCTTATGAGGATCTTCAAATCTATGAAAAGAATGTTTATTCACTTTGGATAAATATTGTGGTTATTTGAGTATATCTTTATTCCTGACCTCCATTTAGAATCAAGTAATGTGAACTTAGATATTTGATCAAAATGTGTTATTGTTCAAGCCAATTCATCATTGAGTTGTGTTGCTTGTCTTACCCGTTGTCTTTTAAAGACTTGATTATTTTTCTAAAGAAAAGGTTTATGTTCTTGTTAAAAAGCTTGATTCAGATAGAGAGTGTCAAAGACTAATGTTGATCATAAGTAGTTTCATCAAGAACTGGAACAGATTCTGATGATGTGTGGCTTCTGAGAAGTATCATACTCTGAGACTCAGCAAAGGAATAAGAAATTTCAAATAGCATTTAAGTGAAAAATATTTTTGACAAATGCCTCACTTAAAGATTCACAGGTTTGAAAATATGTGATGCATACTCTACAATTGTGTTGCGTAGAACCTATGGTATAGTGATACCTTATCCTCTAGATACTTTGTGGTCTCTCTCTCTCTCTCTCTCTCTCTCTCTCTCTCTCACACACACACACACACACACTCTCTCTCTCTCTCTCTCTCTTTTGTCATGTCTTACCTTTTTTCTTTGTACTTATTTATCTTACTTGTTGGTTTTACAAAATATTTTTTGTGATTTTTCTATTCAAAATCTAGTTGTCGTAAATCTTTTTCTCTTGGTTAAACCTTTTTATTTCCTATTTAAACTGGTCTTTCTCAGTCTAGGTTTTTCATTCTTGTCTCTAAAACCTGGTTGACACAGTGTGCAACTTTGATCTGGTTTTTTCAAAAGTTATTCTCTCCCGTCCTAACCTGAGATGGCCTCTAGCCCAAACCTTGGCATGAAAAAACAACTGGAGAGTATCAATGAAAGGCTAGTCTTACTTGAAGAATTGGGAGCTTCTGACTATGATCCTCAGCTTCTCCTTTACTCAGGGCTACAAATCAGACTTCCTTAAGTAATGTTCAACCTCCTGAAGATAACACCTTCTTATTTTAAGAGAAAATTGTTCTTCATTCCTTGTTAACAAGTTCTGAGTGAACTTGTTTCTCTGCAAGGAACGGTTGTAAATCTGGATGAAGTTTCATTTAACCTTTGGTTAAAGGGTTGTTGGTGAAGATCGTGATGTTTTATAAGGACAGTCCAACTCTCTCTTCCTCCACTCGAGCTTTGGCAGTCTTCATAACCTGCCTTAGTTTTTATTTTTCCTTTCTTTCCCTCGAGTCAAAGTCTTTCAAGATCATGTAATAATTGTATCTCTTGATATAGAATGCTTCATGCAAGTTATTGTATCTAAAGATTAATTTTGTTTCAAGACTAGATCATTCTTGTTTCGAGTATTTCTTTTTTATTTTTGTTTGAGATTTGTATATTCAGATTTTGAGTGTAATAATGATGTATTCTTTCTTAGCCTATGATTGAATAATCAAAGAAATCTATATGGTAAATTGGATGTATGAGATGAATCTAATGAAAAAGGAATATCAAGTTAAAAGCATTGTTTTTGTTTTGATTCTAGACTTCTTAATCAGTTGCCATTAAAATAAATAATTATGATTAAAAGGATGATATGTAAATTAAAAAAGGGAAAAAAAACTTAATTGACTTAAAGGAATGATTACAAAACGATGTTTATAACATTAACCCTAATTATCCCTAGCTTTCCTAAGCATGGAAAAGTATTCCCATTCCAAATTTGTTTATTCGTTCTTATCAAAAACGAAATGAATCACTTATCTTCTTCTTCTCTTGGATTTCCTTTTCTTCCTAATCTTCTTATGTGGCTTCAGTGCCTGAGGAAGAGGGGTTGAAGGAATCTCTTTAGAGGGTCTGGTCCCCTAATCAGAATGTTGAAGTAAATATGGATTTTTGATTTGGCTTGAACAAAGTTGTGTGTTTTTATAACAAAATTTTAGAGGTTCAAACACTTTGTGTGTTTAAATTTCTAGTCTTTGAAATTCTCAATGCTAATCACTAATTAAGCATGCCATACTAAATCATAATTATTTCTTGGAAACTAAAACGGTAGTGATTTACCATCAGAAGTAAAGAATCTCTTTGGATAAAATTATTTTAAAATTGTTTTCAACTTGGTATCAATTTGTTTTAAATCGTCTTTTGGTATCAAACTTTAAATTATTTTAAACATTTAAATTGATCTTATTTTCTGTTTCAAATTTTATCGTGTTTTTAAACTTCTTTAAAATTTTGTGCATTTAAACTGTTTTAAAAATTATTTAAGTTTTATGTTTTTTTTTCTTTTAAAATCTTTTTGATAATGACAAAGGGGGAGAAAATGTATATAGTATTTAAGAAGAGAAAAACATATGAACAAAGTAGTGTCTGCATTAACATCTTATGAGTTATAAGCTTTAAATTATTTACATTTTGCATTTACAATTACTTTGTGTAATTTATTTACTGGGCTTAAATGATAAATTTAATTAACAAAGACAGTACTTAAGGCAAGCTTACAAACTTTACGTTAATGAGCTGTCAGACTAAAGGAAGAGCTTACAAACCTCGACTTAAGGTCAGTCAAACTCAGTGGGAGCTTACAAACCTCAGACCCTAATGTTAGAATTTGTTGATTAAAGTTATAAGATTCAATTAACATAGACACAAAGTTAAGAAGAGCTTACAAACCTCGTCATAATAGACTATCCGACTTAGGGGGAACTTACAAACCTCACCTCAAAGGATTGTCTAACTTAGGGGAAGCTTACAAACCTCAAAATCTGATGTTAGATTGTGTTAATTAAATCACTAACCATTGTACTTAAATATATTTATTTGTCATCATAAAAAAGGGAGATTGTTAGAACAAGATTTGTTCATTCCCTTAAAAGGTTTTGATGATAACAAAGTATTGAAACAACAATATGGTTTACTAATGGTTATTCAAGTGTGCAGGGTCAAAATACATTAACCTTGATATGAATCAAGTTAATCACTCAGAAGAACCATTAAAGAGAACAAAGTTGTTCTGAATCTGAAGGATCAGATCCAAGCTTTCAAACTCTGAGAGCGTCAACTCAAGTCTTTCAAATATTGAACCTAAGCTTACTTGGAATAAAAATATCAGCAAAGCTCTTAAGAATGGAACCATTTGAATCAAGTAGATTCTATTATAAGGAACGACTCTGCATCTTCTGAACAAGCTGCATCAGGAATTCTGAAGACACTGGTAGGAATTTTTCTACATCAAGTCATCAACACTGAAAGTGTTTATCCAGACTAGTTTTGATCAAGACTCTAATGAAGGCAAGACTCATAACTTTTGAACTCAAGACTCTGAATCCTCATTCCAACCAGGTTCTGAAGACATACTTTACCTTCTAATCATGCTTTAACTAATTCTATAAAATGCCTCTCGATCAGAAAGAAAACTACAAGGATAACAACGAATCCGAGCAAGCATCAATAAACGTCTACAAGAAGGCTCCAGTCAAAATTTTTCCAATGAAGATCATGTGACAATGGTATATTATTTTATGTCAAATCTGGTGATAGTGACGTTGTCAGGATCTTCTCTCTCCAAATGTTCTACAATTCTTAATGTATTTATGCTAGCTGTATTTTTAGCTCAATCTATTGTCCATCAGCTAAAGACCTTCAATGACTACTTGTACCATGATAGCTTCAATAGTTATCTGTACCATGGTAGTTTCAATCTTTAACAGATCTATTATTAGTATCTATTTAAAGAAGAAGATTTAAAACATTCAAAGAGATGAACAAATGAAGTTCTTGGAACATCTTTAAGTTCCGAACTAGCAAATTTCTTGGAACATCTCTCTGAGTTGAACCTCTACCTCTCAAGAGAATGAATGTGAGTTGAAGATTTTGTAAATGTGTTCACATGGATGTGATACCAGTTCACTGAAATGAGTTGAGAGAAACACAATTCAAAATAATATATAACCAGAAGGGTTAAGTGTGTGAAAGTAGAGTGAAACATGTTCACATACATTCTGAAGATAGAACATGTGAATATGTTCATCAGAAAAGGAAGGCACAACAAGATGAAAATTTGTGCAAGGAGAGAAGAAGAATGAAACCTTCATTCTTCTACACTCAAGAGAAATAAACTTAAATTTGCTCAACAGTGTAAACTCTTGTATCTGCTTATCTAAGAATAACATATATGAACACAAGGTTATTACCAGATTCCTATGTTATGCGAATGTGAAGACTTTATCCCTTGTGCTTAGAGTAAAGCCTCTTTTAAATGATTGAGCAAAAGTCTTGAATTGAATGTTTAGGCATTGAAGTATCATGCTTGTGGGCAGAGAAAGGAAATCTCGATCAGTGTGATTGAGCAGGAAGTTTCATGCTTGAGGGCTTGAGCAGGAAGTCCTGAACGGGTAATTCAGGCAAGGCAGTAATGATTTGGGTGATTGAGCAAGAAATCTTGAACAGGGAGTTTATGCAAAGAAGTCTTATGCTTGCAGGCTTGAGTAGAAGTTTCTTTCCGTGTGATTGAGCAGGACGTCTTGAGCTGCTGGTTTAAGCAATTGTAAGAAGTCTGATTATAGTTAAAGGCTCTTGTACTGAAGGGGACTGGACTAATCTCAGTTGAGAGGAAACATGATATATTGTGTGTCTCTTTATTTACTTCTGCATTTATATTCTGCTGTGCAAACATACTCTGAAGTCAGACTCTGATATGATTTAGTCTCTTACCTGCATCAGAATTTGAGCTTGACACCTCATGTACTGAAGCCGAATTAAGAAAAAAGAAGTAAACTTTTCACAGTTGTTCTCACTCTGATACCAGACTCTGAACATGGTTCAGAAATAATAGATAAAAAGAGTTTCAATATTTGGAAATACACAATTCAATCCCCTCCCTCTTTCTTGTGTATTTTTCTCACCATATACTCCTAGTTCCCAATGATCATTTTACACCATCTTAAGCACTTCTTCAAATCTAAACAAAGATTTCATCTAGAAATTTCATATTTTTCAATTACTTCCATCAATAACCAATATGTTTAATAGAACCCATCATTTGTGTTCATTCCTGTTGACCAATAGCTATAAAAACTAACTACTCATTTTTTGTTTTATAGTGGTGTATCTGTTCACAATTTTTTCATATTTCCCTAAAATTGAACGAGACTTCAAAGGCCAAATTGTTAACACAGCTCTTATGTTTCTCGTGATGCAAGCAAAGATGAACATACAATGTAGAAGATGAAATGAATAGATTATTAGAATTAATTTAAAAATAAAAGTGTACAACAAATTTATATAACTTATTGGTTAACTAACTAACTAATTTAAGTATTTGTTAAGCCACTAATCACCTAACAACCAAGAACACACTTGATTATAAATTAACAACAAAACTTACATCGTTGAATATGATCTTTATCTAAATCCTTATATATATATATATATATATATATATAGAGAGAGAGAGGGTAAATGCTAACACACACCCAAAATTGATGTACCTCACGTAAAAATACATTATATATATATATATATATATATATATATATATATATATATATATATATATATATATATATATATATATATATATATTTTTTTTTTTTTTTTTTTTTTTTATTTCCATCTTTCTAATGTGGGTCTCACTAAAAATTGATATGCCCCACATAAAAATACGCTAAAGTGTATGATGGGCCCACTCAAATATAACTTTACACGTTATGATTTTACACCTATTTTAAAAAAATAGTATAAAATCATTGATTCTTAAAATCAAATTATGATTAGGTGTAAAATTTATTATTTTTATAATAAAAAATAATAATTGGGCTGCCCAAATTTTGGGACCCAATGCTGCAACACATGTTGCACATGGGAAAGGTCGATCCTATATATAGAGCTATCAAATTGGATTATCTGATCCTAAATGGCCCGATTTTGACGAGTCTCGGGTTTTTTAGGGTTGCGTCAAAAAAACCTGTTGTAATATGGACTCAAAAATTACTACTCGAGCCCGACCTTAGATGGACTTCGGACTATCTAACTCTAAACAGATTTTTTTAAATAAAACATTAAAATAAAAACTCTGTAATATTTATTATAAATGAAATTAAAAATTATATTATTTTAAACATAATACTTTTTTAAGTACTAAATTATATTTTGTAAATACTGTAATGTGTTTTTAAATACAACACATATCTAAATTGTATAAAATAATATTTGAATATTTAACGAAGAGAAACTAATAGAATACGAGGAAAAAATGTTGATTATATTAATGTGTAAAATTTAAAAGAGAATGATTGAATACAATAAAGATAAAATTTAGTGAGGTGAGAAAATTCAATGTGTTATTTTGGAGTAAGACAATATAAATATAAATAGTTTTTTAAACTTATAATTATGTGACTCTAACGGACTACCCACGACCCATACAAGCTTATAACTTGACATCCCCCACTTGAACTTGGCACCCCTCCATTACGTATGAAAAGATAATGCCTTTGCAAAATTATTTCACTTATTTTTCAAATATACAATCCACGCGCGAATTTCAAAAGTCTTGGGCGATACCAAAAATTTGGATTAACACTATCGAAAATTTTAAAAACAACACATTTATTACTGCAAATTGCATAATTTCCGGTATTTTGTGCCGGAAATTTCAAATTATCAAGTGTTAAGTCTAACATTTTTACCAAAACTTTTGAAATTTCCAGTACATAATTGCATGGAAATTCCCAAAAATTTCAAAATTTACGGTAGATATAAAAACTGTTTTTTACTGGAAATTCAGAAATTTTTGGTAGTAAAAAAAATTCCTTTTTAATGGAAATTTTAGAATTTTCGTTAGTATTAAAAACTTTGTTTTTTTATCGTAGATTCTGAAATTTTTGATAGTTGCTATTTTTTTAATTTTTCCTTCTTTTGCAATGAATTACAGAGTTGGGGACAACACTATTGCAAGAAGAGCTACTGATAGAGTGACAGACCAGGCTAGGGTTGTTGAGGCTAAGTCCTCCCAGATACGGGCTAGACGAGTGGTTCCAACCGGTTCACACCAGAAACGATTGGATGAGCAAGGTCAGTTCCGCGCACCTCGTAGCACTCGACGTTGACCAGTACGATTAGTTGAGCAGCCCATAGATGAGGTGGCAAAAGGGGTGTTGCAATCATATACTGTTGTTGATGATCTGGTGGTTGTTGAGGAGGTGGTTGTTAATGGGGTTGTTGCTCGGGTGGTCCAGCCAGATGATGTTGCTCCTGATCCAGTCACATCTGTTACTGCTGACACAGAGGTTACAACTCCTTCGACCGATTCCTTTATGCATATTGATAAAGGATTCCCTGGAGGACCAATTAATCGGTTGGTGCTTACTGAGTATGCTGACCTTATGGCGTTACGACTATGGCGGGGAGAGGTAAATGTCTTTTATGTTTAACTTTAATTTGTTTATTATTGTGCCATGAAATTTAACTGCTATTTTTTTATATTTGTTTGTCACAGGATCGTCCCACACTAAAGGTGACATCGTACAGGTGAAAGGTGAAGGACTTCTCAAAGATTCTGATGTCTGAACAGGTCGTCCAGATTGTATGGGAGTTCGAGCTCCTTGATTTTTCCCGCTGCTCCCTCACCATACTCGATGTTCCACTACTTATTGTGTTTGTTGAGAAATGGTACAAGGAGATATCTTAATTTCATCTTTCGTTTAGGGAGATGACTATCACTTTGGATGATGTCTCCTCATTGTGCCATCTCCCCATCGACAAAATATTTTGGATGGCTCTTGTTCTTAGCATGTCGCTTGCATGTATGATTGTTGCACAAGATTTTGAAGTTTTTGAGGCGAGCGTGCAAAAGGAGGTTGGCATCAACAGGGGCTCTCACCTTCGTATGTCTTGGCTTCGGAAGACGTACGACGATCTTGTAGCGAATGGGAGTTATGAGGCTACCGCTAGGGTGTACATGCTACATCTAGTATCATGTACTCTCTTTTCAGACAAGTCAGGTGTTTATATCAACTCCTAGTACGTGTGCCTGTTTAGTAGCCTCGAGGTTACCAGTTGGGCTTGGGGTGTGTTGCGTTAACCATTATGTATACAACACTTAGAGTGGTGACAGTATTTGAGACCAAACAACTTGCTGGTTATTTGAGTTTGTTATTGGTATACTTGAAATTATTATTTGTTGTTGATTTCTTATATAATTTTTACGAATAACGTTTCTTATTTATTATTTTTTGTGTCTATGTTTTGATATCAGTATTGGATATACGAGCATTTCCCCACCATATGTGACATGAGGGTGCAACATTCCCCAATGGGAGCCCCACAGGCGAGTAGATGGAAGGGCGAGCAGTCGCATCCCAGTGGTGTTGCTAAGTACAAGAGGAGACTCGATGTGCTGACTGTAGATGATGTCATATGGAAATCATACACTTATCATAGAGTCCATCGTGAGTTCGAGGAGTCTTCATTATATTCCGGTTATATGCAGTGGGAGACCATGGTTGCTACACACTTGCCTAAGAGGTGTCTGTGACAGTATAATTATGTTCAGAGTATCCCACGAGCAGTTCCAGATATACCATCTACAGGAATTGATTGGTAGTTTTATAGTAACTTCATCAGCTCTATAGAGATCTATAGAAATCTATGGATACTTAGACTAGTACCACATTATATCACACCCTCGCATCATCCCACCTATAGATTATGTTGGGCCTTCTGGTGCTAGGGTACTTATTGATGACGTGTTGCCGCCTCCTCTTACAGCTGATGACCAACAGCGCCTCCAAATGATTACAATTATTATGGATAACCTCATAGGTTTAGTAAACCCATATGACGAGGTTTATACTGGATTATCTCTGTAACGCCCCAGTTTTGATCATTTTATTTAATCGAGTCGATTTAATTATTTTGAATGTTAAATTATTCTATTTATGACTTTGGTGTGATATTATGCTTTTATGCTATGTTATGATGTATTATCTCGTTTGAGAGTGTTTTCGGGAATTTTTGGGCTTAAGGGCATTTTGGTCATTTTATAACTATTAATGAGTTAGAGAAAATTATAGAAGTAATTTGTAGAGAAAATATGATGTAGATAGAGAAAATAAGAGAATTGGGAGAGAAATAGAATTATGTGGTAAAAATAGAAATGAGAGGAAAAGAAAATAAAAGAAAAGAAATAGGAATAAGAAGAAGGAAATAGGAGAGAAAGAGAAAAAGGAAAAATAGAAAGAAGAAGAAGAGAAAGAAAGAGGAAGAGGGGAAAAAGAGAAGAAAAGAGTGGAAATCATCAAGAACAAGAGCTAGATCATTTGGAATCCGGGTAAGGGTTTGAAACTCGATTATTCTATACATGTGTGTGATTATGTATGATTGTTGTGGTTGAAAAATTACGTTTAGTAGAGTTTTGAGTTATATGTGAGTTTTAGGTCGAAAATGATAAAATAAGTAGAAATCGATGTTTTTACGGACGGAATTCGATATAATTTGTGTTATATGATCTCTATATGTGTATGAACTATTGCTATTAATTGTTTTGCTGATGGAAGTGATTTGGAGATGAAAATGGATATTTTGGGGGTTTTGGAACAGTGTGCACGCAGCAGAATTTTTCTGCATCTGGTGCAGAGCGCCGGGCGATGCGTCCTTTTCGCCGGGCGGTTTTGAGCGGCGCAGAGGTGCCAAGTTACTGACTCTTTGAGTCATTTTGGTGGGATTGGTGTCGCCTGTGCTTCGCCAGACGAAGCAGAGGCAAAGCGTGTTTCGCCGGGGCGGTGAGCATGCTTCGCCGGGCGGTTGGTTGCTTTTGGAAACAATTTTCCTTCTTTAAAAATTCATATCTTTCGAACCGTAATTCCGATTTAAGCATTATTTATATCGTTGGAGAGCTATTGAGCTGTACTTTCTTATTATAATGGTTTGGAATTTGTTAGCCGATTAAATTATATCGGGAAATGTGAATAGTGTCATTTTGTCGACTTTTGCCGTTTTAATGGTGTGTAAATGATGAAATGCTATTTGTTGTGGGTTGCAGTTAGTGATAAATACATTGTTTAAGTAAGTATCAATGTATGTGGTTTCGAGGGTATGATTAGTGTATGATATGGCGGCCTCTGTGGTGTAAATCCACAGAAAGATGAATGGTAAGGTATTGACTATCATGGGACTGCTATAATAGTAATATTTGGTGTGTGAATGGATTCCAATTGTGTCAGAATACTCATTGGGGTAGAATGGCTTATATGTCATTCCTAGTGAGGTATTAATGCTATGGTCGAACACATTAGGGTAGAATGACGTTGATGTCGTTCCTAGTGTGGTACTCATTGGGGTAGAATGACTATGTTGTCGTTCCTAGTGATGTACAATTGAGTTGTCATGACCACTGGGGTAGAATGACTGTATGTTGTTCCTAGTGGGATACTCATTGGGGTAGAATGACTATGTTGTCGTTCCTAATGAGGTGTGCACTGGGGTAGAATGACGTTGATGTCGTTCCTAGTGTGGTACTCACCGGGGTAGAATGACTATGTTGTCGTTCCTAGTGATGTACAATTGAGTGGTCGTGCCTAGTGGGATATTCATTGGGGTAGAATGACTATGTTATCATTCCCAATGAGAGGTGTACTAGGGTAGAATGACTGTGTTGTCATTCCTAGGGAGGTATGTATTGGCGGAAGAATGACTATGCTGTCATTTCCAGTTATGTGATACGTGGTATTGTCGGGTCTTGATTGGATTGGTGAACTATGCATGATGGATATGTTTAGGTGGAATGGTAGAATGGTGAGAATGTGTTATGTGTATACTTTTGTGTTGAAAATGTGTATACTTTGGTGTTGAAATACATGATTATATGCATTGAATTATGCATGATATGTTTTGTATATAAACATGTGCATGATATGTGAATGTGGGATTATGTGAATATAATCTGTATATGCTTTATGTGTAGGCCTGTGATCATTGTGGTGAGGAAATTTGATATGTGTATTATTATGTTGATATATATATATAATTATATGCATTTATATTATGGTTGTTTTTCTCACCCTTCTGCTCGTTTTATAATGCTCTATGAGGCATTGCAGATTAGAGTTCCTGGAGGTCCTTTGTGAAGATTTGTGTCTTCACCCTTTTTGTCGGTCGGCTCTGATATGTGACACCGGGTAGCTAGGGTGGCCGTTTGTGTTTATTGTGTACTATGTATATGTATCTTTTGGCTAGTACATGTACAACTTGGTGTATAACAAACTTTTTACATGATATATGTATGTATGTTAATCAGATTTTAGATTTTCCGCTTTAATTCTAATTTCTGAAAATGTGGGTGTAAGGAACGAAGTTTCCTCTGTTGATTGCTACCCCACTGTTGCATATCTGTATAGGCAGGTGTTGTATGAATTGTTTGGTTTCAATTTGATGTGACCCTTGGTCTATGCCATGTTTTTAAATATACTCTGATCAAATTTCGAATTTTTCTTTTATTGTTTTAAATGCATGTTTATTTGGGGGTGTAGATTGGGGGCGTCACATTAAGTGGTATCAGAGCCAGTCCGTGTCAGTTGTGTCAGTCCTTGTTGATCTTTGTGGTTCGGTGAGTTGTTTGTTTAACCATAGTTGTTGTTATTGGAAATGAACAGAATATGGCTCGGGCTGTGCAGGGTGTACCGAATGTTGCGGGTAATAATGAGTTCAGGAAGAACGAACTGCCTATCTTCAAGGGAAGATATGATCCTGATGGTGCACAATTTTGGTTCGAGGAGGTTGAAAGAATCTTCCATGTGACGGATTGTGCTGAAGAGGATAAGGTGAGACTGGGCACTCACATGCTGGAGGAAGAAGCAACTGATTGGTGGTTTGGTTTACGCCAAGCGTTGGAAGTGGATGATGAAGGAGTTACTTGGGATTTATTTGACCGCGAGTTTCGGAGGAAGTATTACCCTGAGGGTGTGAAGGAAAAGAAAGAGATTGAGTTCTTGGAGTTGAAACAAGGCAATATGTCTGTTGTTGACTACACTGCTAAGTTTGTGGAACTGGTGCAGTTTTATCCTCATTATCCGGAGGCGACTGCTGAATTTTCTAAGTGCGTGAAGTATGAGGACGGATTGCGTCCGGAGATTAAGCGGGCAATCGGTTATCAGAGGATTAGAAGGTTTTCTGATTTGGTGGACAGTTGTAGGAGTTACGAAGAGAATCGTAAGGTGCGTGCTACTCCCTATGAGAATGTGAATGACAGGAAAGGAAAACAACAACCTCGTGGTGGGGGAGGAATGTATAGTCCTCCGAGGTGTTACGTTAAGTGTCACAAGTGTGGGGAAGTAGGACATCGTAAGTTGGATTGTAGGAGGAATAAACTGAAATGTTTTAATTGTGGAGGTTCGGGACATGCCGCAGCTGATTGTAAGAGAATTAGGATGAAGTGTTTCAACTGCAGTGAAACAGGTCATATTAGTATGAGGTGTATGGAAACCAAGGGAGCTCAGACTGGTAGGAAGATTGTTGCATTGGCAGAAGATGAGGCTACTAGTGTGGATCGTCTGACTCAAGGTACTTGTTTTATTAATAGTACGTCTTTATTTGCTATTATGGATATGGGAGCGACTCATTCATTATTTCGTATGAGTGCGCGAAGCATTTGAATTGTGTTGTCTTCTTGGGGTGGTGTGATGGTTATCGATACTTTTGTTTAAGGGTCGGTAATTACTCTTGGGGTTTGTCTAATTGTTCGTTGACTATTTATGGTAAAGGATTTGTAATGGATTTAGTGTGTTCACAGTTGAAAGGATTAGAATGAGATAAGTGGGGGAGAAGCTGGTACTTCTCCGTGTTGTTTCAGGTGTAGAGCGCTGGCTCAGTGTGTTGTGAATTGCAAGATTATAAGTATGGTTTCTGGTTCAAGAAGGGATGCGGAGGTAAGGATTATGTCAACTAAGGAATTGTGCATTAGGTAGTTTTGTGTATCGGATGTAAGGGATGCTATTATCGTTTGGTGGAGACGGTTTATGCCTCATAATGATTGTCGCCTGTTTATTGACAAATTGAGGAACTGATCACCCTTAATCTCTTGTTGATAGCAGACGGGAATTATGTGGGATGTATGGACGTGTCTTTCCGGCTTTGATAGTGGTGTGGATTGGATTACTTGAAATTTAAGGAAATGTTTGCGGATTATTTTGTCAAGTTGGAGAAGATTTTATATCTGACGGTGATGCGGAATCAAGATTGTTGTATAATGGATTACTTGGAAGGGAAGGAGTTGGTTACAGATCGCGTTGTTGAGTCGATGAGGATTCTTATATCAGAAGATGAGACGGATTAGAGGTCGGAGTATGTGGATTAAGTGGGAATGTCTCTGAGGGATAATGATTGGGCATTACTAAGGGTTGGTAAGGAATAAGATGATAATAGGAGGAGGCGTGTTAACCAGTGAGTAGTATGGGAACTTGCAGTTGTGTTTTGCATAGCGTGAGTTTTGAATTGTGACGAATTGCAAACGATTTAAAATTCTTTGATAGTTCCTTTTTGGTTGGTTGGTTGTTGCGATAGGATGGAATTTGGATTACCAGGAGCAAGAATTGTGTGTGGAGTACGGACAGTGGTATAGAGTGACGATTGAGAATAAGTGTTGACTTTCAGGATTAAGCAAAGGGTATGGTATTGGTTGAGTTTGATTAGAATTACAATTGTTGGAATGTTTGATAAGCGTAGTAATGGTTTGAGTAGAGGCTTCGAAGTTAGTAAAGGTGATTAGAAATTTGTTGGATTCTGTTGGTTATTATCGAAGGGTATGGAAGGCTTTTCCAAGATTAGTGTTTTCGTTACTTCAGTTAACTTGCAGAGGGGAAGTCGATCGTTTGGGATGTACCTTGATGAGTATAGCTGGTGTGTTAATATAAGAGAGTAAAGTTGTGGTTCATGTTTTCGACATTTGAAGATTCGTGAAAGGATCAGTACTGTTGTGGAATTGTTTGCAGAGGTATTATGTTGTAATATTGGAAGTATTATCTTTATGATTCTAGATTTGAAGTGTTTGGTAATGATAAGAATATTGTGTACTGGTTGGAAATATTAAAAGTGAACGGTGGTTTGGTGAGTATGCGAGAGAGTTAGACTTTGGGCTTGAGATTGGGAGACTTGGTAGTTACAAGTCATCAAAGTGCGCAGCGGAAGCGTGATGTGGCACATTTCGTATATGCGTGTGTGACTTGTAAGAGTTTTTAGGTGGAACATTGGAAATCTGTAGAAATGATGAGACTAATGGACGTTTCGGAATGGAAGTGTTAGGTGAAAGGTTTGAATGGTATTCATGGGATTCCAAGTAGATGTATGTTTTGGTTATATGTACGATTGGTGAATCGTGGCATCGATGTGATAAGGTTGTGTGACAGCGAGGTTGGTGTTCTGGTTTGTTGATGTTGTTGAGACCTTGTCGTGTCGAGGAACTTTGTGTTCTTGTTTGTGTAATTGCCTCGTTTCCATTGCGTTCGTTCGAGTGCGAGTAGCTAATTCCTGTGTGAGGAATTAGAGGTGGGTTACCTACGGTGAGGGTAACGATCCTGTTGTGTTTCGGTTCGAAAGTGAACCTGTGAGTTGTGTTCTGGGTATTCCTTGAGTTGTGAGTTGGTCGTCAAGTGCATTGTATGGGCTTTGCATCTTGTCGGTGTTGTTGTCGTCGTTGTCGTGTCGTTTTCATATCTGCGGTTAGCAAGGTGGTTTGTCAGTGGTGTTATTCGTGGTGCGCCTTTTGTTGGCATGTTTGTTTGGTCGGATGCGAGGGCCATGTTTGGAGTTGTTAGGTTTGGCTTTATTTTCGAGGACGAAAATTCCCAAGTGGGGGAGAGTTGTAACGCCCCAGTTTTGATCATTTTATTTAATCGAGTCGATTTAATTATTTTGAATGTTAAATTATTCTATTTATGACTTTGGTGTGATATTATGCTTTTATGCTATGTTATGATGTATTATCTCGTTTGAGAGTGTTTTCGGGAATTTTTGGGCTTAAGGGCATTTTGGTCATTTTATAACTATTAATGAGTTAGAGAAAATTATAGAAGTAATTTGTAGAGAAAATATGATGTAGATAGAGAAAATAAGAGAATTGGGAGAGAAATAGAATTATGTGGTAAAAATAGAAATGAGAGGAAAAGAAAATAAAAGAAAAGAAATAGGAATAAGAAGAAGGAAATAGGAGAGAAAGAGAAAAAGGAAAAATAGAAAGAAGAAGAAGAGAAAGAAAGAGGAAGAGGGGAAAAAGAGAAGAAAAGAGTGGAAATCATCAAGAACAAGAGCTAGATCATTTGGAATCCAGGTAAGGGTTTGAAACTCGATTATTCTATACATGTGTGTGATTATGTATGATTGTTGTGGTTGAAAAATTACATTTAGTAGAGTTTTGAGTTATATGTGAGTTTTAGGTCGAAAATGATAAAATAAGTAGAAATCGATGTTTTTACGGACGGAATTCGATATAATTTGTGTTATATGATCTCTATATGTGTATGAACTATTGCTATTAATTGTTTTGCTGATGGAAGTGATTTGGAGATGAAAATGGAGAATTTTTCTGCATCTGGTGCAGAGCGCCGGGCGAAAGGCCCTGAGCGCCGGGCGATGCGTCCTTTTCGCCGGGCGGTTTTGAGCGGCGCAGAGGTGCCAAGCTACTGACTCTTTGAGTCATTTTGGTGGGATTGGTGTCGCCTGTGCTTCGCCAGGCGAAGCAGAGGCGAAGCGTGTTTCGCCGGGCGGTGAGCATGCTTCGCCGGGCGGTTGGTTGCTTTTGGAAACAATTTTCCTTCTTTAAAAATTCATATCTTTCGAACCGTAATTCCGATTTAAGCATTATTTATATCTTTGGAGAGCTATTGAGCTGTACTTTCTTATTATAATGGTTTGGAATTTGTTAGCCAATTAAATTATATCGGGAAATGTGAATAGTGTCGTTTTGTCGACTTTTGCCGTTTTAATGGTGTGTAAATGATGAAATGCTATTTGTTGTGGGTTGCAGTTAGTGATAAATACATTGTTTAAGTAAGTATCAATGTATGTGGTTTCGAGGGTATGATTAGTGTATGATATGGCGGCCTCTGTGGTGTAAATCCACAGAAAGATGAATGGTAAGGTATTGACTATCATGGGACTGCTATAATAGTAATATTTGGTGTGTGAATGGATTCCAATTGTGTCAGAATACTCATTGGGGTAGAATGGCTTATATGTCATTCCTAGTGAGGTATTAATGCTATGGTCGAACACATTAGGGTAGAATGACGTTGATGTCGTTCCTAGTGTGGTACTCACTGGGGTAGAATGACTATGTTGTCGTTCCTAGTGATGTACAATTGAGTTGTCATGACCACTGGGGTAGAATGACTGTATGTTGTTCCTAGTGGGATACTCATTGGGGTAGAATGACTATGTTGTCGTTCCTAATGAGGTGTGCACTGGGGTAGAATGACGTTGATGTCGTTCCTAGTGTGGTACTCACCGGGGTAGAATGACTATGTTGTCGTTCCTAGTGATGTACAATTGAGTGGTCGTGCCTAGTGGGATATTCATTGGGGTAGAATGACTATGTTGTCATTCCCAATGAGAGGTGTACTAGGGTAGAATGATTGTGTTGTCATTCCTAGGGAGGTATGTATTGGGGGAAGAATGACTATGCTGTCATTTCCAGTTATGTGATACGTGGTATTGTCGGGTCTTGATTGGATTGGTGAACTATGCATGATGGATATGTTTAGGTGGAATGGTAGAATGGTGAGAATGTGTTATGTGTATACTTTTGTGTTGAAAATGTGTATACTTTGGTGTTGAAATACATGATTATATGCATTGAATTATGCATGATATGTTTTGTATATAAACATGTGCATGATATGTGAATGTGGGATTATGTGAATATAATCTGTATATGCTTTATGTGTAGGCCTGTGATCATTGTGGTGAGGAAATTTGATATGTGTATTATTATGTTGATATATATATATATAATTATATGCATTTATATTATGGTTGTTTTTCTCACCCTTCTGCTCATTTTATAATGCTCTATGAGGCATTGCAGATTAGAGTTCCTGGAGGTCCTTTGTGAAGATTTGTGTCTTCACCCTTTTTGTCGGTCGGCTCTGATATGTGACACCGGGTAGCTAGGGTGGCCGTTTGTGTTTATTGTGTACTATGTATATGTATCTTTTGGCTAGTACATGTACAACTTGGTGTATAACAAACTTTTTACATGATATATGTATGTATGTTAATCAGATTTTAGATTTTCCGCTTTAATTCTAATTTCTGAAAATGTGGGTGTAAGGAACGAAGTTTCCTCTGTTGATTGCTACCCCACTGTTGCATATCTGTATAGGCAGGTGTTGTATGAATTGTTTGGTTTCAATTTGATGTGACCCTTGGTCTATGCCATGTTTTTAAATATACTCTGATCAAATTTCGAATTTTTCTTTTATTGTTTTAAATGCATGTTTATTTGGGGGTGTAGATTGGGGGCGTCACAATCTCGGGCTGTACACATAGCCCGTGGGGGCCTATTTAGACATCTTTTGTATATTATATATTATTCGTATATTACTCAGACATCTTCATCATAACTTTTTAGCAGATAATATGTTTTGATCTTCCATTGATGCAACATAAACATAAACTAACATTTGACAATGGATTACATAACTTAATCATAACTTACAAAATATAATAAATTAGAAAACCTAGACACTACCCGACTATTCTAGACGTTTCTTCATCTTAATTATTTCATAGGCGGATCTTGAAATCTTAATATCTAACTCGATTAGCCCCTTTATTATCCTACGGAGAAATGATCTCCACATATCCTTCACATATTCATTGGTTTTCAACTTAATAAGGTTGTATTGAACCCTCTCATCAATATCAATCCAATCTTCATGAAACTCGATCTTTCTCACCTTTCTATTTTTGGTATCAAGAAACAATTCGTTCAACTTGAACGTCAGGCCAGTAAGAGATGTGGTGCCATCCGGAAGCCGGAACTCTACGGGAGGTGAAGCTTTGTTGAAATACACTTCTGCCTTAATAAAAAATTAAGGAAGAGGCATTTTTTCAGATGTTTTTATCAAACAACACGTGATCCCCCTATTTATCCCGAGCGTTTAAAATTCCAAACATATAACACTACCGAGAATTTCTCTTTGGTTGAAATTTCCGATATCAAATGGTAAATTTCAAATTTCTGGAATTAATTGGAACATTACCGGGAATTTTGAAATTTCTGATGTACCAAAAATTTATAATACACTACCGAAATTTTTATTTGTACCAAAAATTTTGTTTTGGCCTACTGGAAATTTGGAACGGAAATTTAATTCACTTTTTAACCAGAGCCAGTTTTGACAATTTAAAAGTATGGGGGTGCCACATATAATTGGGGGTGGCATGTTAAAATCTCGGCCCATACAGACTAGCATTAATAGGTAGCGGATTTTTTAGGGCTGAGTTAAAAATCCCTGAAAAAATATGGACTCTAATGTTAAGGCCGAAGCCTTATGATTTTTCGGGCCTGATGAACAAACTTATATGGGCTAACCCATTTTGACAAATATATATATATATAGCTGTCTTTTAGGGTGTGCAAGGCGGCCTATGGCACAGAGCCACACCTTTTTTGTTGATTAAACTATGGTAAAAAGGCCTCCCTACACATATTTCAAAATTATTTTACACTTAAATAAGACCTCTTAAAAAAATTTCACCACTCAACTGAAGGTAGCTTCAGCTTCTTACACAGGGCCTCTCAAAAGTTTGAGACGACTCTGTTAATATCTTAGGGCTCTACCACCTAATTCGCTCACCATATTTTCATATTCTTCATCTCGAGATAACGTATTTACCTCTCTTGAAGAAGTTCCTATGTTTAAGGTTTTTAATTGAGTAACTAATTCCTCTATTTTATGATTAGTATCACGACCTAAACTCATTCCTTTCAACTCTTGGTTAGAAGGTGTATGGTATTGATAAATAGGTCGGGTATGATCTAATTTATAGTCTTTAACATCCTTAGGTTGATGATAGAGTTTTCTATCCTATCTAATTGTTGGGACATAGTGTGAAGTATTTGGTTTGAATAATTTATCTTACTATGCAGATTATTAATGTCTTTTCTATGATCTACAGGATTAGCTATAGATTTAAATGGTGAAGCTTATATATCTATGTTTTCCTTAGAAGTGGTAATTTTAATAGCTTTCAAAGGTGGACGAATCGATTCTATAATTTCTTTCCTAGAAGTATTCCATTTGGTACTTATCTTAACATTAGCATCTAAGTACATATTAACAGCAAAAGGGTTTTCTATCCCTTCTTCTAAACACAGTAATTCAAACCATGTAAAGAAATAAATATTAATTTCATATGTTTCTAAAAACCTATAATTTTTTTGCAAATACATTTGAGTCTGATCTTTAGAGAAAGTTGAGAAACACCAATTTCTCTTCTCTAAATTGTAAACTGCCTCAAAGTCAAGTCTAATCCAAGCTTTGTCTATGACAAAGGGTTCGTCATTTGTAATAACACCTAGTATTTAGGATTCGGTAGGAGACGGTGACCTAGAAATTTTGTTCGAGTATATTGGTTGGGGAATTGTAGGGGTAAAGTTTACTCCTGCAAGATTTACCCTAATTGTATAATCAACCGAATGTCTAGCACTGGATGTTGACCCAATACTGCTAGATTTATGATAACGATAAGATTGACTTCTATTCATCCTAATCCTGACTGATCCATCAATATCCTGAATAACATCTCTAATAGTTCTGGCCTCAATCTTTTCAGATTTAGCCACATTTTGTAATATCCATTATTGAGGAGATTTTTCTATAATTTCTGAACCAGTCAGTATCTTAGGGGTCATAACATTAGACCTACTAAGATTTGCTTCAATAACACAAGTTTCATTTCATGGAGTAGTTTTAAGGGATTTAAAATAATAATTAACAGTAGAGACTTTGTAGGTAATTCTACTAATAACGTCAATATTGGCAACTCCAGGATTAAAATTATTACTTAGACCTTGAACATATATAATTAACGAGTTCTTGGTGAATTCATCAGCTAAGCTTATAGAGTAATTAGGATGGCAGTTAAAGTAGACTGGATCATCATTAAGATTTGATTCAACTATAGCAATAATTGAATTATGAAAGTCCTAAATACGAATATCACAAAGAACTAATAGCATATGAGTGGTAAGTTCTAACTTATGTAAAGGTTTAACAACGATTTGAATTAATCCTAGATGAATATAGCGATATCCTTCTCTGTAATGAGTTTCAAACAATTTTCTGTCTAATAAATTAAATGTTTCATGCTTATTAGATATAGACTTAACAGATTCAGTAGTATGAATAATTTTTTGACTTTTAAAATCAAAAGTACCAATCTTTTATATTTCTTTTAATTTAATTTATGGAATAGACCAATTAACTAATCTATTTTCTATCTCCTGAATTTCTAATTTTTGGTTTTGGAAGGTATCTTGATCTAATTCAATTTTATCATTATTTAAGGTAGCATGAACTGGATAGAGATCCTCTCCTGCCATTTATGTTCAGCTTTCCCTCATGTGTTCATCCAATGGTTGAAACTTTATCAAAACTAGATAATTAAATAAAAACAGTATTGATAAGAGAGACAAAATGGTGATGAAGGGCTGTGATAAGAGCAGAAGGGGCAGCAAGATGAATTTGGCAGGAGAGGATCTAGGTCCAGTAAGAACTAAGGTTCAGTTATTAATTTTACTATATGAACTGCACCTTAACTCACTAAATGCCTTGATGATTTGCGACATGGTTACTAAAAAATATCTATACAATTAACTTTATATTATCAAACTAGTTATTTTTCAATTTTCTCACTTACTCTCTATATCTATCCTCCCCCTTATTGTTTGTTTTCTTAACGACAACTACAGTATGATAAACCAACAGTTGTACTGCCTCACCTCTCTGGACCACACACTACCAGCAAATATCCTTAAAGAAACTCAAAATTCAGAATTATGATTGAAAATACAAAATAAAATAAGAATAACTTTTAAAATAACTCATTTTTTAAAGAAAAATCTAATGAAAGTCAATGCAAGTAACTATCTCATAATATATATATATATATATATATATATATATATATATATATATTGTTAGATCCGTTCAAAACCTTATGATTTTTACCGATATAGAAATCAAGAACAGAACTCTAAAATAATTCCTATAAGTCGATATAACATCAACTTGTATCCCTTAAATTCATATCCGAATACAATTATGAGAATGAAGGCGGAAGCGTACCTGAATTGCCATTAAAATCGTTGAAGGTTCCGGGTATGTGATCTTCCGATTTGTAAAGTTCCTTAAATCTCCTATGATGGGGATGAAGAGAGAAAACCTCATAAACTTTACTTTGTTTGTACTCTACAAATGGGGACCATAACCCATTTAAATAACCCTAGGGTTATTTCTTAGTTTTCAATATTCTAATTTGCCCCCTCATCAAATTAGATATTGACTTACGGTATCTACACAATAACCTGACCTTTCATGACATTTATGCTTCATAAATTTAATATTATATTAATTAGACCCCTTTAAGTCTTGACTAATTAAAATAATGACACTAACACCTTAAATGTTACATTTGTTGCCCAAAATTCTAACAATCTCCCACTTGTCGCATATGTAACTTTACACATGTGTTAGACTTTATAAGCTCAAAATTTGCCATTATATTCTTTAAGCATATCCAAAGTATCTTGTCCATTAGTCATGCCAATATACATAATCAATGTGATTTTAATTATATTAATCATAACTAAACCCATCAATTATCACCGACAGTGACACAACTAAATGACATAGATCCATCATGAAATGTGTAGCATGAAAATCACATGAAGTTGGTCATTATATGTCGATTTTCAACTGGTCCTACTTTACTGTAGTGAGATCATTCAATAACTTTATTGTACAAATGTAAACTACTGAATATCAAACTTTATTAATTATAAAATATCCAAAGTCATAGTATGCATACATAATACCAAACACAGAACATAAAATTCATAATCGACTAACTCCCACTAAACCAAAGACTCATCTAACGATAAAATACTCATGCGAGCAATGTGCTCATGAAAGACCTTGGGTGGAAGATGTAACACCCTTCCAAACCCAACGAATAATTTAGCGCATAAATCAATAATTAAATCAGAGTAAATCACCGACAAGGGTGTCACATGCTTCATAAAAACATTCTTATCATACATCCTGCTCCGTAACACGGGTTTCAAATAATTATAAAATTCATCTTCATAAGTCCACATATAATTGAAACTTCGCAGCAAAATCTTAGTATCAACATGACTTCATAATTTTCATCAAAGGACTTCAAGGCCTTTGATCATAATCAAAAATCAACATAAAACAATCATCGCATAACAAACTCTTAAAAACATGTTCTTAAATCAATAACGACTTCAGAAAACCAAACGTTGCCAAACCCCGATGTTACGTATCAGAGCAAGACCCTCTTAATTCACGCAAATAATATAAATTGACTCCAAAGCTAAATCTTCACGCGTCAACGAGCTAACCTTGATCACCTGCACGTTACCCACGTAGAGGTAACATTAAAATAGGAAGGGTGAGTAATCACAAGTCATTACAAAAGGTATAAGAAATAAATATAGTAGTTACAACAACAATTATCCATACTTCATATATCCATCACACATCACACACATACTCACACTGTCACTTCATTAAGTCATTCACAACGTCATTACGTCATCAATAAATCATCATCATCAAAACATCACTTATGTCACAACACCATCAAAACATTTATTAACTCATATTTATGCAATGTCACTTAGTATGTAATGCAACAAAATGACTCATGTATGTGGCAGCAACACCTTGATGAACACATGGTTATCCCCCTTCAAAGATCCCCACCATAGGATCGATTCCCACTCAGAACCCGAGCACATCATAAAACGCACTCAATCCACATAATGGGATTGAGGCCACCACTGTACCGGAGTCCTAACATCGTCACTGGACCGAAGTCTTAACATCGTCATTGGACCGAAGTCCTAACATATGCTATGAATGCATGATGCAACACGTCACAATAAACACGACCACGACTAGTCAAATTTGCATCATAATTAATGTAATCGTCATAGTATATCTCTCATAATAAGTCACACTCTATCATAGCATCATTATTAGAAATACATCACATTAATCATTTCACTTCATGTGAGACAACGCAGCAACAAAAAGAAAGAAATGAAAGACAGTAGAAAAGTAAAATAAAAAATGTCAGCTCCTGCTCGCCCGGCAAAGCAGAGGCGAAACGCCTTCCCCATACAAAATTCTAGGAGCACCTCTTTTTCATCCTTCCTTCGCCTCTCCTTTTGCCCGACGTTTCATGAGCGAAGTAGCTTCGCCCGGCGAAGCATATGACTTGCCCGACGAAATCTCGAAAATAGCAACTCTGCAGTTGCATTTTCTGCACAGTCCGGACCTTAAAACTCTTGTGATTCCAATATCGTTCAATCCAAAAATGCACTTAATTCACAAGATATCATCATACAACAACAACACTTCATAATAGGCATCATATACATCATCTAATAACACTACAACATCATTTTATCACTTACTTCATCATGAATCATCACATTACCATCATATTACTACATTTTCCCTAAAACCCCAAAACCACCTACATACATCTAAACACTATATCAATTATAATGAAAAGTAATACTCCTCATACCTTAGATTCTTAGTTATGATCCTTTTACTTGAGTTCTACAACAATCTCTTAGAGCCCTAGCTTCTTCTACCTTTTTCCTCAGTGTCGTTTCTCCAAAACACGATCATTCAGAATTAACTTCTCCACTTCTATTTTCCCTTTTGTCAAACTTGCTCTTAGGACCCTTAATATGCCTTTCCCAACTTACCCTCGCAAATACTTCTATAATGACCACGTTGCCCTCGATGTTTCCACTCATTTTATTTAATTAATAATAATAGTCTAAATAACATAATCTATATTATTCTATTATCATTAACTCTATAATAATTCTAATTAATTATTTAATTTCTAAATAATCCTATTATTCCCTTAACTCATCATCACCCCACAACACACACAAGAACACACCATGCATAATAATTCACCAAAATCACCGATAATCACAAATAATTTAACAAATATTAAAAATATAAATATTGGGGTGTTACAACTCTCCCCCACTTAAAAAATTTTCCCCCTCGAAAATTACCTGAAGAAAACATAGTCAGATACGACTCCCTCATCTGATCTTCACGCTCCTAAGTCCAACTTTCACCAGCTGGTCCACCCCATAATACTTTCATCAAAGCAATGTCCTTACCCCACAGTTGTTTCATTTCTAGACCTCAATTTGCACAGGTAATGCTTTAACAGCCAGGTTATCTCTCACATGTACATCGTCCATTTATATCACATACGACGGATTCGGAATATATTTCCTCAATTGAGATACATGAAACACATCATGAAGATTCGCAAGTGACTGCAGTAAAGCAACTCGATAGGATACTTCTCCTATCCTCTGCATAATCTGATACAGACCAACAAAACGCAGAGTGAGCTTTCTAGACTTCAAAGATCGACCTACACCAGTTACCGATGTAACTCTCAAAAACACGTGATCTCCCTCTTGGAGTTCAAGTGATTTCCTCATCCTATCATGATAACTCTTCTGACGACTCGGCAAAGTTCTCATCCTCTCTTTGATCATCTTAATCTTCTCAGTCGTCTCTTGCACAATCTCAGGTCCGAGCACAACACTCTCTCCTGACTCACACCAACACAATGGAGTCCTACACATTTTACCATACAACACTTCATACGGTGCCATTCCAATACTAACATGAAAATTGTTGTTGTACGTGAACTCAATCAATGACAAATGGCTATCCTAAGATCCTCTTTGGTCCAACACACAAGCCCTCGGCAAATCCTCCAAAGACTGGATAGTCCTCTCTGTCTGACCATCCGTCTGTGGATGATATGCAGAACTCATCCTCAACTTAGTACCCAAAGCATCTTGCAAACTTTTCCAGAACCTCGACGTAAATCTCAGGTCTCTATCTGACACAATACTCAAAGGTATCCCATGCAACTTCACAATTTCCTCAATGTATGACTCAGCTAACTTTTGCATAGAATGATTAATCTTCATCGATAAGAAATGAGCCGATTTAGTTAATCTATCCATAACCACCCAAATCAAATCATTCCCCTTCGCAGACTTCGATAATCCCGACACAAAATCCATGGAAATACTATCTTATTTCCATTTCAGTATATTCAATGTTTGCATCTACCCAAAGGCTTTTGATGTTTAATATTTGACTTCTGACAAGTCAAACATGCATAAACAAATTCAGCAATATCCATCTTCATACCTGTCCACCAAAACAACTTCTGCAAATCCTAATACATCTTCGTAGCACCGGGATGAATACTCATCCTACTTCGATGTCCTTCTTCAAGAATAATTTTCCTAATTTCTGGAACATCTGGAACACACACTCTATCTCTGAACCTCATCACGCCATTCTCATCAATCTAGAATTCACCTCTGTTACCTTGGTTAATCAAGGCCAATTGATCAACCAATCTCAAATCAGATTTCTGACGTCCCTTGATTTCTTCGAGAATGCCACTCGTCAGTTTCAACATTCCCAACTTCACACTGTCATGAGTCTCACATACTAAACTCATGTCTCTAAACTGCTCGATCAATTCTAGTTCTCTCACCATAAGCATCGACATATGCAATGACTTCCTGCTCAACATATCAGCTACCACATTTGCTTTATCAGGGTGGTAACTCAAATCAAAGTCATAGTCTTTCAACAATTCTATCCACCTTCTCCACCTCATATTCAACTCCTTCTGATCGAATAAGTACTGTAAACTCTTATGATCACTGAACACCTCGAATTTAGAGCCAAAAAGGTAATGTCTCCACATTTTTAACACGACACTACAACTGCCAATTCTAAATCATGCGTAGGATAATTCCTTTCATGAACCCTTAATTGTCTGGAAGCATAAGCAACAACCTGACCATTATGCATCAACACTCCACCAAGACCCATCTTTGACGCATCACAATATACCACAAAAGACTCACTCGGATTAGGCAAGATCAATATCGGAGTGGTCATCAACTTCTTCTTCAATTCCATAAAACTCTCTTCATATGCAACATCCTACACATAAGCTTAACCCTTCCGAGTCAACTGAGTCAAAGGTAATGCCAACTTAGAAAAACCTTCGATAAACTTGCGATCATAACCTGCCAACCCAAGAAAACTTCGTATTTCCGTAGCAGACTTTGGAGTCTCCTATTATAACACAGCATTAATCTTAGAAGGATCCACAACAATTCCACCACTCGATATCACATGGCCAAGGAAATTCACTTCCTTAAACCATAACTCACATTTTGACAATTTTGCATATAACTTCTTTTCTTTCAACACTTGCAACACCGTACGCAAATGCTCAGCATACTTTTCTTCTGATTATGAGTATATCAGAATATCATCAATGAAAACCACAACAAACTTATCCAAATACTCATGAAAAATCTGATTCATATACTCCATGAACACACCTGGTGCATTGGATACACCAAACGACATCACAGTGTATTCATAATGACCATACCTCGTCTAAAAGCTGTCTTCAGAATATCATCTGGCTTAACACGAATCTGATGATAATCAGACCTCAGATTAATCTTGTTAAACACACAAGCACCCACTAGTTGATCCATCAAATCGTCGATTCTCGGAAGTGGATATTTATTCTTGATAGTCACTTTATTCAACTGCCTGAAATCAACACAACCTCATACTACAGTCTTTCTTCTTAACTAACAACACAGGAGCACCCCACGAAGAAGCACTCGGTCGAAAAACTTATTCTCAAGCAATTCTTCCAATTGTTTCTTCAATTCACTTAACTCAGAAGCTGACATCCGGTAAGGAGCCATTGACACCGGACCGTACCTGGTAGAAATTCCACCGTAAACTCGACTTCACGCTCTGGGGGCAAATCACTTACGCCATCTGGAAATACATATGGGAATTCGCAGACAACAAGTAATTCAACACTTGTAATTTTGCGGTCAACTTGCAACGATGCAAACATTGCAAACATCAAGGCTTCATCTTCTAGAAGTTCATCCACTTGCTTAGCAAACAAAAACATCAGTTCTTCATTATCACCAAACTCAGGAAATTTCATAGTCTTATTATAACAATTGATATGAACATAGTTGAACTCCAACCAGTTCTTTCCAAGGATAACAACAATTTGGTGCAAGGGTAAACACACCAAATTCATCACGAAACTCTTCCTAAAAATAGTTAAAGGACAACCCGAACACACAAAAGTAGTAGTAACAGAACCATTAGCAGGAGTTTTTATCACCATACTACCATTTATATCAGACAATTTCAAACCCAACATAGTAGCACATTCAAGTGAAATAAACGAATGAGTATCACCAGTATCAATAATAGCAACCAACTCAGTATTGTTAATAAAACAAGTACCTCGAATCAAGTTATCCTTCTTAGGGACTTCTGAACCGCTCAAAGTAAACACTCTGCCATTAGTCTGAGCAGCAGTAGCAGTCTCCTTCGGCTTTTGGCATTGGGTACTGATGTGACCCTGTTCACCACAATTGAAATAAGTCAGACCCCCATTCTTGCAATCAGTGGCTCGATGACCTCTCTTACCACATCTGTAACATCTCAGCACATTATTGTTGCAACCATCAGCACTGTGACCTTGCTCGCAACACCTGTAACACTTAACATAAGCGGGAGCTGCTCCCCCATTTGTCTTCTTCCCTTCTGAAGCCTTCTGCTTCCCTTTGCCAACTGGAGTCACATAAGGTTTTCCTTAAAACTTTCCTTTCTCTTTCTTCTTGCTAAGATGTTTGTAGTGAGCCGATCGAGCTATGATATCCTCATTATAGATCCTACTCTTATCCACCAGTTCATCATACATACGAATCTGTTGGTATCCAATACCCTGTTTGATCTCTGGTATCGGCTCATTCTCAAACGTGAGACATTTAAAAATCTCAGCATCAGCACGGTTGTAATGCAGACAAAACTTCACCAACGCCTCAAACTTTGCAGCATACTCTGCCACAATCATGTTTCTTTGCTTCAACTCAAGGAAATCTATCTTCTTCTTACCATGAACATCCTCAGGGAAATATTTCTCCAAGAATTCTTTCCTGAATATAGCCCAAGTTATCTCGGTACCAACATCCTCCAATCTCTGACGTGCATTATCCCATCAATCTTCAACGTCTTCTGACAGCATATGAGTACCAAATTGTACCTTCTGAGCGTCAGTGCATGCCATCACTTGAGAGATCTTCTCAATCACCTTGATCCAATTCTGTGCACTATCTGGATCATGAATGCCCATGAAAGTTGGCGGATTGTTCCTTTGGAACTTTCCCAAAGCACGAAACTCATCAGGAGCCCCTACATTCTGATTGTTCTGTGCATTTCGGGTCATCACTTGAGCAAGTGATTCCAACACATCAGTAATAGCACGATCGTTTCTCCCAGCCATTATGCACACCATCAATAAACATTAGAAGAAACAAATTATCGACAGTGTACACACACTCGTCGACTAACAGGGGACTGACATCATATAAAACCCTGGGCGGACAGACCGACCTGCTCTGATACCACTAATGTAACACCCTTCTAAACCCAACGAATAAATTACCGCATAAATAAATAATTAAATCAGAGTAAATCACCGAAAAGGTTGTCACATGCTTCATAAAAACATTCTTATCACACATCCTGCTCCGTAACACAGGTTTTAAATAATTATAAAATTCATCTTAATAACTCCACATATAATTGAAACTTCGCAGCGGAATCTTAGTATCAACATGACTTCATAATTTTCATCAAAGGACTCCAAGGCCTTTGATCATAATCAAAAATCAACATAAAACAAATCATCGCATAACAAACTCTTAAAAACATGTTCTTAAATCAATAACGACTTCAGAAAACCAAACGTTCCCAAACCCCGATGTTACGTATCAGAGCAAGACCCTCTTAATTCATAGAAATACGATAAATTGACTCCAAAGCTAAATCTTCACGCGTCAATGAGCTAAGCTTGATCATCTGCATGTAACCCACGTAGAGGTAACATTCAAACAGGCAGGGTGAGTAATCACAAGTCATTACAAAAGGTATAAGAAATAGATATAGTAGTTACAACAACAATTATCCATACTTCATATATCCATCACACATCACACACATACTCACATTATCACTTCATTAAGTCATTCACAACGTCATTACGTCATCAATAAATCCTCATCGTCAAGACATAACTTATGTCACAACATAATCAAAACATTTATTAACTCATATTTATGCAATGTCACTTAGTATGTAATGCAACAAAATGACTCATGCATGTGGTAGCAACACTTTGATGAACACATGGTCATCCCCCTCCAAAGATCCCCACCATAGGATCGAATCCCACTCGGAATCGGAGCAGATCATAAAACACACTCAATCCACACAATGGGATTGAGGCCACCACTGGACTGGAGTCCTAACATCGTCTCTGGACCAAAGTCCTAGCATCGTCACTGGACTGAAGTCCTAACATATGCTATGAATGCATGATGCAACACGTCACAATAAACACGACTACGACTAGTCAAATTTGCATCATCATTCATGTAATCGTCATAGTATATTCCTCATAATCAGTCACACTCCACATAGCATCATTATTAGAAATACATCACATTAATCATTTCATTTCATGTGAGACAATGCAGCAATAAAAAGAAAGAAAAGAAAGACAGAAGAAAAGTAAACTAAAAATTGTCAGCTCCTGCTCGCCCAAGGTTCGCTCGGCGAAACAGGGGTGAAACGCCTTCCCCATACAAAATTCCAGGAGCACCTCTTTTTCATCCTTCCTTCGCCTCTCCTTTTGCCTGACACTTCCTGAGTGAAGTAGCTTCGCCCGGCGAAGCATATGACTCGCCCGACAAAAGCGCAAAAACAGGAACTCTACAGTTGCGTTTTCTACACAGTTCGGACCCCAAAACTCTTGTGATTCCAATATCGTTCAATTGAAAAATGCACATAATTCACAAGATATCACCATACACAACACCACTTCATAATAGGCATTATATACATCATCTATTAGCACTACAACATCATTCTATCACTTATTTCGTCATGAATCATCACATTACCATCATATTATTACATTTTCCCTAAAACCCCAAAACCACCTACATACATCTAAATCATGTATCAATTATAATGAAAAGTAATACTCTCCATACCTTAGATTCTTTGTTTTGATCCTTTTACTTGAGTTCTACAACAATCTCTTAGAGCCCTAGCCTCTTCTACCTTTTTCCTCAGTGTCGTTTCTCCAAAACACGATCGTTCAGAATGAACTTGTCCACTTCTATTTTTCCTTTTGTCAAACTTCCCCTTAGGACCCCTCATATGCCTTTCCCAACTTACCCTCACAAATACTTCTATAATGACCACCATGCCCTCGATGTTTCCACTCATTTTATTTTAATTAATAATAATAGTCTAAATAACATACTTTATATTATTCTATTATCATTAACTCTAAAATAATTCTAATTAATTATTTAATTTCTAAATAATCCTATTATTCCCTTAACTCATCATCACCCCACAACACACACAAGAACACACCATGCATAATAATTCACCAAAATTCACCGATAATCCCAAATAATTTAACAAATATTAAAATATAAATATTGGGGTGTTACAGAAGACCTTTTGTAAGAGGATCTTCTATCATGGAGTTTGTCCCCAAGTGTTATTTGGAAATCTGTCCACTTTGTACCCTTTCCTTAACAACTAGGAACTTGATGTCAATATGTTTTGACTTAGTCGAGCTCCTATTATTGTTGGAATATAGGACGGTTGATTTGTTGTCACAGTATAACTTAAGTGGCCTTTCAATTCCTTCCACAATTCGCAACCCAGTAACAAGATTCCTCAGCCAAATCCCATGGTTGGATGCCTCACAACATGTTATAAACTCTGCTACCATGGTGGATGAAGCCGTAAGAGTTTGTTTAGCACTGCGCTAAGAAACTGCACCACCAACCAACATGTAAATATAGCTTGAAGTGGATCTTTTACTGTCTTGGCATCCAGCAAAATCTGAGTCAGAGTATCCAGTGATCTCTAACTCGTCTGACCTCCTATATGTGAGCATATAGTATTTTATTCTCTTTAAATACCTCATAACCTTTTTGGTTGCTTTCTAATGATCCATTCTTGGATTGCTCAAATATCTTCCTAACATCCCAACTATGAACGCAATATCCTAACGCGTGCACACTTGGACATACATCAGACTCCCTATTGCTGACGCATAAGGAATCTTTTGCATTTCTTGAATTTCTAAGTTTGCTTTTAGGCACTGACTAAGACTGAATTTGTCTCCCTTAGCAATTGGAGTATCTCCTGATTTACATTCCTGCATGCCAAACCTTTTAAATACATTTTCGATATAACTCATTTGTGATAATCCTAAAATACCACGATTAAACAGTGTTCTGAATTCCTAATATAAAGGAGGCATCACCAAGATCTTTCATTTCAAAATTTATTGATAGATTTTTCTTAGTTTTGTGCATCATTCTTATATAATTTGTGGCAAGCAGTATGTCATCTACATATAAGACCAAGAAAATGTACTTGTTCCCACTGAATTTGTGATACACACAATCTTCAACAACATTCACCTCAAAAACAAATGATAGAATTACTTCGTGAAAATTGTGATACCACTGACGAGACATATGCTTTAGTTCATAAATGGATTTTGTCAATTTGTAAACGATATTCTTTGAGTCTCCTGACACAAAGTTTTTCGGTTGCATCATATAGATTGTTTCATCAATGTTTCCATTGAGGAAAGCTGTCTTGACATCTATTTGATGGAGTTCCAAATCATAATTTGCAACAAGATCCATGATTGTCCTAAAAGAGTCTTTCGATGAAACCGGATAGAAAGTCTCTTTAAAGTCAATCCCTTCCTTTTGAGTACAACCCTTAGCCACAAGATGAGCCTTATACCTCTCCACATTACCGTTAGAATCCTGTTTGGTTTTAAAAATCCATTTGCAACCAATGGGTTTCACACCTTCTGGAAATGGGACAAGTTCCGAAACTTTATTGTCTTGCATGGACTTATACTTCTCCTTCATTGTTTTAATCCACTTTTTCGAGTTGGAATCCTGCATGGCTTGATAGAAGTTGATTGGATCATCTTCCAGCATACCATTATTTCTCTCATGTTCTTGGAGAAAGACTATGTAATTATCCAGAATAGCATTTCTCCTTTCTCTAGTGGATCTCCGCAAAGGTATTGGTTCTTCTAACACTTTCTCTAGCTGCTCACTGTTCGAGTGTCCAATTTCTTTTCATTTGGCCTATAAGGTCTTGCCTTAGTTGGACATCCCCACACATGAAAATGTTTGAGACTAGGCTTTCGCCTGGTCCAAAGCTCATAAGGTGTTTTGGCAGCTGCTTTTGTTGGTACTCTATTTAGAATATAAGCTGCAGTCTTTAGTGTTTCTCCCTAGAGTGACTCTGGCAAGGTAGACTGACGAATCATACTGTAACACCCTTCTAGTCTCAAAGAATAATTCGCAAAATAATAAGGATGATCCAGCTTAATTCACCTCTCAAGGGTGTCACACCTCATATAAAACATTCATAATAATCATCCTGCTCCGTAACACGGGTTTTAACATCTATAACATCATTTTCTTTTATGACTTCAACACATAAATTGAACTTCACGGCAGAATCATAATCATAAAACAACTTCATTCATCTTCATAACACCAAAAAAATACGTTAACAACATAACATATCATCTGAATTGGAATTACAATAGTTCGACATCTTCAAAATCATCATAAAATATGTTAGTCAAGGAAACACAACATTCGCATAATTGGCATTCCCAACCCGATGTTACATACCAGAGCAAGACACCTTCTAATTAACGAAAACTAATAAAGTACTCCAAAGCTATCTCTAATGCTTCTACAAGTAACTCCGGAGCATCTGCCCACGTGGAGGCAACATTCAAACAGAAGGGGTGAGATATCATGATAATATAAAGGAAAACATGTTAAATGGATGCATCAGGTTAACATAACAACAATTCAACTAAATATCTCACATTAATCAACCAAAAATATTATCACCAATTATTCACCAACAAACAGACAATCACACGATAACAAATCAATTAATCACACAACACCCCATATTTAACAACATAGCAACATATCCAATGCAATGGGACTCACACCTGACTCAATGCTTATGCATGTGGTACCAATTTTTGTGAACACTCAGGTTCATCGTTTTGATCCCCACCTCCTAGGGTCAGAACCACTCACTGATCCATCACCTCCGAATCAGCTACCGGCCCAATCCACACAATGAGATTTTAGGCTCACCAACAACAGACCATTGTCTAGAAATGTATGCAATGTGACTATTTATGCATACAACAACAATAACAACGTCATCGTGCATAATAACTCACCACCATGGTTATTATACACCGGTCAAATTGGCCAACAAGCATAACATGTAGTTCATGCAACATATATATCTTTTATTCAATCACCACAACTCAACATAATCACAATTGAAGTAATGCTTTATATCACACCATATTATAACATAACCTCAATCACGTTGAACAATAAAATATCACTACTCATGTTCACATATGTATGCAATGTGGTTATTTATGCATGCAACAACTATGACATCATCATGCGTAATAACCCACAACCATGGTTATTGTACACCTCCTAAATTAGCCAACAAGTATCAAATTATATTTCATACAATATGGATATATATATATATATATATATTATACAATCCAACAACATCATTAAACATGCTCATATTCCACCATTAACACCACAACAACATCTTTATAACAACATTCAAGTTTTGTCACTTACAACAAGACTTCTTAACATATGCAACAATTAATAGTCACATTCATCAACATATTAAACATAAAATTGTTGGGAAAATGGTTCACCTAATTATACCATGTTAAAGTTCTACTTATTAGCTTTCCAACGCTTCAAACGGTTCGTCGTTCGGATAAACGGTTAAAAAGTTATGATCAAAATTGTTTTTAACATTTTTCTGCAAAAGTTGGGTGCATGAGTCGACGCATGGGAGCTTCAGGTCGACGCATGTTATTCCAGTTTTCAAAATATTTGATTTGGGAGGCTTCAGGTCGACCCACAGGACCCTAGAGGTCGACGCATGCTGCTCCGAACCTCAAAAATAACTTTTTTAAAAAGCACTTTCACACCATTTTTTCAAACCATAGCCTATGCTACGAAAAACCATCGTCATAGACTCAATTTTATACTAAAATAACATCATAAAACTCAATTATACCATGTTTTACTCGTGTATTAACATCATATCATCATCAATTTCGTACCTACGACTCGAAACTTCAAAACTCAACAATAAAGGAACTTATCAACAATTTCAAAACAGAAATTTTACACACATATAGGCAATAATTCCATCACATATCGATTAACAAATCATTATTCATCACATACCAATTAAACAATATCATCATCAATTATTCCACCACAACCATATCATAGAACAACAGACAACTCACAATATAAGAACCTAAACCCTTACCCACCATTCAACATACTATCCCTTAGAAGATCAAAACCCCACCCTTACCTTGTAATTGAGTTTTCTAAGCCTTCACAAATGGTGGTTCCCTCTTCTTCTTCAACCCTAGCCTTTCTTCCGTTCTTCTCAAAATTCATGATCATACAGAATGAAATCTATCTCCTGGTTTTATCTGTTTAACCCTAGGAACCTTTCTATGGTTTGCCTCTTATGCCCTTAATTACTCCTCTAACTCTTTAGTATGTCCTCAATATTCTCCCAATTGTTAATTCTGCCCCTTATTCTTATTTTCACCTTAATATTCTTATTTTAATTATTATTATTGTTATTTCAATATTATTATTATTATTACTAATTTTACAACTTAAATAATAATCATAACAATATCTCCTAATAATTTAAATTAATACGATTAATCAATTATTACTAATATTACTTTATTACTCATTCTCACCACACCACCAAATTCTACAAAATTAGCCATACACCCCTCACTCTTAAGGTCATTAACACTAAGGTCACTACCCCCTACCACAGGATACCCCAACATACGAATCACACATAAATGCATACATACACGTAACACCAGATAATTTCAATTAATTAAAATAAAAATGGGGCATTACACGTACTTCTTACCATATCTTTAAGAGTCTAATTTCGTCTTTCAGCAACATCGTTCATGCTAGGAGATCCTGGCATGGTGTACTGTGGGACAATTCCACATTCCTCTAGGTATTTGGCAAAATGCCCTTGATGTTGTTCACATGAACCGTCATATCTACCGTAATATTCACCAACACGGTCAAATTTAACTTTCTTAATTCTTTTGTCAAGTTGATTCTCAACTTCAGCCTTAAACGATTTGAACACATTCAATGACTGAGACTTTTCATGTATAAGAAATATGTATGCATATCTAGAATAATTGTCTATGAATGATATATAATATTGTTGACCATTCTAAGAAGGTGTCGGAAATGGTCCACAAATGTCTGTATGTATCAATTCTAAGACATTTGTAGCTCTATATGCACCAAATTTCTTTGTTTTGGTCTGTTTTCGTTTAACGCATTCAACACAAACATCAAAGTTTGTGAAATCAATGGAATCCAAAATTTCATCTGACACTAGTCGCTCAACTCTATTTTTAGAGATGTGACCTGGGCGTTTGTGTCATAATGCTCCTGAATTGTTATCCTCAATTTTACGCTTAGTACCACGTGATTCCACAATCAAGGATTTGCCATAGGTAGCTATTGTGTCAAGCAAATATAGATTATCATGACCCATAAGTGAACCAGTCCCAACAATATTTGAATTGAAAAACAACTTGAACATATTGTTTCCAAATGAACAAAAATAACTTGATTTGTCCAAATAAGAAACTGGAATCAAATTTCGTCTAAATGAATGAACCACAAAAGTGTTTTTCAAATCCAAAAAAAATCTGGTACACATTAATAATCTAAAATTCCTTATAGCTTCCACCTGCATCGACTTGCCATCTTCAACATAGATGTATCTTTCAACATCATTTGGCTTCCATTAGTTCAGGCAACCCCTAATTAAAACACTGATGTTAGTAGTTGCACCAGAGTCTAACCACCAAGTCTTTCCAGGTACTAAAGCTAAATTGACCTCAGAACAAGCTAAAACCATGACTCATGCGATTGGAGCGACCCCACTTTTCATAATCTTTCCTCTGTTCAAAGGTAACGAATTCCATAGGAGAAGGAGGTTGTCTCATCCTTAATGCATGGTCAAGATCCATGCAGCCAAGAACAATTTCCATGTTCTCATTCCAATCCTTGAAATCTATCATATTCAGGACCTGAACCTTATTAATATTAGCAGATATTGAAGCAATTGTAGCTGAAAAAAGAACAAAAAGCAAACATTTTAAATATACTCACATAAATAAAAACCGAATCATCAATGTTGTTCAAATAAAGGCATAACACATCTCAAGATACCCAATGCACCACCAATATCAAGTTTTTGGACAGTAATATCGACTGCTAGTGGTACTCTTGTCGTGACGATTAAACATTGATAATAAAAATATGTCGAATACTAAACCCCTTTTGGATTGATTTATTATTCACATGTAGGACCTCATAATTATCATATGTTTACCATCACAGACGCGTATGAAAATCGGCCAACCACCAATTGTCCTTTGGGTCAATTGATACTCGCATGGACAAACATACACACAAACCATAAAAATATTTAACGTTTTTCATAAGCAATTGTTATTAAAGAGGTCACTTTGACGACTTTTTCATTTCAACTACTTTCCTAAAAAATGTTAAATTATTGTATAAAAATACATTCTGTAGCCAAATTCGAACAAAATTGAACCAAAGAAAAGTTGAAATTAAATTCAAATAAAAACACCAATGCATTTTATTGTATTGATATGGCATTGGTACTAAGTTTAATTTCAAAATATAAAATCACATATATTCTTTATAATAAATAATAAATAATATAAAAAAGCATATAATTCTTTTAAACAAAAAAAATATATTATTTATACTGTTATTCATTAGTTTTCGAGAGAGAAAAAAAATTAAAGAGGACAATGCAGTAAATACAGTTATAATGAGGTGCCCTTTATACGCACATGTGCTAACTTCATTATAATATCCTTTAAAAGCGGTCCTTATAATGTACATTAAAAGAATATGCACCTTTTCAACCACTAACATATATTAATCCATAACTGCTAATGGTTTAAACATGAATAAATATATCTGTGTAGAATGTTTTACCGATGGCAATTCAACGAAACATATAAACCGTAAAATATATAAAATCAATCATTCAAAGAATGGTATTGCCACTAAAGGATATGTATCTCAATATATTTGTACAGATATTGAACATGAATAAATTTATCCAAAAAAATTATATCCGACATATATTGAAAAATATCTCTGTAACAATATTGCACTAAACTCATTGATATTAGCGTCATGGCATTTATATAATTTCAATAACTAAACAAATATTACAATTATTGACGGGAAAAAAATGTATAACTACAAATTAATCCATAAGGATTATCATCACTGAAAGATAAATTTTACACAAATTAAAAGATCAAAATGATTTCAATTTTAGAAACCTAATATATAAAAAAAAAACCTCAAAAACACAACATATATTAATTTATACAATTGAAGATCAAAGGATCCTAAATAACTCAAAAACAAATTGAATCAGATATGAGTTGCTCTGATATCATTTGTTAGATCCGTTCAAAACCTTATGATTTCTACCGATATAGAAATCAAAAAGTGAACTCTAAAATAATTTCTATAAGTCGATATAGCATCAACTTGTATATCTTAAACCCATATTCGAATACAATTATGAGAATGAAGACGGAAGCGTACCTGAATTTGTCATTGAAATCGTTGAAGGTTCTGAGTATGTGATCTTCCGATTGGTAGAGTTTCTTAGGGTTCTTTGAATCTCCTCTGATAAGGATGAAGAGAGAAAATCGCATAAACCTTAATTTATTCGTACTCTACAAATGGAGACCATAACCCATTTAAATAACCTTAGGATTATTTCTTAGTTTTCAATATCCTAATTAGCACTCTCATCAAATTAGATATTGACTTAGGGTATTTACACAATAACCTGACCTTTCATGACATTTATGATTTTAGCCACAAACTTAATATTATATTAATTAGACCCATTTAAATCTTGATTAATTAAAATAATGACACTAACACCTTAAATGTTACATTTGTGACCCAAATATATATATATATATATATATATATATATATATATATATATATATATATATATATATGTTAAAATTAATGTATATTTGAATACATAGATTCATGCTTGGTAAAATATCAGAGTTTCTAAAATGATAAACAAAAGAATAATTTATATAAACGGTAAGTGAATAAGGCATGATTTTATTGATGAGTAAGAACTTACAAAGTTAGATTCTTCAAGGGGTTGATAGTTTTCCTCAAGTATGAGAGAAAAATTTTTGATGCCTTGAATGATCTAAGAAACACACTTATATAGCCTACTAAGGCATACGGACTCCAGACTAATTTACAATTCAACATAATATTGATAAGACTGAAAGCAAAAGAAGTGGCCGACAAATACAAGTGGCCTGCAAAAGTAAAGGCTAGAGATAAGGAATCTTATCTTTTCTAAAGTCAAGTAATATGGCCCACATGGCCTGATAATAATTCTGAGAAAGTAACAAAAGTAGTAGGGCACACTTGGCCTGAAAAAGGAGGAAACAACTTAAGAATTCCAAAGTGATAAGATCAACTTTATTTTATTAGCAAAAGTAACTTGTCGTTCTCCCAAAGTAAGAGCATGATTTTACTGAAGGAGATCTAATCAAAGATCCCATAACAGTCATCCTCATTTTCTGGCGTAGCATCTACCGAGTTGGAGGAGCTGGCATCTTCGGACATGGCTTCCATAACTTCTTGTAGTTTTTCAGCGAACTTCTTAGGATCAGAGATTGCGGCAAGCGAGGCTAACAACTTGCTTTTGTCGGTTAAAAAACTAGCATCAGAAGAAGTTGTAGTGGACTTGCATAGTTGTGGATGCTTAGCGTACCAAGCATTTCTAACTTCTGGCGAAAGGAGGGCTGGATTAAAAGCATCCCACCATTTAATTAAAATCTTTCTGACTAATTGAGAGGCAGTAGTTTTGGGCCAAATCTGGCTAGTGGTGAAGGACCAAGACATGATCCATGTGATACCAAAAGTAGCTGTGAAAGCTAATAATCTTTTGTGCTAAAGGCAAGTAGTAAGATCACCAAATTCTTTAAATGCTTTAGACGCCAGATCTGGAAGGATGCAGGTGTCTAAACCATAAACCTCAAACCACTTAATGAACCAATTAGAGAATTTTAATGATATGTTCTTGTTAAACCAAATAAGCCAAGTGTGGTTATATGGCCTAACTGTAAGAAAATAGGACCAGGCATCCATGTAGTCCAAATAAGAATAATGTTGAGGATTGAAAATCCTGGTAAAGCTTACGGTGTGGTAAGGATGAGTCCCCCAATCTGTAGGAGAGAGGAATTTATTAATCTTGAATTTTGAAAATTTAATATTTCCAGTGGCTTCGTCTTTAACATGGGTCAAAGTAATGGAGTCCGTGTCTACCAAAATAAATTCATAGAAGGATCTTGTCTTATTAACATCTGAGCTAATGAAGTGTGTTCCCAGAGGGAATATTTTGCTGATAGTCTAAAGTAAGGACCCTTCATTAGAACAGTAAAAATATTCTAAAGTAATAATTGGAACTGATAATTCTTTGGTAACAAATTTTGACTTTACTCCCTGAGGAGGAGTGTAATAAGCTAATTTACTTTTAATGGGTGTCATCTTGGAAGATGACGTGATATCCTGAACAAACTGCGAAGGTGAAACCAACGCAGGGTTGGCTCCTATTCCCTTTGAAGAAGAAATGGGAGAATTAATTTTTGATATGTAGGAAGGTGGTCCTAATATCAATTATTTTTGGTTTTCTGGCTTCTGTAATGGCGGACCATAAGAATCTTTTGATGTAGATTTGTTACTCATTTTTTCCCTGTAAAAATTCTCTAGTTAAAAAATCTGGTAATGCATTCTTAATACCATTAATATGCATGATTTCAAAATCAAAACATGCAAGTAATGACTGCCATCTGGCAAATATATGTTTTGACACTAAGTTCTTGAGATCCTTTTATAGAACACTTTTTGCTGATTTGCAATCAGTTTTTAGCAAAAATGATTTTGAAAATAGATCGTCCTGAAATTTAGTAATACAAAGTACAATAGATAAAATTTCCTTCTTAATAGTGCTATAATTCAATTGGGCTGAAGACCAAGTTCCAGAATAATATCTGACAACTTGTTCCTTGTCAGAACCCGGTAATATTTATTTTAAAACACCTCCAAAACCAATATCAGAAGCATTTATCTCTACAATAAGGTTGACATCTGGGTCTGGGATTCCTAGACACGGTAAGTTCTTAACAACCTATTTTAACTTGAGAATACTTTGGGTCATGGATTCGTCCCAAGGAGGGGGATTCTTTCTTAATCTTTTAAACAAGGGTAGGCATATTGTCCTAAGGTTTGGAATAAAGTCTGACACATAATTGAGACATCCTAAAAACCTTTGTAATTGGGTTTTATCTTTAATTTCGTTAGGGAATTTGCTAACAAATTCTAAGGATCTGGTAATGGGGGTGTATTCACCTTGACTAATATCAAACCCTAGGAACCTGGCTTTAGGTTGAAATAATTTTAATTTACTTTCAGACAAAACTAGCCCATTTTCTGTAATTATTTTGTAAAATTGTTCTAAGTGTTGAAAGTGTTAATTAATAGAATCTGAAAAGACTAGGATGTCATCAAGGTAAACTATAGTAAAATTCGAGTATTGATAAAAAGTATCATTCATTATATTCTCAAATTCAGACGGTGCATTTTTTAATCCTAAAGGCATAACGTTCCATTCGTAATGACCAAAGGGTACTGTAAAAGCGGTTTTATACTTATCTTCTTCTCTGACTTGTATTTGATAATATCCCGATTTTAGATCAAATTTAGAAAAAATACTTTTATTATGTAATCTATTAATTAAATCTTTTTTATTTGGTATTGGGTATCTAATCCATTGTAATGCTGTGTTTAAAGGTTTATAATTAATTACTAAACGCGGGCTCCCTCTTTCTAATTCTAAAGCATTAACTATGTAGAAGGCTGAACAACTCCATGGGGACTTGCTAGGCCTGATTAAACCTTTATCTAAAAATCTTTGTATTTCTTTCTTACAATACTCTAGGTGTTGTTTATTCATTTGTATGGGTCTAGCCTTTGTAGGTATATTAGTTTCTCTAAATTCAGGATGGTAAGGTAAAGATATCTCATGGGTTTTTCTTGTCCAAAAAGCGTTGGGCTTTTCTGAACATAAATTTTTAACGAATTTGTTTTGAAGTATATCAATTTTTTCTTTAATAATAGGTGTTTGTAGTTGTTCGCTTATTCGTTTATAATGTATTTCTTTATTAATAAAATTAATCTGTTTTTGTTTATTTGTAATAAGATTAACTATGCTAATATTTTGGTTTTACACTGTATTAAGATCTCTAACCTTAGGTTGCTCCAAAAATTCAAACCTAACTTGATGACCTAAGGCTTCAGTGGTAATAGCTTGATCATTAACGCTAAAGGGGTATAACAAAGATAGAAATGGTGTTCCTAGAATAACTACTTCATGAAGGTTCTTAAGTAATAAAAAGGATGTTTTATAACAGACTTTGCCTTTACAGATTTTGGCCTCTGGTAATTTATACGTGACCTGTAATCTGTTACCATTTGCTCCTCTAAGCTTTTCTTTAGTTTTCTTATAGTATTGAGTTGGTACTAATCCTTCTTGTATACAATTAAGATTTGCTCCTGAGTATATTAAGGTTATAAGTTCATACGTTTTATCATGAATAATCAGATCTATTTTGACGTACCACTTATGGGAGATTATTTTTCCTATGTTATGGACAAAAGGTTATGCTCTTCCCTCCCCTTTATCTTCTAATGTACTGGAACTAGGTTGAGTAGTTATGGATTTTAATGCTTCCACAAAACTTTGATTTTGTATTATCATAGTTCCTTGTAATTCTAAATATCTAACTTCTAACTCATCCTCCCGGGTTTTTAAAGTTTGAATTTCTCCTTTTAATAATTTAATTTCTTCATGTAAATCTTAATAGTTAGAGGTTTTTCTAAAGGCCTTTTAAACATGTTCATAACATTTTTAAATTCAATGTTATTTACTTGATGTTTGTTAAGTTCATTATAGTCAATTATGTCTTTTATTTGCCTCATAAAGGCGTCTCTAGTTTCAGAAGGTTCCATTTTATCTAAAATGGTAATTAAGGTATTAGCTTGAGTATTAGTTATTACGTTAACTATCTTAGCACAATTCTTGCAATCACAAAAATCAATTCCTAAACAGTCCTCATAATCAGACTCAGATTCGCTTGAGCTATTTATTTGATTTAGTTCTTCGCAAGAAGATTCCTCAGAGGAGGTGTCTTCCTGATCATAATTTAGCATAATTTTATTTAAGCCGTTAATTAAAGTGTCTTTTAACTCATCAGATAAATTTAAATTACTTAACTGATTTATCTTCTCTTTTACTTTACAATTACTAGCATAATGACCAAAACGTCCACACTTGTAACATTTTATATCTTTATTTTTATTTTTATCAAACTTTTTCTTATAGGGTTTTTTGTAGGGTTTTTTATTATAATGATCTTGTTTATCAGGTTTATCATATTTTCTATGATTTTTATAATTCTTATCATTTCTTCTACCTTTACTTATATTCTTTTTACTCTTAGGATTACTTGGTGCCCTTAAAGGGGTAGCTCTGTATTGTTCACAAAATGTTTCCATTTCCCGTCTACTGCTAGCATGTTCATTTTTAATTTTATTCTGAATTTTATAATCTGTACAAATTTGAATTCCTGTTTCTACTACATAATTGGATAATTCTCCTATGGTTAAGTGGTCATAGGGAATTTCCCCTTGGTAATTTTGTTGTATGTTAGTTTTAACTTTTTCAGCAAAAAGCCTGGGTAACCCACTAATAAACCTTTCTTTCCAAAAAGCTGCAGAGCCATCAGCTCTTAAGCATAACTTGAAGAGAAACATATCTCGGTACCATCTATAATCAGACATAGTGGGACAATAGAGGTTCATTAATTGATCTGAAGCTCTTTTCTAGAGCTTTAAAGGTTCTCCTACAAAAAATTTGGTAATGGCATAGAGTAAAGTTGTAACACTAGCTGGCTCACTATTTTCAGTCTTAACCGCATTATATATTAGTTCTTTATCTTCCGGACTAAGGGGGTTGTCCCACCACCCTTTCAGTTGGCTTATAAATCCCATAATTAATATTTCTCTAGATTTTTATCTGAATTTTTTCTTAACATAAAGGCGGTAGCGGCCATAGTCGTATTTTGAATGGCATCTAATATTTGTTGTTCAGAAGCTCCATCTATATTCCATTCGACAATGGCCTCTCCTGAATAACTATTCTCAATAAAGCTCGATCTTTCCTCAAACTGAACATCAGCAAAGGAATGCCTAGGGTAGTAATTTCTGGTAAGGTTTTTTGGAGGTCTTCCTAGTTTATTAACTAGGTTTTCAAATTCCTCTTCTCTAGATAACATGTTGACTTGAGGGGCAGGTCTTAAGTCTAAACCTTTTAATCTTTCCACTAGTTCTTCTATTTTATCATGGGTTGAATTTCCTAATTTTATTTTTTGTAATTCTGAAGATGAGGGTATATCATAGTGATTAATAGGTCTAGTAGGGTCTAATTTGGTAGGTTCTACTGGCTTAAAACAGAAGTTTCTATTCTTTCTAATTGTTGGGATATGGTATGTAATATTTGATTTGAGTAATTTAGCTGACTGTGTAAGTTACTTAAATCTTTTCTTTCCGGTGTAGGTGTTACAATTGCCTTAAAGGGTGCAACATCTATTTCTATATCTTTTTCTGGAGAGATTTTAATAGCTTCTAACGGGGGATGTATAGATTTTATTATTTCTTTTTTATATGTTTTCCATTTAGTACTTATTCTTCTATTAGTATCAATAAATAACTTAGTGGCAAAAGGATTTTTAATCTTTTCTTCTAAGCAGTGTAATTCGAACCAAACAAAGAAATAAGTATTAATTTCATGGGCTTCTAGAAAAGCGTAGAATAATTGTAAAAACTCTTGGGTTTGTGGCCCCGAAAAAATAGAGAAAAAACAATCTCTCTTGTCTTTATTATAGACTGCTTCAAAATAGTTACTGATCCATTCTTTGTCTATGACAAAGGGTTCTTCCCTAATGATAACATGTAAGATCTGGGACTCGGTTGGAGAAGGGGACCTGGAAGTCCTTTCTTCATATAAACATTGGGGTACCGTAGGGTTAAAATTAACTCCTGCTAGATTTACCCTAATAGTCGAGTCCACTGAGTGTCTCGAGTCAACTGAGTGTCTAGCACTCTGAGCCTGACTAATACTAGGTGAGTTGTGGTACCTATAGGATTGACTTCTGTTCATCCTAATAGCCATTGTACTATCAATATATTGTATAATATTTCTGATTGACCTAGACTCAATTTTTTCAGGTTTAACAACGTCTTGTAATATCCATTCTTCGGGTATTTTATCCATAATTTCTGAGGCCGTTAATATTTTAGGTGTAATAACATTTGAACGTCTTAAGTTAGCTTCTAGAAGACAAACTTGACTTCTAGGAATACTTCTTATGGATTTAAAATCATAATTAACCGTGGAAACTTTATAAGTTACTCTGCTAATAATACTTAGGTTTGAGGCACCTTGAACGAAGGTATCTCCTAACCCAACAATCATAATTACTAATAAACTTTTGGTAAATTCATCAGCAAGACTCATGGAGTAATTAGGATGGCAGTTAAAATAAACTGGACCATCATTTAAGTTTGATTCGACAATTGCAATCGTCGAATTATGAAAGTCTTTAATTCTTCTATCCCTTAAAACTAGTAATATAGGAGTGTTTAGTCCTAATTTGTGTAAATGTTTTATAGCAATTTGAATTAATCCTAAGTGAATGTACTTGAAATTTTCACGGTAATGAGACTCCAATAAGTTTCTATCTAATAATTCTATAGTTTCTTGTTTGTTGCTAATAGATCTAGCATTTTCAATTGTATGTATGATCTTTTTAGAGTTATAATCAAAGGTTCCTAATTTATAAATTTCTTTTAATTTAATCTCAGGCATAGACTAATTTAGTAATCTATTTTCCATTTATTGAATCTCTAATTCTTTGTTCTGAAATGTATCTTGGTCAAGAAGGTTATTAGGTTCAGATGTACTAGCTATCTCATTTTGGTGACGTTGGTGTCTCCTACTACTTCCTAGGGAACTCAAAGCCCTAACGATGCTTGACATGATTATTTCAGAAATTTTTGAACAAACATAATTACTTTCTTTTTAACTATCTCTCTTCCCCCCTTATAGTTTGTTCTAAGTGATTACTTCAACAAGCTGACCAACCGACTAACTACCCTTCACTCAACGGGGTTTACTACGTGGACCACCTGTTATTCAGAAGCTTTCTACCTTAGATTCAAAGGTTAGGGTACGGTTAAAAGATAATTTAAAGAAAATTAAACTATCTGTAAAGAAAATAACTTGATAATCACGTATCAGCACCTAATAAGGCTCTGATACCAGTATATATATATATATATGGGTTATGCTAATGCACACTCATGTAGGTGTGCATTAGCAACATACACCTTAGTGTATTTGTGTTTGGGGCCCACCAATTTTGGGTGGGACCCACATTAAAAAGATGAAGAAAAAAATAGAAAAAAAATAAATGTAGTATATTTTTGTGTGGGGCCCACTAATTTTGGGTGTATGTTAACATTTCCTTTTATATATATATATATATATATATATATATATATATATATATATATATATATATATATATATATATATATATCACATGTCTCTCTTAGTTTTGAATATAGTCTTATTACATGGACACCTAAAATCAACACTATATATAATATATTATATATGCAACACTGAATGATATACATTCAATTAAGTCTAAATTTTTATTTATTTTCATTTAAAAAGTGAGCGAGAATTATTAATAAAAAAAGAAAAATGCTATGTTGACATTAAAGTTATATTAATACTTACACCAAAACAGTGTTTTTTTTTTCAATTTTTTTAAATAAAAAATAATATTCATAAAAATTATTTTTGTTTGTAATTTTTTTATAACACAAATATAAAATTTATCATTAATTAATTTTATTATTGTATTAACCATATTTATCATGTATTTTACTTATAATTTATTAATTTAGTTTATTACTTCATTAACTAAAAATGTATCTAACATTAATCAAATCTCAACATTAAAATATAAAATATAATAGTTAGCATTTACATTTGATTAACCAATTTTATTTACAATATTTTATATATCATATAATGTTATTAATTATTATATTTTATTGATTAATGTATATGTGTGTGTGTGTGTGTGTGAGATTAATTGAATAATAAAACTAATTAATAACAAATTGTATATTTGTGTTAAAAAAAATAATTTTTCTATAAATATTATTTAAAAAATAAAACTTTAAAAAAATATTTTTTACTATATAAATATAAATATGGTGAACAGTTTAAATATTTGTGTTACTTTTTGGTGTCATGAATGCTATGTTATGTTAACATCCTATTAGCATAAGAACATAAAACAAAATTACTTAGTACTTAGGGACAATGTTAACCTTCAAAGTTTTAAAATATTAAATATATGATATACAGTACAAGTTAATCTATTTATTTAATGTTAGACTTTTAAATTACATAAATAATCAGTCAAGTCAAATGAGAATTAACAATAAAATTTAAAAATAATATTAAAGTTAACTCAAAAAAATAATCAACTGTCACACCATAACTTCAATTTGATTCGACATCAAATAAATGTCTTAGATTATCATAGATTAGGAGAGAGCTCTAGAGAACCTAGACAAAAAAATTAATGTTGAAACGACAAAAAGTTGAATTATGCTCGTATTTTAATCATTAGTTGCCAACAGGTTACAGTATTTGTAGTACGTGTTTGAAAGAACACCCAACACGTCCGATACATTTTCATTTGCGTTATTATTACAAGTACTCAACTACCTGTAGTCGTATTTAATATTTTTTAAATAAAAATTAGTACTAGTATTTTCTTTTGGAAAACAAGTACAGACTTTTTTACTATACTGCCCCTTTTTGAAATAATATATACCATAATATCCCACTTTGAAAAAAAAATTCCAACATACCCTATATTCAGAGGGTGCTCGCCATTTGAAAGTAAGAGCACATGAAGGAAAAAAAATGCAGTAGGTGCTCGCCATCTCAAATGGCGAGCATGTGAAGGATTCCATTTTTTTTTTCATTTTTTAATTATTTAATAGTTTATATATTTTAAATAAATTATTTAATTAGTTTTAATAATATAAATTAATGAAATATTAATATAATAATAAAAAAAATATTATTTTTTTCAGAAAATTAATAATTTTGAAAAATGTTTTAAAAATGAGTAATGAGCAATTATTAATTTTTCAATAGTTTATATTATAATTTTAATGATTTAAAATATTATATGTTATTGAATTAATGATTTAAAATATTATATATTAAAAGAATAATATTAAAATAATTAATTAATTTTTTTTTATACAATAATAAAATAAAATGCAATAATATAATACATTAATAAAATACATACAGTAAAACAATAAATTTTCTATTCAAGACTAAGAAACGTTACATCAATAATGGTCGTCTGTCCCACACCTAGTGCCCCGTTTATGTCGATGTCCCCTACCCATAAGTTCATTTGCATTATCTAGAGGTGATTGAGAAGAATCGGAAGACATGTCTTCACCGTGATGTGTTGTTGAAGGCTCTGGTCGCTGTGAAGGGGGACCCGCTTGTGTCGATACTTGCTCCCCAAGAATGTCATCAATGTTTAAGTCAGGCATTTGCATTAATTGTTCCTCCGTCAGCAGAAAATGTTGGAATGAATGTGGTGGTTGGTTGTAGGTACTGGGTTGGATACTTTGGAGGGTTGGGATGTAGACATCGCCAGGCGTGAAGGTGGAGGTGGGTTGAGAGAATGAGGTGTTGAATGTGTGTTGTGGAAATTGGGGGTTTGATTGGTCGAAATTTGGCGGTGGTACCGGTGTGAACTGTAAGGGTGGTCGATGGGTGGTTAGGTGTTGATATTGTTGGCTGTAGTTGTATTGGTAGTTTTGTTGAGGTATTCGAGTGTAGGGAGTTTGGTCGTTGGGTGAGTAGAACGTGTGTTGTTCGGTGGTTTGCGTGCGTTGGTATGTGTGCTGAGCGGAGGAAGATGCAAGTCCCCCAAATTGGGATGTGTACACTGATGGGGCATCCTGAGTCATTGTAGCGGCAGTTGGTCGTGTTGAAGACGAAGCTTGCGTACGGGGGTCGTTCAAAAATTGGTCTGGTGCGATGTGCACATAAGGAATTGCACGAAACCAGTTTAAATACTCCAGGCTTGGCTTGCGTTCACCAACTACCGAAACTCCCTGCAAAACCAAGTATCTCCCGTGTTTCCATTCGTTAACCTCTTCCTTGTTGAATTCACGCCAATGAACCTTTTGGGCCTTTTTCATTGTTATTTCGTGGTGTTCCTTTAGACACCTTGGGAGGGGAGGGATATCTTGTTCGAAACCAAACTGGAGTTTTACTCTATCTGTTTGATGCATTTCAGTAATATAGAAACAGATAAGATAAATTGTTGCACTCCAGATTCTGCTGTCTCTTTGATCGGGCACTGGAAATTCAATGTACGACCTCCATATAAACTGCAACAAATAAAACAATTAGAATACAAAGAAGATGTATATAGCAACATGTAGAGAGCTATGCTTGCAAACTCACGTCTCTTTCTTCCATGTGATCAAGTGCGTTTCGATACCCTTGCAGATAGAAAATTTATTGTTTTACTGTATGTATTTTATTAATGTATTATATTATTGTATTTTATTTTAATATTGTATAAAAAAAAATTAATTAATTATTTTAATATTATTCTTTTAATATATAATATTTTAAATCATTAATTCAATAACATATAATATTTTAAATTATTAAAATTATAATATAAACTATTGAAAAATTAATAATTGCCTTCACATTACTCATTTTTAAAACATTTTTCAAAATTATTAATTTTCTGAAAAAAATAATATTTTTTTTATTATTATATTAATATTTCATTAATTTATATTATTAAAACTAATTAAATAATTTATTTAAAACATATAAACTATTAAATAATTAAAAAATGAAAAAAAAATTGAATCCTTCACATGCTCGCCATTTGAGATGGCGAGCACCTACTGCATTTTTTTTCATTCATGTGCTCTTACTTTCAAATGGCGAGCACCCTCTGAATATAGGGTATGTTGGAATTTTTTTTTCAAAGTGGGGTATTATGGTATATATTATTTCAAAAAGGGGCAATATAGTAAAAAAGTCACAAGTACACTACGTAGACATAAAATTGTGCTGTCCAACAGAAGAGTGAAGCATAATAAATGCTGAACGGTACAAATGACTTTTTGACTAATGAGTTATGAATATCTCACCAATAGTTTTAGAAATGGGAATGAAATTGTTTGAAACATTAATTTGTTATCTTTGACTTCGAATTCAATTCAACTTCTATCATAATATTCTCTTCTTCAAAGTGAGAAATCAAAAAATGAGAGAACAAGAAACAGAGAGAGCTAGAGAATTGGATAGTAGTGAAACCTAAAAGGAGAGCGATTAGACAAGATCAAACCAATAACGAAAATTACTTAGTATCTTTGGAGGCGATTACAACATGTTACGTTTGTAACTTCCCAGAAGATGTTAGCTCAAGAGAGTTGGGAAGAGTGTTTGAAAAATGGAGAAAAGTGAGTGATGTATACATAGCTCGCAAGAGGAACAAGGAGGGGAAAAACTTTGCATTTGCGAGATATGAAGGAATAAGAGATAAAAGATGGTTGGAGAGTAGACTTAAAGATGTTTGGTTTGGCACATATAGAGTATGCGTAAATCTTTTCAAATTTGATCGACCGGAAAACTCAAATAAATATAGAAAATATTCGTTCAGGGAGGAGCAGACAGGTTGAGAGATCAGGGACAAGGAATAGAAGAGAAGAACAGGATAATTAGAAGCGATAAGAGACAAAGCATCAGGGAAGAGGGTAAAAGCTACGCAGATGCGACAAGAGCCACAGATAGAATGCATCGATCAGAAGGCGGCCGTATTTGGAGGCTAAAATATTCAAAAGAAGTTCAAAAAACTAAGAAGACATATCATGGAGGATTGTCGATTAACATTAGTGAAGAAGAAATAAAATGGGCTAAAACATGATTTGTTGGAAGACTAAGAAATATGGAGGAGACCGCCTATATACAACAAAGAATGGTGGATGAGGATTCACACAGATTCAAGCTATACCGATGGGGTGACATGGTGTTCTTAAAGGTGGATGAAAATGAGGATCTCAAAACCCTGATAAAGGACTCACACAACATCTTCAACAAATGGTTTTCAATTGTGAGAGAATGGGAACCAAGAGACGGCACGAGCGCGAGATTTATTTGGTGCAAAATGTATGGAATTCCTATCCACGCGTGGAGGAGTAAGGTGTTTGCAGCTCTTACAACACCTTTTGGTAGATTTATCAAAATGGATTTGGAAACTGAAGAACTCAAAAGGTTGGATGTCGCACGAGTTATGGTTAGAACTCCATACATAGAGTTCATCAACAAAATCATTAAAATTCAAATTAATAATGAAATGTTTTGCATAAGAGTCTTGGAAGATCTTGATGAAAATCTAATCTTAGAAAATATTAGAGGGAGGGGAGAAATTAGGCAGGGTTGGATGGATTATGAAAGTGATAATTCAACCTGCTCCTTCATTCCTCCGTCCATGGCGTCCGATGAAGAGGAAGAAGATGAAAATAATTATGAACATTTACTGCGGGAGATTGAATCAAACGAGGGTGTAGGGCTCGAGGATGAAACTGATGGAGATGGAAAATCGAAAAATGCATATGCGTTCAAAGAAAAGGAAAACAAGAAGTTGGGTAAAGACACTTTAATTGAAGGTGCGGAGCGCGAGGAAGAAACTTTTGAAAATGGAAAGTCAGAAAAAGTTACAACATTAATTGAAAAGGAAATAGAAAAACAGGCTATTGAAAATAGTAGGGTTGATTTAAAATTTTATAGGGGAAGTATTGGTCAGACTAATGAGATAGAGGAAAGTAATAAGCAAACATCTAAAGGCGATAGTCAAGAGAAAGACCTAGATGGGCCAGTTCAAGAAAATCATAGCCCATATAAGGTTCAAAAGTATAACATAGGGGGCCCAATTAACAGTAACTTCGCAAAAAAAGAAAATAGAGCCACTGAAAAGATAAATTTGATAAACTCGAACAGTATAGGAAATGAATCTAAGGAGAGAGAAAATGTGGAAATGGAAATTCAGGAGGAGGATATAGCAGAAAACACGGATAGGAGGATCTTGGAAAACAACCCGGAGATAATACCCACAAATCAAAACATTGAGAACATTGAGAAGGTTCAATTCTTAGAAGCGAAAAAGGTTGAAGCTTCAAATGCAGTTCTCAAAGGTGAAGATCTGAAGACTAAGAAGAAGAAGTTGATGCCAAGAAGAAATGGAAATAACAAAGAAAATTCGGATGAAGGGGGGCTCGATCCACAAGAGTACAAAGATAGAAGACGAAGAAGATACGCAATACTAAAAGAAAAGAAGAAAGTTTGGAGGAAGAGGAATAAAAATGCTCTGAAGTGCACATGTAGTCATCACAATTAGACCGGGAAAAAGGTAAGTTTTGATGTAAATATAGAATGGGTAGCTAATGATATAGATAAAAGAAACTAGACAATACTACATGGAGATGCAAGAGAAGTTGCAAAGGATGTTTGGGATCTAAGAAAAGATTCCAGTTTAATTCATAAGGGAGAGGAGGGAGAAATTATCCAAGAATTAGAAAGGGAGGTGAAGGGGATGCAAGAGGTAAGGAGATGAAGACTTGGAATTTAGGAGAATTGAGGTGTAAAATTGTGTTATCAATGAAGTTGATTTCTTACAATATTAGGGGCCTAGGAGGGCTAGCAAAGAAGAAGGAGATTATAAGGTTAATTTAAACACATAGACCCATAATGATATGTATATAGGAGACTAAAATGGAAATCTGTGAGAGGAAAGCCTGCACAATGATGTGGGGATCAGATGATTTTGATTTTGCCTTTAAAGCTGCAGTAGGGAGATCCGGGGGACTTCTGGAAATGTGGGATATCAATAGTCTGAAGATTCATAGAATATCATTGTCGGATTTTGCTTTGAGAATGGAGGGTGAGTGAAGTGAAGATAAGAAGGGTGTAAATTTGGTTAATGTATATGATCCCCGCGATGGTAGAAGAAAAGCAGCTCTATGGTCAGAATTACGATAACAAATCGAAGCGAAAAGCGAAGAAATGTGATGGGAGATTTCAATGCTCTTAGAGAAGAATCTGAAAGAAAAGGGAGTATTGTGAATTTTAGAAGAGATAAAATCATAGCATTTGACGAGTTCATAGTGGAATCACAACTTATTGACTTTCAGTTACACGGCAGAAAGTTTACGTGGTCTAGAACAGGAGAACTGTCAATGAGTAGTCTTGACAGGTTCCTCATTTCAGAAGCTTGGGAAAGGAGTTGGCCATCAAGCTCTCAATGGTGTTTAGACAAAGAACTATCCAATCAATATCCGATTTTATTAAGTGAATCGCGACTCAACTGGGGTCAGAAACCGTTAAGGATGTTGAATTGTTGGAAAGAGGTGAATGGATACCACAGTTTCGTCAAGGAGAATTGGAATGAACTTCAAGTGGAGGGCTGGGCAATGCATGTGTTAAAAGAAAAGCTAAGGATGATCAAAGAAAAACTCAAAAGTTGGCATAAAGAGCATACTCAAAATCTAGGAGAAGAAATATCGGAAGCAAAAAAGGAGCTTAATAAATTGGAAATCAAAAGCGAATCTTTGAGTTTATCGGAAGAGGAGTTGAGAACAAAAAGAGAGTTAGTGGTTAAACTGCATAAGTTATCTAGGCTGAATTGTAATATACAATGGCAGAAGTCAAGAGTTAGACCAACTCCAACGGTTGGTTTTTCAACTTGTAGCTCCAGCGTGGCAATGAAAAAGGAGAGTTTTTCAACTTTTATGCTACATGAAGTTTGACATGCTGTCAAACGCTTTAAAGACATGCATCGTTTCTTTGGAGTTAGTTTGAATATAATAATAATATAATGAAAAGTTAATTAAATTAAATAATAATAAAATTCAAAATAAATGCTATTGAAAATTAAATGCAAAGTTCCTCCAACAGCTCTTTTTTCCAACGGCTACTTTTTTTTCTTTTTTTAATACTTTAATTAATTATAAATAAACCAATATGAAAAATTGTACACACAAATTTTCTCTCACACTTTTATTTTCTCTCACAATTTCATCATTTTACTCTTTATTTGTAAAATTTTGTCTTACAATTTCATCCTTTTACTTCAAATTAAAATTGTTTAGGCCAAATGGATCCTAATCATTTTCATTATAAACAAGCTATGTTTAATTACATGCAAAATTATCAAAATCCTAATCCTCAAAATTCTCAAATTTCACCGGTGTCAACAATCCCCGCCATATTTTTTTCGTCACCAAACAATCCAAATATGTTTCTTAGACCTGCTGAAGTTCCACCATTTTCTACTCAAGTTGGTGCTGAAAAAGAAGAAAGAGTTGTCGTTAAAAAAAAGCTCGAGAGCAATTTACAAGGGATGGGGATATACTTCTTATCCAATCATGGCTTAATATTTCAAAGTATCGAATTGTGGGAGTTGATAAAAAAGATGAGAGTTTTTGGTATAGAATCGCTGCAAATTATAACCAGTATCGCGGACAATCGCGGGAAAAGTTAGGGGGCAATTAAAATGTTGATGGCATCGAATAAATGGCTTGGTTCAAAAATTTGTTGGGTGTTACAAACAAGCTGTTAATGGAAAGAAAAGTGGGACATCAAAGAACGATGTCATGGCCGCTGCACATGTTTTTTTTACTCAGGATGACGGTACAACATTCAATTTTGAGTACGCATGGCGATTGTTAAAAGATGAACCTAAATGGATGGGAGAATCGATTGAAAGTTCTTCAAAAATAACAAAGACTTCTGCTAATACAATATCATCGACTAACCCAGATACACCTTCAAGTAATGAGTTTAACTCATCATCACCAATGGAGCGCCCAATGGGACAAAAGGCAGCAAAAAGGTAGGGTAGGGCAAAGGAAATTCCAAATTCAACACAAGATGCAAGGAACAAAATAGCAGTAACAATGGAAAGACTAGCGCAATGAAGGGAGGACGAGATAGAATTAAAGGTAGTGCAAATGATGATGAAAGACACTTCTACTATGAGAGATAGTCAACGAGATATTCATGAAAAATATTGTAATAAGATGAAAAAAATGGAATGTAGTTAGTATCACTTATGTAAAATGGTCATTAGTACCACTTTAATTTATCATAACCTATGTAAAATGGTCATTAGTACCACTTTAATTTATCATAACCTATGTAAAATGATCATTAGTACCACTTTAAATTATAATAAATATTATGTTATTCAAACTAGCCGTTATTCAAACCATTATATATACTACCACTTATGTCATTGTTTTCTCATTCTCATCTTATTCTTCTCATTTTTCTCTCATTCTTTACTCACTAAATGGATTCAGACAATTCAGGTAATTACGATCAAGAATTTTGGGAGTTGGTTGAAGAAGAATTTATGGATGACAGTGATGAAGAACAACAAATTCAGAATGAACGTCGATCTGGAAGAACAACGGTAGATCGAGGTCGTGAAGAAGGGCATAATCGATTATTCAATGACTATTTCTCGAAAAACCCAGTATACACAGATGTTCAATTTCGAAGAAGGTTCAGAATGCATAGGCATGTATTTCTTCGAATTGTAGATGCCCTTAAATAAGATGTGGAGCGGGCATTTGGAGTGCTTCAATCTCGATTTGCAATTATACGTGGCCCAACGCGTGCCTGGCACATGGACACCCTCAAGCATACTATATATGCCTGCATCATATTGCACAACATGATTGTGGAAGACGAACGACATACATATGGAGGTAATTTTGATTACTCTTATGATAATGTGGATATCAACAACTCAACAACTGAAACATTTAGCAGTCCTCATCCGAATCTTGCAACAAGACTACAAAGAAGAGCAAGTATTCGTGAAAAACAAGTTCATCGTAAACTTCAAGGAGATCTAGTCGAATATATTTGGTAACGTTTTGGACATGAAGATGATGAAATTTAAGTTTGGTTAATTATGTGATGTTATTTATTTTTATTGTTTTTAATTATATATCATGTATTTGAGATTAATTTTAATTATCATTTTAAATTATAAGTTTAATTTGAATTTTATTTATTTTATATCAAATTTAATTTAAATAATTAAAATTATTATTTTAATTAATATAAAATTTAATATGAATAAAATATTAATATATAAAGTAAAGTTGTGGGACCCAATATGAGTTCTTCAGAGTTGCACCATTGGAGTGAAAAACTAGTTGAGTTGCTTCAAGCTGACGTGGCTTAATAAGTCCCACAAAGAACCCAAAAATGGGTTCACGGTTGGAGATGCTCTTAAGTGGTTAAAGGATGGCGACGCAAACTCGAAATACTTCCATGGATGTATAAAAAAAAGAAGGAGAGACAATGAGATTCTATCTTTGGAAGAAAAAGGTAGGATATTAAAGGGAGTTGAAGAAATTAAAGAATCAATATTCAATCATTTTCAACATCAATTCTCTGCCATAAGTTTTGGAGAAATCCCCGAGAATATGAGTTTCAAAAAAATTAAAGATGGCAGTAAATAAGATATGATCCGAGAATTCTCAGAAGAGGAAATTCGAATTGCGATATGGGAGTGCGATGGTGATAGAAGTCCAGGACCTGGTGGAGTACCTATGAGTTTTATCAAAGAATTATGGGAAGATATCAAATTTGACTTGTTAAGGGTGTTGGCTGAATTTCATAAAAATGGAAGGATTGTCAAAGGTGTGAATAACTCATTCATGGTTTTAATTCCGAAAAGAAAAAATCAACCAAAATATCAGATTTCCGTCCCATCTCATTGGTAGGTTGTATATATAAAGTATTATCAAAAGTGCTGGCTAATAGGCTGAAAAAAAGTGATTGGATCGGTGGTCTCAGATTCTCAATCGACATTCATTACTAGAAGACAAATCCTAGATGGAATAGTAGTAGCTAACGAAATAGTGGATGAGGCTAAAAGGAAGAAAAAAGAAGTTATTATGTTTAAAGTGGATTTTGAGAAGACATTCGATTCGGTTGATTGGAAGTTTTTGTTGTATGTAATGTCAAAGATGGGATTTCACGACAAATGGATAAGATGGATATCATAATGCCTCGAAACATCTCAGATTTCGGTTCTCATAAACGGAAGCCCTTCTAAGGAATTCCAGATGTTTCGTGGTCTTAGGCAAGGAGATCCTCTGTCTCCATTTCTCTTTCTGATTGTGGCAGAAGGCTTCAACCTGTTGATGCAAGGAGCTATAGAGGCAGGGTTGTTTTCTGGATTTAGATTTGATCATGAAGAAGATAGATTCAGTCACCTACAATAAGTATAAGCCACATTGATAATAGGTGAAAAAGTTGGTCTACCGTTAGAATAATCAAGGAAAATTTGTTATTGTTCGAAGCAATGTCGGGCTTAAAGGTGAATTACCATAAAAGTGTTATAGTTGGGGTTAATATATCCCATAGGTGGTTGGAAGAGGCAGCAAAGTGAGATCAAGATTATCAGGTTGGAAAAAGAAGCATATATCGATGGGAGGTCGAGTGGTGATTATTAAATCAGTATTGCAAGCGCTTCTTGTATACTTCCTCTCCTTTTTTAAGGTACCGATGGGTATTATTTCAAAGCTTGACTCTCTTTTCAAACAATTCCTTTAGGGTGAGAACGAGGGGGAGAGAAAAATAAATTGGGTACAGTGGGATAAAATTTGCAGACCTGTCTTAGAGGGGTTTTAGGCATTAAAAATCTGAGATATTTTAATCTGGCACTATTAGGGAAGTGGGAGTGGAAAATAATTTTCGAGAAGAGAGGTTTATGGTACAAGGCTTTAGCCAATAGGTACAGAGTAAGAGAAGATGGAACTTTGGATGTTAGTAGAGATAGTTCGAATTGGTGGTAATCTGAATCTTCGTGATTGGTTTAATGAATCATCCGATTTGGTTAAGGATATTTATAGGGGGATGTCGTCTCAAGTCGATAATTTGGCAATCCAAGACTATGTTAAGGCATGGCATAAAGCTATTCTGATGAAAGTGTCGTGTTTAGTGTGGAGAATATTTCAAAATAGAATTACAACTAAAGATAATTTAATTAGGAGAGGGGTGATAAACATTGGATCTGGTCTTTGCGTAGGAGATTGAGGTAAAGATAAAATGGTTCCTCACATTTTCTTTGAGTGTTTGGTTTTTTTGGGAGTCTGGTATGCTGTCTGTCGTTGGTTAAATGTATCAACGACAATGCATCATGACAACTTGTCTCACTTGGCCCAATTTGAAGGTCTAGTAGATGGAAATAGGAGAATAAGTACAAAGGTTCAAATGATATGGTTTGCGTGTATAAGGAACATTTGGAAAGCGAGAAATGAAAAGTTATTCCAAAACAAGAACATTGATATTGAAAATGTGGTTGAGAAGGTAAAATTACAGGTTTGGAATTGGTTGAAAATCAAAGCGAAAGATTCAAATTTAAACATTACTTTCTGGTGCTTGAATCCAAGGGTCTCTTTAGGTGTTAAAGATCACATTTGATTGGAGTTAGTTTGGTTGTTGGTGTAGCGTTCTGCACTGGTGTTTAGCAGTTGGAGTTTTAGTCAAAAGTAATTATTTCCATCAGGAATCAATTTTGGTTTAACCTTGTTAAGCTGGAATTGGATTATTGTTGGTAATCTTCATCCTGTATTGACCTGTATTTTGGTGCATTAGCTTTTAACTCAGAGCTAAGTTCTGGGCAGGTATTTATTGAGTGGTTCTCCAGCTAGCAGGTTGTGGTGCTTTTTATTTCCTATCTGGGTGAAGTCCTGGGTTGTAGCTTTCATTCCCATGATTGGATTTTCTAGAAAGTGGGGGCATCAGCTAATAGCTAGTTAATCTAGAAGCAGTGGGCAGGATTTTCTTTGATCCAATATTTTGCGCAATTGCTTATAATTTCTGTCTAAATTTTGAAAGGATTTTTTGAGAGGATTGCTGTTAGAATTAGTGTGTGATTATGTCAATAAAAGAGTTCTGGTTTGATGTATTATTTCGAGCTATCAAAGTTTAGGTTTGCTCATTGTTGTAGTTATTTGGCTGGTTCAATCATTTATGTGACTTCTTGGAGGGATCTGTGTTTGTTTGGTGGTTGGCTAGAGTGTGCTGATTAAAATCTAGTTGGGGGAGTGTGTTTAGGATCTTGGTGTAGATAATTGATTGTAGATGCCAATTGGAGTCTAATTTTCCTATTTCTTTTTTGAGGCATTTGAGGTTGGTTGGGTGCATGGGCATTTTGTCTTTGGGACTTCTTTAGTGTTGTGCATCAGTTTGGTTAGAGTGATTCTCAAAATTCTGGTTTTTGTGCTTCCTGCAGATCTGTCTAATCATTTCGTTTATTTTCGCTGAACTGGGTTGTCAGTTGGCATTAGCATTAGATTGAGGACATAGTTTTAAGCCTCAATCAAGGAGGTGTCCTTCAGTGGTGTGTTTTCGCAGTGCGGATCATTGGTTGCAACAGTCTTTTGATCCTCCCACCTTTTTTCTTTTTTTAGATTAGTGTTAGGTGGTTATATCTATCAGTAGTTCATTATTGTTTTGTGGTTTTGGAGTTCTCTTTAGGTGTTTTTCTCTGGTTTGGCTATGGTGTGGCTGGTTTTTGGTGATCTCTTTTGTCTTTATTTTTATTGTGACCTGATTTCTATTGGGGTGAACAATTGTATTTTCTGTTCAGCACATCTGTGTAATTTTAATGCAATTTGACTTTTTCAAAAAAACTTGTTATCTTAGAAATGGGCGTGAAGATATTGCCTATTCCAATACTAATTTTTATGACTTTTGTATGACTCCGTATTTTTAGTTGTGCTGATGTTGGTAGAAAATATCTTTATTTATATTTCTGTTCTATTGGGGGAGAGTATCCCTTGTACTCATATTAATATTAATTGCTTTCAGAAAAAAATTATGAATATCTTGCGTATTTTGTTTTGAAGTAAAATATGTGTTCCGTTCATAAATCATAAATAATGGTTGAAAATAACAAATGTGAAATTTTGAAAAATAAAAAATCAGAGAAATTTCACATTGATTATAAAAATAAGATTTGATCATTTATAAATGAGAGAATTTACATATTTATCATCTAAAATTTTTTTTATAAGTATGTGATGTGTCTCTCATATGTGTTGTTCATAGAGAAAAACTCCAAAGAATGTAAAAATATTCTCTTATGTTGACTCCCGAATTAAATGTCACAACAGTGGTATTCGAGTCTCGTTCAAGTGAAAGACTGACTTACTTGTATTGAAATTTTTCCCCATAGGATAGTGGATAGGAGGCATGTCCTGTTGAAGAGTGTCAACGACAATACAAATGTATATGGGTGAAAGAGCATCTGCTTGAGGCGAAATATTATGGATAGACTCACACTTGAGGGGAGTGTTGAAAGTAATAAGTGTGACTTGGAAAATTTGAGAAACAAAGTGTGGGGAACCTATCACCTTAAGGTTTTTTGTGAGTATATGATTTTTTTTCTCACATGGTGTGTTGCTCATAAAGAAAATCTCCAAAGAATGTAAACATTCTTCTTATGTTAACCCCCGAATTAAATTTCCCAACTATAATTGATGATGAAATGAAATAGGATTAAAGTGTAATGGAACAAGTTTTTTGCACGATGGAATGAGTTGAACCTGTAACGTTAGCATTCTAATGTTTAAGACAATAAATTAATGAGGAGTGATATGAGTGTCATAATGAGTTGAATACTTTAGTCTTGGAGCGTGAATGTCCTCCTAACAGGATGGTGGATAAGAGCCATGTCTCGTTAAAGAATGTCAACGATAGTACAAGTGTATGCAGATGAAAGAGCTTCCGCTTGAGGGAGAGCATTATGGATAGACTCGGACTAGATAGGGAGTGTTGAAAATAACAAGTATGAGTTGGAAATTTTGAGAAACAAAGTGTGGAGATCTTTCACCTTAAGGTTTTCGGTGAGTATGTGGTGTGTCTCTTTCAAGGTGTGTTGCTTATAGAGAAAAGCTCCAAAGAATGTAAAAATGCTCCCTTATGTTGGTCCCTAAAATAATTGTTCCAACAATAATTGATCATGAAATGAAATAAGATTAAGGTGTAATGGAACAAGTTTTTGGCACAGTGAAACAAGATGAACCTGTAATGTAAGATTTCTAATGTTTAAGTCAGTAAATGAATGAGAAGTGGTATGAATGTCAAAATGAGTAGAGTACTTTATTCTTGATGCATGAAGGTTCTCCCTACTGGATGGTGTTTACTGTGAAAAATAGCAAACAACCTCTGGTATACCAAATCTATAAGAAATTGGGTAACTTGCAGGATCGACCACACTAAATCCTAGGACATGTGCTAAATAATTTAAAAGGATATTTGGAAAAAGATGAACACTTCGACACTATTCATAATTAAGAAAAGGGTTATTTCAAAAATACTAAAGGAAAAGTAATACGAGGAAATGATTAAAAGTGCATTGGAAAATAACTTAACAAAGTAAAAGAGAAAAGATAAAGTTATGGGCAAAGATTAACTGAATTGCATTGAATAAGAAAAATGGTGTTACATAAAACGTACATTTCTTCAGAAACTCGTTTCTCTACACACTGATACTTTGAGTGATTTGAGAAATTTGTGCAACTTTAACACAGACAAATCCTATCACTAAGACTTGTTATTTATAATAGTTAAAAATAACTATCCATAACGACCTACTAATTAGAGCGAGACAAATGGCATTCTACATGTCTCCGCCCTTCAGATGTTCTCCACGTGTCTCCTTCTCTCAAATGGATAAGGACAAAGGTCCCTCCATTATTTGAATTTGAATCCTTGAATCGAACGTCATCAGTCAGTCTTCTGTCGAAACGTATCTCCAAATTGTTAAAAATATTTCTAAGTCCATAGAACATGTCTCTTCTGCACTAGGACACTTTCGACTAGACTCTCTGAAAATACCATTCCTGTCGAAGTCTTCCACAACTTCAAAAATTCCATTTCTTTGAATAATACTCTTAATCTAATATCAGGAGTCAAAATTAGGAGCTAACAAATTGACCCCCAAAAATGTCATTTTCGACACCATTGAAGAAAATGCATTTTTTGAGAATGTCATTCGACGCCTCATTTAGTCTTTACGATGCTTCGACGCTTACTTATAGTTCCAACATTATAGAACTGTTCACTTTCTCATCAGTAGACCTATGACGTCATAGCCATCATTACCATATCTGACACGTCCCCTCAAAGCGTGTAAGAATCTCCATTATCATCACATTTCCTAGAGTCTAGGAGATCATGGGGCTAGGCATTAATTGCCACCGCTTCATCAGAGATAGTGAGGAAGCACGCATCCCACTCTAAAAATTAACATTAACATAATGTCTGCAATCGTTTCCACTTTCAGCTCTATAAATACTCCTTTTCAACAACTTATTTCACTTTTACGCTCTCTTACTCTTAAATCTCCTCAGAAAAACTTCTTACTTTTCAAAATCACTTACCTTCTTCATTTCTCTCCAACAATGGCTTCCTCCACACAATCAAACAAGGACGCTAACAAGATCACCAAAGAACCTGGCAAACCTGCAAGGGCTCCCAAGAAGGTCACTCAACTTCCTCCATTCGATTCCATCTCTGGACCTGCCATGGTGGGAAACCAACAGTATCTACCTGAACCTCTTGCTGAATAGAAAAGGAGAATTTATGCTTCCCAGGTACTTATTCTTTTAACTGTTTCTGGCAAGCCTCAGGCTTTGTGTTGTCCTTTGACTGACCCCAGTGTTGATTTTAGTAAGTTTAGGGATTTCTTTCCTACGTATCATAAATATAAACCCATAGGACAATGTAAAAAACCTAAGGTTAGCAATGAGGATCCCAAACCTGCTAACCAAGACAATCCTCCAACTGAGGAGGCTATTGATCTTAGGTATATGAATAATTTTAGAGTGTTTAGGGCTAGTCCATATTTGAAGAACCCCTCTGATTACTTAGGATGGTTGGGTAAGTTAGAGAAAACAAAATCTGAAGTTTGGAAAGAAATGGGTATTTATGACTTAATCATGTTGTCGAAAATAGGACCGGAATATTGCTCGAACATGCTGCTTTCGTCTCTATATTTATGGGATAACACACACTGCACACTCCATCTTCCATGTGGAATGATGACACTGACCCTGTTCGACGTAGCCGCTATCACAAGGCTTAAACCAACTGGTAACACCTATGACCCTGAGTTTATGGCTGTTGATAGTAATAGTTTTCTGACCTCTAGGGCAGCGTACTCGACCCATATCGCGCATTATCACGACAAGTACGTAGAGGGGGTTTCGGATGTCGAACACATAAATTTCTTAGCTATATGGATGTCTCACTGTGTCTTCTATTCTAAGTCGCTTCAAGTGGCTAATAAATTCGTGACTACGGCGAACCGACTCCATTCTGGCCACGTCCTTTGTTTGAGCGAATTGATTATTGCCAACCTCTACGAATCCATGAGCAAAGGTGTTACCCAACTCAAATATCTGGGTGACAAAGGAAACCTCCTTCTCTCTGTACCCTTCTGGCTTCTACAGTTGTGGTTGAATGCTTTGTTTAAAGCTTGTCTTCCCCACAAGAGCCTAATTAATGAAGATGCTGAGGAAGAGTGGAATCGAAGGGTAGAAGGTCCTCGCTTGGCGAAGCTTACTCCTATTGATGATGGTCGACCCATCCAGCAAACTTTTACCAACTTCATCATGATGTTCGCAAAACGCTATGACTTCACACCCCATATGGCTCCCTTTCCTGCAAGGAAATATGGTCCTGAGTGGTTTACCAGGCCATTCCCAGCACCGTCGAAGGCTCAAGAAGCAGAATCTACTACAATTGGGAAGCCTTTTTGACTCCTAGGGTTTTAACCCTCAAATTCAACCCCTAAAAAAGCCAAGTTACTCTGATTACTTACCAACAAAATCTGGTCGCTCGACAATTTGGACTGGTTTAAGTTTTACCCAGACCCTTATATGAGAAGAAACACATCCTCCTCCTTTACAATGCAGTTCACTCTGAAGCCGTAGATATTAAGCAAATTGCACGGTATGCTGGCCGAACACAGATTCTTCCAGTAGCTTTCGAATCAAGCTTTATCTGCACTCAACAATTCGATGACTAGTGGAAGGCTTACTATGCCCAGGAATTTTTCGACATGGCTGCGTTTACACTCCACATTAACAAGGATTTCCTCTCTGTGCAGGAAAGAGTGAAGAAAGGTACTTCGACGCACAATAAAGAAATCCAGGCCTTCCAAAAATATTTTGAAACTGTTTATCGACCAAATGACCTTGGTTAAACCGTCCGCGATGCAGCTATTACTCTGAAGGAATTTTTTTTGAAGAAAATGGAGAACTTAAAGATTCCTTCGTACGTTCCTCCTGAGAAACGATACGAAAAGACTTTCAATATGTTTCCTCCCAAATTCCCTCGACTGCCAAGCGCTGATTTTGGAGTGGCCCTTGCCCCTCCATTTCCAGACTAGTTCGTCTGTGGGGATTCTATCAAAATCCTTCACCAGCAATCAAAACCAAAAGCGCAGCGGGTGGTTCCGACCAAATATACACTAGACTGTTTCAAAGGGCCTCTTCATTTTGGGATCGAAGATGTTCGCATCGAATATGAAATATATGAAGGTGTGGAATGGGAGGATTTGACCCAACATTTCTTTATTTATTTCCTTTCACATATAATAACTGCTTTCTGTTTTATTTTAGCCGTGAAAATTCCTCCAAAGAAACCACCAGTTAGGAAGCCTGCAGAAGTGAAAGAAGAAGGAGGAAGCAAAATAGCAACAACAACAACAACAAAGATATTTCGTACTCTTTATTAATTTTTGTCACTTTTTATACATTCCAATATTTTCTAACATTTTCCTCTTCAGGGCGCTAGAAAGATGCCCCCAACTCCTCAGAAAAGGAAGGCAGAGGAGGACGCGGTAGTGGTAGTCGAATCGAATGATGAGGACTTATCTCCGACTGCTGGACAGTCCCTTAAGAAGAAGAAAAGGCAACTCAAGATGAGCGAAGCCATTGCTCAATCTCAAGCAAAAGGTGTGAAGGTCTCAACAAAGAAATCCACCAACTTAACCATTTTGGAACCAACTCCTGAAGAGCTGTCGAAGAAGGCTGTAAACCAGCCTGAAAGTGACAACTCAAGCCCTGGGGCAGAAGCTCCTAAGGTACTAAATTTTCTTTATACCTCATTTTCCTTAGTATTCTTGTTTGACTACTAACTTCAATTATATTTTTCAGGACGAGTCAGGAGTTTCGACTCAACTAGCTGCCGAATCAACCAACCCCACAATCCTCAACAGTGAAGGCAAACCAACGTATCATCCCACTTCTGCGAAGGATTCTGAGAAGAGCTCGATAAGCAAAATAAATCAAATGTTTGGGGAACAGCGCGAAACTTCGCCACCCAAGACCACTACCCAGAATTCTCACACCAGTGGCTGTGAACACGAACGTGATCAGGAGAAGAACATGGAAACTGAAGTAGCCACAGAAGTGGATAACCCTCACATTCCTATCGAAGAGGAAGCTGAAGATGGTTCTCCAAGAGTCAAACGTATGGATATCGCTCAGCAAGACCCAAATGATGACATGGAAGAAAGGGTAACTCACGATGTACTTCAGAACTATTCGATGCCTATTGAGGAGTTCTTGGATAATCCTGAACACGTCGAGGAGGATGATGACTAGGAGGAAGAAGAGGATGAAGACATTCATGAGGAGATAGTCTTCGAACCAAATCCTAATCTTGGTTCATCGACTGCGAAAGATTCAGGCAGCGCCTTTGTGACCCTTTCTGCAGAAGAGTTGGCGGCTTTGAAAAAGAGCAACCCTCAAGAATACCTAAAGGCTTTGATTTATTCTAGGGGAAGTTCGTCTGAAAAAAGTCTCAGCTCTCCTTCAGTGTCTGGTGGTCGATCGACCAAAGACCCCGCTAGTGAAATACTTTCAAAAATCAAAGAAAATGTTTTCAAAGGTGACCTGTTTCGACTTATAGAGTCTGATCCCACTTCTCCTCTTGCCTTGAAAGGTCTTCTTAAGAAAGTTGATATTCTGTCTGCTTCTCTTGAAATTGCAAATGTTATCTTAGAGCTGACTTCTATGATTGACCAAGTTGCTACTGATGTTGCCAAAATCAAGCAAAGCTCAAAAGACATCGAAAGTTATATTGGCTTTGTAGCGGCTGCATAGGATGCTGCCTCGGAGTCGACCAATCGCTTAGCTGACTTAGAGAAAGCCTAAGAAGACAACAAAGTTGAAATCGAAACCAACAATCGAAATATCCATTCTTGGGAGAAACAGATCATAGAACTTCAAGCCAAAATTTCGAAGGCCAAAAAGCAGAATGATGAGCTTCAGAAAGTTGATAACTCCCAAATGACGAAAGAACTTGAAGTTGGGCTGGACTTTGCTGACAAGGCTCAAAAATTAGAAACAGAACTGGAAGCCATAAGGTCGACCAAGTCTGTCTTTGAGAAGCGACTGGATCTTCTGAAGTCGAAATACCTCAACATGAAGGCCTCCCTTCCTTTTTAGGTCTAGTTCTTTTATTTAATCATCAGTTCTTGAATTATGTAATGACTTTTTTGAACCCTTCGTGGTTCTTTTGATTGTAACGAATTTAGCCATTTTGGCAAATAATTTTGTTTTACCATGTTTGCTTTGATTATTTAGCATGCGTGATTACTCTTAGGTTATTTTTACTTCTTGAAGTGTAGGCTTGTATTTCTTCAAATACTTCCCGTTTACCCTTAAGATTCTCCTATCTTGATCTAACTCTTCGATCTCATAAGCATCATTCGAAAAAACTTGTGTGATTTGAAAAGGGCCTTCCTATTTAAGGGATCATTTCCCCAAAGCTCTATCTTTCTGATCTATAGGCAAAACTACTTTCCAAACTAACTCTTCAGGCAAAAAAGTCTTAACTTTGACTTTCTTATTATAAGATTGTTCTACTCTCTTCTTCTGTCTTTTCAATAACTCTAAAGTATTAAGCATTTCCTCATCTAAGTCCACCAATTTGTCTAACATCATGTTCCAATATAACTCAGATGGGATCTCATGATGCCTCTGGATTCTCGTCGAATGAAGATAGATCTCAACTGGTAAAACTACATCATGACCAAAGGTCAATCGAAAAGGTGTGGAATTAGTCGCCTCTTTGGGGGAGGTTCGACATGCCCAAAGAACCTGGTCCAAAGTTTTGTGCCAATTTCCAGGCTTCTTTCCCACATGTTTCTTAATTAAACTAATCACTACTTTGTTTGCTGCTTCGACTTGACCATTATCCTGAGCGTAATAAGGTGTAGAGGTTAATAGTTTGAAACCCATTTCTTTAGCAAATTCTTGCATTTTTTGACCAGTAAATACTCATCCTTGATCTGTTGTAATGGTTTCTGGGATTCCAAACCTATAGATAATGTGTTTTTTAATGAACTCGATTACGTCTTCTTGGTCAACATTTGGTAGTGGTATAGCTTCGATCCATTTCGTAAAATAGTCAATGCCTACTAAAATGTACCTTTGATTTTTAGATGACGCTGGTCGAATTTCTCCAACCAAATCCAAAGCCCAACCTCTAAAGGGCCATGGCTTGACTATAGAGTGTAATTTGCTTGCAGGGACATGCTGTATACCTGCATGCACTTGGCACTCTTGGCATCCCTTAGCAAATTTGATGCAATATTTCAACATAGTAGGCCAATACATACCTTGTCGAAATAAAAGCCATTTCATCTCGTGGCCTACCTGATGAGCCCCACATGCCCCACTATGAACAGTCGAAAGGGCTAGATATGCCTCTGACTCACTAAGGCACTTAAGCAAAACTCCCTCAGGAGTCTTTTTAAATAATTCATTACCTAAAAGAACATAGCTTAAAGCTCGATACCCGATTTTTCGATCTGTGGACACCATTGAGTTTTACAGATATTCCACTATTGGTTTTCTCCAGTCTTCGTCCGTCAAACTATCCATTGCTAAGATTTCAAAATTCTCTTTACCAGCGTATCCTAGCTTCGTCGTTTCCAAATATGATGGGGACAATCTGGCTGATACAACTCTTCCTCTGACTTCGATTGCATATTCTAATTTTTCCTTCGAAATTTTATACCCAGAAGCAATCTGAGCCAAGTCATTAGCCACTTGATTCTCCAATCGAGGTATGTGTCGAATGCTCACTACTTCAAACTTTTTCAGTAATCGATTGGCTATTACAAAGTACATAATGAGATTTTCTTTAACACATTTGTACTCCCTTGTAATTTGTTTTATGACTAACTCTAAGTCTCCCATTATTTCGACTCGAGTTGCCCCCAATTCCAACAATATCTCAAGTCCGGCTATTAAAGCCTCATATTCAGCCTCATTATTCGAACAAATACCTTCGACTTTATACTTGAATTTTGTTGGACTTTTATTAGGAGAAATGATCAAGACTCCTACGCTTGTACCATCTTTTTGACTAGAACCATCGAAATACAATTTCCAAGGTTCGAGCTCAAGATTGTTTAACATATTTTCATTTATAGAGTGGTCGACGATGAAGTCAGGTACCATTTGTCCCTTAACAGCCTTTAAAGGCATGTAAGTTAGGGAATACTCAGTTAAAGCTAATGCCCATTTACCAATTCGATTGTGCAAAATTGGTTTAGACAACATATGTTTAATGATATCAAAATGAAATGAAACATAAACTTCAACTGGTTTTATATAATGCTTCAACTTTGTACAAGAAAAATACAAGCATAAACACAATTTTTCAACTATGTTATACCTAGTTTCTGCATCGTTCAAAACCCTACTAAGGTAGTAAATGGCTCTTTCGACGCCATTTTCATCCTCTTGAGCCAACATGCTCCCTAAAGTTTTGTCCGACGCAGATATGTACAGTCTCATGCTCCTATTCCTACAAGGCGGTGCTAGAATTGGAGGATGACTCAAATATTCCTTGATTTTGTTGAAAGCTTCCTGCTGAGCTTGCTCCTATTCGAATCCTTCCTTGTTTAGTCGAAGCAGAGGTGAGAAGGCCTGAGTTTTTCAGCTAAGGTTCGAGATGAATCTCCTTAAGAAATTGATCTTTCCCAGCAGAAACTGCAATTCCTTCTTTGTTGATGGCGCTTTCGCCTCCATAATGGCCTTGGTCTTATTCTGATTTATTTTGATTCCTTTCTTGTGGACCACAATGCCTAAGAAATCTCCCTCCTGCACACAAAAAACACATTTGAGAGGATTCATTTTCAGACCATGGCTTCTTATCCTTTCGAAAGATTGTCGAAGATGGTCAATATGATTTTTCCCTGAAACAAACTTTACAATGATATCGTCAATGTAAATTTGCATAAAAGTCTCTATGTAATCATGGAAAATCAAATTCATCACTCTTTGGTATGTTGCCCCAACATTTTTTAGGCCAAAAGGCATGAGTACCCACTCGTAAGTTCCTAAGGCCCTAGGGCACCGAAACGTCGTTTTAGGGACATCCTCTTCAGCAATGAATATTTGGTTATATCCAGAATACCCGTCGAGCATACTAAGGTATTCATGGCCAGCGGCAGAATCAACTAACATTTCCGCCACAGGCATTGAGTATTCGTCTTTTGGGGTCGCAGCATTTAGATCTCTAAAATCTATGCAAACCCTCAAAGTACCATTCCTTTTAATAACAGGTACTATATTTGCTAACCATTCAACATACCTGGTTGTTCGAATAAATTTGCAATGAAGAAGCCTTTCAACCTCCTCCTTGATTGATTGGCTTCTTTCCAAATTTAATTAGCAGCTTCAATTCGACCAGCTCTATGCTTAAGCCAGGCATCTCGTCGTAATCCCATGTAAAGCAGTATTTGAACTCCTTTAACAACTGGATCACTTCGACTTTGAGTTGCGGGCTGATATTTGCACTGATATATGTTGGCTTTTCTGTTGTCCCCTCTCCCAAGTCGATCTCTTCCAAAGGATCTTGCACTAGCATTTTAATGTTGGCCCAATGGATCCTTCTCGAAACCCAAAGGCTCGTCATCGTAGATGGCGTCGAGCCTCTGGCTTTGTATTTCGTCCCGAACCTTATCGGGTGGTTCTAGATCGAAGTCCTTACCAGGACCTACTTGGTTTAATCTTTTGTTGCCTTCGACATCCATATGCTTAACTTTGACGTCCAGGTCCGCTTGTAGTTTATATTTGGCTATGTAAGCCGAAATCCTTTTGAGCACCTCAAACTCAGACATCATCGTCGAATTCGCTCCCCCAGCCTGTGGGGTTAACTCCAGACGTCCCTTCGTAAGCAAGGTCATCTTCTCCTACAACCTCCCGATCCCACTGAAAACCATTTGTTAGATGCAGGTACAACGAACAATATGTGTTGTCGTTTGGAGTGAATGCAAAGTTGGCTGGGTTACAAAGAGCTATGTTAGCCAAATTTCTGTTGAAACTACGTCTATCGACATGAATAACCGATGCCAGGAAATAGCTCTGGTCAGCTTCGATATTTTCCACAATGCCATCTGTTCGCCAAATGGTAATCCTCTGATGCATTGATGATGGCACGGCTCATATTCCGTGAATCCATTCTCTTCATAACAATACGTTATAGTTAGCTTTCGTCTCCACAACCATGAACATGGATGGTCTTGTAATTGTTCCTACCATCAAATCAACCTGAATTACCCCCAATGTAGTGCCAACCTTCCCTTCATAATTGGACAACACCAATTGTGGGGCTTGGTGTCTGTTTCGAACTTCCCTATTTTTCTTAACATGAAATGTGGCATCAAGTTTACCGTTGCACCGCAATCTACCAGAATCTTGTTGACTGACACATCTCAATTTTCCCAGTGATAAAAAGAGGCTTCAAGTGACTTTTCATAGCCTCATTGGGTCTTTCGAAGAATGCATTTTGTTCTTCGACACAACCGTTGTTCATCACATAGTAACAAACTGGCCTATGGGTGGCTATCTCTATATCAGTGTTATCTTCCAGCTCTTCGACCTCATTTATCTGGTCGAATCCCCTTGGTAGGACAAATATCACATTAACCAAAATATCGAGAGATTGCTCTGACCCTGAATCGAAATTATCAGTGAGTAACTCGTCTTCAGCAACTTTTCGATCGTGCTCTTCTTTGGCTGCTTGCTCTTATGTAGCAATTAACTTCCTTCCCACCAGCGTCTTTTCGATAGAATTTCGCTCCTTCCTGTCGACTGGTACATTGGTGCTTGACTCCGCTTTTGCCTCAGCTTGAGCCTTCCTTCATCTCTGTTCCCTTCTCCACTGGGACCTGGACATAGGGTTTTTCCCTTTATAGTTCTCTTAGATGTAGGCTGATTTCTTTGAGGCCTAGAACTCTTTGCAGTAGGCCATTGATGAGCCTCTATCTACATCGAAACTCTTCCATTTCTGTTGGTTTTTTTTCCTTATTTTTATTCGGTCTTATCCACTTTTCATTAGAAAGCTCTACAAATGGCTTAAAAGTGGCGGGACTTGCCCCTGGAACTCTTGGCTTCGGCTATTCCTGCTTCGAAGAAGAATTCCTTGGATCGAAGCCCCGCTGACCATGAAGGGATTTCTCCTCGCGCCTTTGTTTGGCCTTTCAAACACCCTTGAGATTTTGCGTTGCCTTCTTGTCAAATACAGCGCTGCATCGAGGACACACATCACTTCTGACGTCTTCCTTTGGCACCTATGTATGAAGTCAATCATATTTTCCTCCTCTCTTGGGAAGGCCACTTTGTTGTATTCTTCTTGTCGACGACCTTCATTGACTTCCATCGGCGTCTCTTAAGAAACTTCCACCATGTTGATATCCATGTTGACATCGTCAGTGATGTCAAACTTATGTAACTCCATTTGAAGACCCTCAGCAGCCTTGTCCATTCGAACGAAACTATCAGCAGTTTCTTTAGTTATCATCATCCAATGGAAATCCTTAGTGATTCCTTCATCAGAGTCTTCAGTAACTCCTATGTTGACACCATCAGCAGTGTCTTTGGTAAAACTTTGGGAAGCCTCACTAGCAAAACTCTTCATGAACCCTTGGTCGAGACCCTCAGTGATCCTGACCATAACCGCTCCATTGTTGAAGTCGTCGGTGACTTCTACCATGTTGACAGTGTTGTCGAGACCTTCAGTGACCTCGATCATGTTAACCTCTGTTGGCTCTGTGTAGTGAGCGTCAGCCACGGGTAAGGGATCAAAATCAATCTTCATCTAGCTTTTATACTTCTCACCAAACTTGAGCCTTCCCTCCTGGATAGCATTTTGGACGAGATCCCTGAAAAGAAAATATTGAGAAGTTTTATGGCCCAAGAAATTATGATACTTACAAAAACCTCTCTTTTTTCTTTGTTCTAAAGGAGGTATTTTAGCACTAGGAGGCACTATCATTTGACCATCCTTAACTAACAAATTGAAAATTTTGTCACACTTAGTAACGTCGAAAGTGTAAGTTTTCTTAGGAAATTTATCATTTTTTCTGGTTCGACAGGGTTCTTTCCATTCGAAGGGGCCAGTAGCTTACAAGAGTAAGGTGGGCCTTGTTTCAATTCAACAAGATCACTCTCGCCCTCTTCGAAACTTACTGGATCATTATAATATTTTTCGTCTTCTTCATTGAATTCGACGTAGGCTACCCTTTTATTCTTATTTGCCCTAGCCTTCTCTTCCTTCAGGCGTTCTAGTTGTCGAACCCTATCAGCCAACTGGGCCATATCCCTTAAATATTGGGTATCCAATTTCTTCCTAATGGAATAATCTAGGTCTCCAGCGGCCATTTCGACCAACTCATGTTATGGCACTTGTGTAAAACATCTAGCCTTGAGCAGTCGGAATCTATTCAAATAATCATCTATTGGCTCAGTGAATTTTCATTTTATACTAGCCAACTCCTTTAGACTGATATTAGTTTGTCCCATATAGAACTGCTCATGAAATAATCGTTCTAACTGGGTCCAATTGTGGATCGAATTTGGTGGCAAAGTTGTGAACCATGTGAAGACATTCTTCGTAAGAGAACTTGGGAAGTATTTTACCCTAAGATTCTCATCATTCAAAATCTCCCCAGCTTCTATCAAATACCTGGCCACATGTTCGACAGTGGATTCAGTGGTGTCCCCTGAAAACTTGGTGAATTTAGGGACCTTCGTCCTAGGGGGTAAATCTGACTGAAGTATGTATTCTGACAACGGTGATGTGTAATTTGGACTTCGAAGGCCAAAGTTTACTCTATTCTGCGCCATAATCCTTTCGACCATGGCTGCCAAATTATTATATGTTGTCACGTCATTACGTCGAACCTGTTGTATGACATTGTCAGCATTCTGGTTTCTATTTACCAAAACCACCCTTGGTTGTTCTCCTACAGGAATTTGTGGCTGATTCCTAGGGCATTCGACTACTCCCTGGTTTGCTAAATTCGCCGGAGGTATGTTTCCTGGGTTTTGTTGGACTTGGTTAATAGTGGGGTCCTCTTCGAACACTACCCCTTGGTTTTCTATGATATATTTCCTTGGTGGATGTCGAGGAGGGTTTGGTACACTAAACAAATCTGCAAGGTGCGTCATCTGCCCTGCCATTTGATGATTAGTCTGGGTGGTATTTTGGATAAGAGGCTAAAAAATTTCTCCCATTGTTTAGGACATCATTTGGACCATTTGATGGTTACTTTCGCCCATTTGTTGCCGTAAGTATGCTGCAGTAGTATTTGTCAAGTTTGGCATTTGGGTTGAATACCCAATTCCTAAGGATTGGTTATTTCGACCCATGTTAACCTCAGATCCTGACCCTTGTAGTGGCGAAGTCACTATGGGTTCTGTAAATACTGGAGGAGCATTCTGTAATTTTGCCATCATCGAAGTTGGCATCCCATAAGGTGAGTCTCGACTATGCAAAAACATAGAGAATCCAGGGGGGATAAATGGTTGGAAATTAGTATTTCCCACTGGTGGGGGAGTCCTTGGTGGTCCCCTTGATCCAACATAATTCAGAATGGGCTGAGTATGGGCAATCGAATGTGTAGGGGTCGAACTTGCCATAGATGGTATGGCTTTAGAAACAGGCTCTGAAACCGTTGGTCCTCCAGTCGAAGATCCTGGGGGTGGTTCTACGTTAATACTAGGTGTAGTTTGAGGATTCGAACTATTTGGTTGAGGGCTCGAATTATTTGGTTGGTTTGTACTTGCCATTTTCCTCGTATATTTTCTCCTTGGTCTATCTTCGTTAGTGGTGGCTACTTTACCACTTCTTAATAACATACAATAAAGTTTTCGACAGAGAAAAGATAATTAAATGCATAATTATAAGTTTCTTTGAAAACACATAAAGTTGTTTCATAAATCACTTTAGCACTGTCCCACTGGGCATGCCAATTTGTTTACTGTGAAAAATAGCAAACAACCTTTGGTCTACCAAATCTATAAGAAATTGGGTAACTTACAGGATCGACCACACTAAATCCTAGTACATGTGCTAAATAATTTAAAAGGATATTTGGAAAAAGATGAACACTTAGACAGTATTCATAATTAAGAAAAGGGTTATTTCGACAATACTAGAGGAAAAGTAATACGAGGAAATGATTAAAAGTGCATTGGAAAATAACTTAACAAAGTAAAAGAGAAAAGATAAAGTTATGGGCAAAGATTAACTGAATTGCATTGAATAAGAAAAATGGTGTTACATAAAACATACATTTCTTCAGAAACTCGTTTCTCTACACATGGATACTTTGAGTGATTTGAGAAATTTGTACAATTTTAACACACACAAATTCTAACACTAAGACTTGCTATTTATAATAGTAAAAAATAACTACCCATAACGGCCTACTAATTAGAGCGAGACAAATGGCATTCTGCATGTCTTCACCCTTCAGATGTTCTCCACGTGTCTCCTTCTCTCAAATGGATAAGGACAAATTTCCCTCCATTATTTGAATTTGAATCTTTTAATCGAACATCATCAGTCAGTCTTTTGTCGAAACATATCTCCAAATTGTTAGAAATATTTCTAAGTCCATAGAACATGTTTCTTCTGCACAAGGACACTTTTGACTAGACTCTCTGAAAACACCATTCCTGTCAAAGTCTTCCACAACATCAAAAATTCCATTTCTTTGAATAATACTCTTAATCTAATGTCAAACGTCGAAATTAGGAGCTAACAGTGGGTGGATAGGAGGCATGTCCCATTGAAGAGTGTCAACGGTGATATAAGTGTATGCGGATGAAATAACTTCCATTTTAGGGGGGCATTGTGGATGGACTCACACTTTAGAGGAGTGTTGAAAATAACAAGTGTCAATTGGAAACTCTGAGAAACAAAGTATGGGGAACCTATCACCTTAAAGTTTTGGGTGAGTATGTGATATGTCTCTCACAAGGTGTGTTTCTCATAGGTAAAATCCCCAAATAATATAAAAATGCTCTCTCATGTTGACCCCCGAATTAAATGTCCAAACAATGATTGATGATGAAATGAAATATGATTAAGGTGTAATGGAACAAGTTTTTGGCATGGTGGAACGAGATGAACCTATAATGTTAGCATTCTAATGTTTAAGTCAGTAAATGAATGATAAGTGGTATGAGTCTGATAATGAGTAGAATACTTTAGTCTTGGTGCGTGAAGGGTTTTATATAGAGGGAACGGTTAAAACCGCTTCCGCTTGATATGGCGTCTCGTGTGAATCACTGTCAAAGGATGGAAAATTGACAAGTGGTTGGAATATTGTGCTCTGAATTTTATTGAGGTCATATCTATTTCTCTATGCTTTGCTTGTTTTTGGGACTCAACTTGTGGACCTTGTGAGTGGCCTAGAACAATTCCACGAGCCTTTATTCATGCTTGCTTTAAAGAGGGTTTTGTTGCGTGGGTTTCAAGTTCGGTCCATGGTGAACCTCATTGTTGTAGATGATTTCAAATAGGATTCCAAGACTCAAGCCTATATGAAAGTGCATATTCATACTTCGGTTATGATCCCACAAATGAAGAGGTGTGGTGGTAGTTAGAATCCCATTCTCGTGCTTATGATCATGGTCATTCTTTTTTGTGTGTTGGGAGTAACTCTGAAATCGAAAACTCTAATATAGGAACACAAAATGTGATGGTAGATAACTCAATCGTGTGGGTGGATCAAGAAACATTTCATGTTGTGTTCGTCTTTGCTGGTAAGGGTGGTTTGGACCACGCTTCTGCCGAGGTGGGTCCTTATTCAAACTGAGGGGTAGTTTCCCTCTCAGGAGAAAAACGGTGTGCATTAAATATAAGAGGTGCCTCATTCCTTTTCATGAACGTTTGTTTTCTTTGATAGGTTCTCGTCTTTCTTTGACGACCTTGAAGTAGGAGTTCTGAATTATTTGGTGATTGCCCCCTCACAACTGCATCCGGTGAGTTTATTTTATGTCAAAGTCTTTCAATATTAGTGTTAGTACAAGAAAACCAGGTCGGGCTTGACACTATTTTCCCACCTTTTTAACATTCAACATCGTTTGGATATCTTATCACAGGGTTAACATTTTCTCTCCCTTAGGCAGGGTCAAAGGGTGTTCAAGGTCTACTCAACAATATGGAGAATTTTAAAGACTGATACTACTTGGTCACTCCATTCATTGAAGTGGCGCATGCAAGTATGTGTAATATTCAACCTCGGGTGCCTCCCAAATGTAAGGATATGTTCTCAAAGTTTTATTGTCAAAGCCACTTCTTGGCTAAGGTTGGATCTTATGTCTATCTTCAGAACAAATTGTCTCAAGAAGATACCTACTTGAAAAGGAAACCGGTTTCCTTATGGGGAAGTTTAGGCTTTGTTGATGATCACACCTTATGGAGAGGGGTCCAAGAAACAAAAGAATCAGTATATACAAAAGAGTTTGTTAGTGGATTCCGCCACTAGAGATGAGGGGTGTGTCATTTTTGGTACGCAACACATAAAATTCATAAATTTATCTAATTATTCTCATGTAATGGTTTCTCTGACTCCCTTGATCGCTTGTTTATAGATAAGATAAAGTATCACAAGAAAATGCTTCAAGTGAGGAGAACACCTAGGGTCGCCACTTTGCTCTCATAAGTCGTTCACGTGTTAGCTTTGGAAAAAACCCCAGACATAGGGCCTATTGTTGACCCACCCTTTTTTATCCTTCCTACCCTAGATAAGGTAGACGTATCGGGTTCATGTTATCAACATATGATTGGAGGTGCCCCACATTCAGCCTTACATGGGACCAACGACAATTCCTCGAGGGTGTAGCCCCTTAACAAACCTTATGGTAGAAGGAAGAATGATAAAAAAAACCTCAGATAACAGTGCAAGATTTGAGAGGATCTGGTCCCTAGGGATACTAAACCTCGAACCCAAATGAATTCTCATCGCTGCTTTTACCCTCCATGATCCCCTGACGGCTAGAGAACTTCAATCTTTTATCTCTAAAGAAGATTGTGCTTATTTCTTGAGAAAATCTAAAGGATTTCATCAAGAAGAACTACCAGAAATGTTGCATCAAATGCATCATACTTCAGTTATCCTGGCCTTTGGTGCCAATGGAAATGGAGAAGTCTTCTTTCCTGGCCATCTTTGAGAAGAGAAACAGGCGTTTGTGGAGTGCGTTAACGCTCTTACCATAAAACAAAACTGATTTTTGGAGGAGCTCACGAAGATAAATGATTTGTTGAACGATACGTGGAACAAGGTTCACTCTTTTGCGTATCCTCGTCTACTGATTCAGAAGGTGCAACCATTGGTTCTTGAGATAAAGGGGAGGGACATTCCCCTAACATATGCTTAGCCTTGCGAATTGGAGATCGTGTGGTAAATCATTTAGGGGTAAATAAATTCGTTTGGTGGAAGTTGTGTGGGGAGGATCTGTTGTAGGGAGCATGGAGTGGGAGTTAGAGAGCCAAATGGGGGAGTCGTACCTAGATTTATTTCCTCCAGGTAAATTTTTTATGGCGAAAATTATTTAAGTGAGGGAGAGTTATAACTCCCCGATTTTCATTCTAGTATATTTTAATTTTTATACGAGCTTTCAGGGATGTATTTAATTTAATTAATTATTATTACTTATGTTTATGAGGATTGGGAGAATTTAGTTATAGTTTAATATTTAAAATTATTAGAAAATGTGAGAATTTGTTGTTTTAGGTAAGAAATTAGAATTTAATTAAATATAGGGAAGTGAGTAGAATTAGTAAGACTTGAGGGGATTAGTAGTCATTATTAAAATAAAATAAAATAATTAGGTTTCATTTAAATAGAGGAGAAAGGTAGAGAAGGAATGCGTTTTGGTGAAATAAGGAGTAAGAAGACAGGAGAGTAAACCCTAGCAGAGCAAGTGAGAGAGGAGAGCCTCCATAGGTTAAATTTTAAATTTTTCTGCATAATTAAGGTAAGGGGTAATTGTTCACTATATTGGTGTCTAAGTATAAAGGATAATGGAGAATCCTTTACCTTTTTCTTCCATTGATGTGAAACTTGAATCTTGAGAGGTTTATGCAAAACCTCTCTAGATTGCTACTATATAATTCTAAGTTGTGATCTGATGATGTTGTTGATATTTCTGCTATGTGAAATTCGTATGGGTTTATGCTATGAAAAATCTATGCTTGTGCTCATATGAGATGTTGTATTTTTATGAAGAAATCATGATGAATTGATGTGGCAAAATTTAAATTGTTATTTTGGGTGTGCAATCTATTGTTATAATGTGTAAATTGAATGTTAGGTATTTAACTGGTAAGAAATCAGTTGAAGAGATTAAAATCTGGAGTGATTCCAAGGTGAAAATGCAGAAATCACGTCCTGCACAGCGGTGACGGACGTCATCAGTGTGAGGGGTCAACAATCATTGTGTAGGAGACAAAGATGTCAGTCGTCAGCATGACAGACATCAGTCGAGTGAGAGTTCAATCGTCAGCGCCCCTGAATGAGCGCACGACTCTAAATCGTTAGCAATTGATTGGTGTCACTCCCCAGAGGGTGACAGTCGTCATCGCCGAGATAGTCCGAGCGTTAGCCCTGCAAAATGGTCGTAGTGATGTGTTTAACTCAGTTTTTTTAGTAGTTTATGATTTTCCGATTCATTCATTGTTGTTTAATGTTAATTGATGAGAAAAGTGTTGTTGAGTTATTATGTTGAGTTAATTGATGAATACCTCATGGGGAGGAATTATTGATGTTGAGATATTAGGTTCGATGGAACCGATGATGTGGCCTTAAAATGGAAGTAATTGTTGATGATGTATTTTAGGTCTCAAATGGACCAGTGACGAGTATAGAAGTTGGAGGTCTGGATGATAATTGCATATTTATTGTAGTATTCATGCATTATGTGTATTAGAGATAGATAGAACTTTGGTCCAGTGACGAGTAGGACTTAGGTCCAATGACAAGTAGGACTTTGATCCAATGACAAGTAGGACCTCAGTCCTGTGACGAGTAAGACTTCGGTCCAGTAAAGATTTGGGATACCTCAGAAACATACCAACGAATATCCTAGATATTGATACCATATGCATTGGAGTAGAAGAAATGAACATTACATACATAATTTAATTTGTTGTTACTTTATATTAAGTCTATGATTGTGATTGATGAAATATGACAATAAAACCATCCTTACTGTTTTATGCACCGTTTATATACGGAATGTATTTCTCACCCTTTTTGTTTCCATGTTGTTTCCTATGGACACTATGCAGATACTCATGTAGAGACTAAGGAGCATTAAGCATTACTTATTTTGGAGGACGGCGTAGTTTGCCTACTCGATGCTTTAATTCCTATTTTGTTCGTCGTACCTTATCAGTTGTTTACTTTTCATTGTGTCGCTCTGATAGTGTAACACTGTTGGGAATACCTTGATTTTTTTTCTCAATTGTTCACTAAATACTTTATATCATGAATGAGGTTATTTTCTAAGTTGCATACAAATAATGATGTTATGTTGTTTTCGAAGTTAATTCTGCATTTTGAATTGAAGATTGAATGTTGAGAGATATGTGTGACACCCTGTTTTTATTTTATTTTCATATTTTCCGCATGAGTTTGTATAAACTATATGTTGGGGTTTATGGTGTTACAACGATGGTCTAGGAAGTTAGAATCATGATGGTTGAGTGCACATACGTTCATCGACGTGACGGTTTGGTAGAAGTGATCATGATGATAACGGCATATGCATACTATTGTGATCATGATGATAGCGACATATGCATACTATTGTGAACTGCATCGACGTTTACTTGTATTGTCTTCTTCGTTTGGAAAAGTCTCAAGAGAAAATTTACTTTAACTTTAAAATAGGGGTGTTCAGGGTTCATGAACTGCATTGAACCGAACCACGTTTATGGTTTGATTCAGTTTGCAATAATCATTTCAATAAAAATTAAGTTAACTGTTAAAATGGTTACAATTCAATTAAAAACTAATTTAGAACTAGTTTATATTTTTAAACTTGTTTATAATCAGTTTACAATTTTAAACCAATTATATATTTTGAACTCTTTTAAAACCAAATTTTTTAACTTCATAAAAATTTAAATTTTTTTATATTAAAAAGATATTCTTCAAAATATTTATTTTCAATATTTATTTTATTTTCATATTTTATACTTTCAAAAAAAAAATGCTTTCTCGTTTTTCTGAAAAAGTTTGATTTTTTCATATTTTTGAAAAACAAAAAACGTTTTTCACATTTTCAAAAAAAAATTGATTTTTTGTTTTTTCGAAAAAAAATATTGAATTTTCGTGTTTCTAAAAACCCGATTTTTCGTATTTATGGAAAAACCGATTTTTTTTATTTCATAAAAAAACTCAAATTTCTGTATTTCTGAAAAAACTCGACTTTTTCATATTTTTGAAAAAACGCATATTTTTCATGTTTCCGAAAAAACTCGACTTTTTCATATTTCTGAAAAAATACTACTTTTTCATATTTCTAGAAAAAACACGAATTTTAATATTTCCGAAAAAACTCGACTTTTTCATATTTCCGGAAAACTCGACTTTTTCATATTTATGAAAAAACTCGACTTTTTCATACTTCCGGAAAAAACTCGATTTTTTCATATTTCCTAAAAATCAGCTTTTTCAAATTTTCGAAAAATCTCTACTATTTCATATTTCCGAAAAAACTCGACTTTTTCATATTTCAGAAAAACTCGAATTTTTCATATTTCCGAAAAGAATTCGACTTTTTCATATTTCTGAAAAAAAAAACTCGACTTTTTCATATTTCCGGAAAAACTCTACCTTTTTATATTTCCGAAAAACACGATTTTATCATATTTCTGAAAACCCTCAACTTTTTCATATTTCCGAAAAATCTCAACTTTTTCATATTTCCAAAAAAACTCGACATTTTCATATTTTCGAAGAAACTCAATTTTTTGTATTTTTGAAAATACTAGATTTTTTTTCGTATTTTTGAAAAGACTAGATTTTTTTGTATTTTTGAAAAAAAATATTGATTTTTTCATATTTCCGAAAAAAACTCTAATTTTTCATATTTCCGAAAAACTTGACTTTTCATATTTCCGAAAAAAATTCAACTTTTTCATATTTTCAAAAAAACTCTACTTTTTCATATTTTTCGAAAAACTCGACTTTTTCATATTTTTGAAAAAACTTGAGTTTTTCATATTTCCAAAAAAACTCGATTTTTTCATATTTCCGAAAAAACTCGACTTTTTCATATTTCCGAAAAAACTCGATTTTTTCATATTTTCAAAAAAACTCGACTTTTTTATATTTTCGAAAAACTCGACTTTTTCATATTTTCGAAAAAAACTCGACTTTTTCATATTTTCAAAGAAACTCGACTTTTTCATATTTCCTAAAAAACTCAATTTTTTCATATTTCCAAAAAAACTCGAATTTTTCATATTTTCGAAAAATTAGACTTTTTCATATTTTTGAAAAACTCGACTTTTTTATATTTCTAAAAAAAACTCGACTTTTTCATATTTCCGAAAAATCTCGACTTTTTCATATTTCCGAAAAATCTCGACTTTTTAATATTTCCGAAAAATCTCGACTTTTTCATATTTCCGAAAAAACTTGGTTTTTTGTATTTTTGAAGAAACTAGCTTATTTTTTCGTATTTTTGAAAAAAAAATCGTTTTTTCTGACAAAATCGATATTAGGTTTTTTTTCAGGAAAAAAAATTATTTTCAAGAAATAAAAAATATTTTTTCAATTTTTTTAAATTTTCAGATTTTTTTTTAAAATTTTCTCAATTTCTTTTAATTTTCAAAACTTTTTAATGTCAGTAAATTTTTTATTTCTTTTATTAATAACTAATTAATTTATATAATTAAACCAATTTATAAAAAAAAATGATTTTGAATCGGTTTTAAATTGAATTTGAATTGTTTTAATTAAATAGTTTAATTTATTAACCATTTAAATGATTCAGTTTTTTTATAATTCAATGCAGTTCATCTCTAATATACAATTCAATTAACCATATTTTTAAACACTCCTACTTTAAAGTCACCAGAACCACCAGACAACATAGGATTTCCCCCTCAAAGGTAGTAAAGTTTAGGAAAATTTTTATCTCTCTAAATACTATGTCAAATAAGGGAAAGAATGATGGGAAAGTCTTGGCATATTTTATCTATAAAGATCTGTATTTTAATTTTGGAAGCGTTATGAGGACTTCTTACTTCAACGACAACCTCATAGCTCTCTGATTGATTCCTTCGAAGTGGAATACATTGAAGGAGTCCCCAAGTAAATATCATTTACCCAAAGATAATAGTTGGATGTGTCATCGTCAAGAATGACTTCAGAAATATCTTATGGCATGAACCATTATACCTAGATATATAGAAAAGAAAATAAGATACAAATGAAACAACCTTATACACTCGATAATAATGAACTTAAAACTACCTTCAGAATGCAATGATGTCAGAAGCATGGAGTCCAGTAAGGTGGAAATATTTGTGACGGTATGACGCCATGACAGTGATGCTAGAAGGGAAAATATCAACCATATGCTAATCGTTTCAAAGAAGGTTCTAGACCCTAAGAAGCAAGTGTGGACTTTTCTTAGAAAACACATGATCCATGAAGATGATTGAATGGAGATGTTAGATAAGAACTAATTATATTCTAACATTTGTCCACTTGAACATTGATGAAGGTCATCGGTCTCCAAAAACGCTATAGACAACCTTTGTACCGAATCTAAGTCCACTCTCTAGAAAATTTAAAAATATTACATCCTCCGTTCCACAATGAGTGACCCATTTAAAATATAATGATGTCTTAAAATATATGACTTATTTCACTTTTCAATGTAACTTTTTCTATTTTACTCTCTAATTAATATTACTTTCATCATTTCCAATATATTACAAGAGCATTTTAGTAAAAATATCATTATCTCTTCTTCATTTATTCTCTTTTTCTTAATTTATATAAAAAATCAATTGGATCACTCATTATAAGACAAGACGGAAGGAATACCTTTTATCTTATTTATCAATTGACTGAGGTGTCAGAGTATTTGCCAGTATCACCCTCTCTTTCTCTTCAAGCCAAGAAAAAATCTTCGAAGACAAAACACTATTAACACAATCTTCATCTTGCCATTGAAATATATTCCTTCGGGCAAGCAAGATAATTTTAATTCTAAATAATATCTTGATAAATTTAACTATTAATTTGTCATTTATATATAAGTTTAATTTCTATTTACTATAAGTGAAACAATTTACACAATCTGTCTATGACTTGTGTGACTAAAATATTTTAACATTTTTTAGATATGAATTAAATTCTTATATTTTTAAATATTAACACATAATTATACTATCTTACATATATTATTAACGTAACGTGGCTAATTCTTTTGTCAAAATATTGACATGATTTTGTGATCTGAAAATGCCGCATCGGCGTTTCTTAATCCCATCTCATACACAACTTCATTCAGGTTCTTCTTTCTTCCCAGTGATCACAGAATAGAATGCAATCTAATCTACGTTGGAAAATTTGTCACTCCAATCTTTGATCACAAGCTTCTGTTGCGGTTCATCACATTACGGTATTAATTTATTTATCACTCTCATTCTTTTATAAAATTACATTATTTTTGTATGCAATCTCACACTATGTTTATTGTATTGCTTTTGTATAATAATCCCTTTTTTCATCAATCTATTTTTTCTATGAGGTTATTCACTTATTTGTGGTGGTGATTCAATGTTTGTTACTCTAATTAATTAGTTATAAGTTTACCTGTGAAACATAGACACCAAAGACGCGACACTGACACGTTGCTATCGTAATAATTTGAATGTAACTGAATGTGTCGATATCTTACATATTAATCAATGCTATATAGAAGCTTGTTACATGCAATATATGATTGTTATTGTGATTTCAGATTTCAGGGAAATTTGTTCATTCATTCATGTGAGAATGGATGCGAAAACAAAAAGGAGAAGTGAGGTAGAGAATGGCGACGAAGGAGAGGACTTGGTTCTGGCAACTTTGATTGCCAATGGAGATGATCTTAGTCCTCTTGTAAGGCATGCGTTTGAAATGGGACGGCCCGAGGGGCTTCTTCGCCAGCTTAATTTCGTGGTTAAGAAAAAAGAAGCTGAAATTGAAGATATGTGCAAGACTCACTATGAAGAATTCATTCTCGCAGTTGATGAACTTCGCGGCGTGTTGGTTGATGCTGAAGAGCTAAAGAGTGAACTCCAGAGTGATAATTTCAAGCTGCAGCAAGTTGGAATGACCCTTCTTGTCAAACTTGAGGAGCTTCTGGAATCTTATTCTGTTAAGAAGAATGTGACTGAAGCTATCAAGATGTCGATGAACTGTATTCAGGTGTTGGAGCTTTGTGTCAAGTGCAATAATCATATTTCTGAAGCACAATTTTATCCTGCATTGAAAACTGTTGATTTGCTTGAGAAGAGTTATTTGCAGAGTATTCCTGCTAGAGCTCTTAAATTGGTGATTGAGAAGAGGATTCCGTCGATAAAATTGCATATTGAGAAGAAGGTGTGTAGTCAGGTTAATGAATGGATGGTTCTTATACGAAGTTCTTGCAAAAAAATCGGGCAAACAGCGATCGGTCGTACTGCGTCGGTTCGTCAGAGGGACGAAGAAATTCTAGAAAGGCAGAGAAAGGTTGATGATCTAAATGTTTCAGTTGTTGACGATAGGGAATATAGTTTGGATGTTGAAGAAGTTGATGATGATTCTGCAATGCAATTTGACCTCACGCCGCTTTACCGTGCTTGTCATATTCATAGTTGTATGGGGATCCTAGAGCAGTTTCATCAGTACTATTATAAGAATAGATTGTTACAGTTGAACTCCGATTTGGAGATATCTTCATCGCAGCCTTTTGTTGAATCGTATCAAACACTTTTAGCGCAGATTGCAGGGTATTTTATCGTCGAGGACAAGGTTTTAAGGACTGCTGGAGGACTACTTGTAGAGGATCAGGTTGAAACAATGTGGGAGACTGCTTTGTCGAAAATGACATCAATGTTGGACATGCAATTCTCGCATATGAACTCTGCCACGCATCTTCTCTTGATTAAGGATTACGTTACACTTGTCGGTTCGACTCTTAGAAAATATGGATATGACATTAGCCCTTTATTAGATGTGCTCGATAGCTGTCGCGACAAATACCACTTGCTTCTTTTGGCGGATTGTAGGCGGAAAATTATCGAAGTTATTGAAAATGACTCATATGAGCAAATGGTGATAAAAAAGGAAAGTGATTATGAGAATCATGTTCTGTCATTTAATCTTCAAACTTCTGATATTATGCCCGCTTTTCCTTACGTAGCGGCGTTCTCTTCGATGGTACCTGAAGCTTGTCACGTCGTGAGGTCGTTCATCAAAGGCTCTGTCGATTACTTGTCTCATGGTGTGAGAACAAGTTTCTTCGATATTGTGAGGAAGTATTTGGACAAGCTTTTGATTGAAGTGTTAAATGAAACATTACAGGACAAAATAAATGGTGGAAATATCACTGTGTCTCAAGCTATGCAGATTGCTGCAAATATTTCTGTTTTTGAAAGAGCTTGTGATTTTTTCCTTAGGCATGTGGCTCAGTTATGTGGAAAAGGTGTCTCGGTTCGATCAATCGATAAGCCTCAAGCTGCATTAGCTGCAAAGGTGTTACTGAAAACTTCAAGGGATGCAGCTTATATTACCCTACTGAGTTTAGTTAACACAAAATTAGACGACTATATGAAACTCACAGACAGTGCTCTTTGGACTACGGAAGAGCCGAAGCCGAATGGAAACGAGTACTTAAACGAAGTGGTTTTTTACCTTGATTCGCTTATGTCTACGGCGCAACAAATTTTACCCTTGGATGCTATGTACAAAGTCGGAACTGGTGCACTTGAGCATGTTTCCAATATAATTGTGACTGCTTTTCTTAGTGATAGTGTCAAAAGGTTTAACGCTACCGCAGTTATGAATATTAACAACGATCTTATGATGTTGGAGGGTTTTGCGGACGAGAAGTTTTATTCTTCTGGATTGGGTGAAATCTACAAGGAACGTAGTTTTAGGAGCTGTTTGATAGAAGCAAGACAATTGATCAATCTTTTGTCAAGTAGTCAACCTGAGAATTTCATGAATCCTGTCATAAGGGAGAAAAATTACTATGCACTTGATTATAAGAAAGTTGCTAACATTTGTGACAAGTTCAAGGATTCTGCTGATGGTTTATTTGGAAGCCTTTCAAATAAAAATACAAAGCAAAGTGCTAAAAAGAAATCAATGGATATGCTCAAAAAGAGACTGAAGGATTTCAATTGATGATTTATTAGGAAAAGTATTATTTCATTTAATGAAGTATTTAGTTGTATTGATTGTTTCTTCAATTATGGATGATTAACTTCAGAATGATTAGTGTTTCTATGTTGCCCTGACTTGTTTTTCATTAATAAAGAATCTTTTCTTGTCTGGTTTCAAAGAACTGTGTTGCTGCTGCTATATCTTTTCTAATCCTACACACCAAAACCACATGCAATTTGCAGTATATTTGGTGAAAGGAATGATATAAGTTAATTTTTACAAGTAAACATAGTGTATGTTTGGATAAATGATTATTAAACATGGTTTTGAACAAATGTGATGTTGTGAAATTAATTTGATTAAAATCAATTTTAAAGTGAAGTTATTTATTTACGTTTAAATGTTTTTTCTCTAAAGCTTACTCTGGTCAAACAAAGATTTGACAGCAAAATCAATTTTATTTCAAAGAACTCAACATCTGATTTTAACCAAAATCATGTTATATTAAAGGGAATGCGTTATGAAAGAGTTTGAACACAAATTCAAACATGCTATTGCAGGAATGGGTTATAGACATTATAGTCAAGTAGTAACATTAAGTACATGTTTGGGAGGGCAGTGAAATGTCATTTTACTGTGAAAAAACAAAACAAAGTGAGCTTAATATTCATGCCTGCCATGGACATTTCACGGCCAAAACAAACAGGTGCTATTTAAGTTGCTCTCAAAAGTGAAATACATGATAACCAACAATGTGAGAACCCGTCAGTCCTAACCTAGAATGCAACTTCATTGTATTTCAACAATCTTAATCATTCATCCTTCTGCTGGTTCATCCCCCTCAAAAACCTTCCTTAGATTCTCTTCATCATGTTCAAAAAGTTTTCTTGCTTGTTTCAGCTCTTCATTCATAGACAACAGCTCTGTGCAACGGTTAAGTTTTGGCAAATCCTGCAGCAAACAAGAAGTTTTAAGAGTCTTCGTCAAAATATCAAGGTTAATGAAAAATGTAGTAGGAGCAAGTCTTGTCATTTTAAACTAATACCGACTGCATATGCTCAACTCAATGAAAAGTGTACTTCATTTTAATGCATGAGCATCATAATTCATAACTATGAAAGTTATATCTCAGAATTCCTGGCCATGTGAGGAAAGGTTTAAGCCGAAGTGTATTTGAGCCTTAGAGGAACAAGAAAACTATCCTCTTCAAGGAGGATGCAGCAGCATATTTAATCTTACAGTGGTAGCACATGATAACCCACAAGACTAAGTTCACCCAACCCCAAGTTTGATCAATGATAAGATATCTAATGCTAACATGATAAAGTGTACTAGAGATATAAAACCTACGGAAGAAGGGAGGGAAGTCTCAACAAAAATGTAGAAACAGAACCAGAGATATTTATGTATCGCATAATTATGCATGAGTGGTCGAAAGGAGAGGCACCATGGTCAATCAAGTTTCAGATATAGTGGACAACAGAAATGTGTCCAGCTATTAGAGTGCTAACAGTGCCCATATTCATTGTTAATGAATAATAATTATAGGTAGAATTACCCTGTTGATTCCACAAGTGAAGTCATTTAAGGCAAGATTAGTATAGTTCCTAACCTCATATTTTACAGATACGTCAGATAACCAAATATTGAACCAAGACAGGTTATTAAGGAATAGGAAGTGATTTACTGGTCTGAAGTTTAAGGCCTGTTATTACCGACTACGGCTTATAGAAGTTTATGAAGATCCTACTTGAGAGAGAGTTCTCTGCAGAAGACCTTTAAAGACTCACAAAATTTGAATTGGAGATTGATACAAGCAACAACTGACAACTAACAACTTCCCAATTGGAGACCTATATGCATTCCATCGGTTTTGCATTTGTCTTTTAGTACATGGTTCCCTTGAGAATAATGACAACAGCATGTATGTATGTATGTAGCATTCAATTTCCAGCAGTAAGAAAAATACAGATAAATGTTCCCCGAGTTCTATATTTGCAACTTTTATCAACAAAAAGAGTACCTTGCGAATCAAATAGAGGAAATCCTCAACTGAAAGCTTCCCCCTCTGTGATCCAATATCTTGTGCTTTATGTACCTTAACAAAAAGAAATTTTGCACAAATAAGAACAAAGACCAACAACTCCATGGCAGTGATACTAAGTTGAAAAATGAAATACATTAGAAAGATTGTTATTCCTTACCAGTTCTGTAATATATTCTACAACTATGTCATCCATAAGTGCGACACTTTCAGGAAGTGGCTAATTCAAGTGAAAAACAAGAACAAAACCTCAAATTAACAATTCACTTGAAAAGAATTCGATAACCTAGACAACATAAATTTTAGGAAAAACTAAAATTACATTAGGATCATCTCCGAAACCGTACATCATGTGCTGCACTATAGAAGAAACAAACGGAAAAAGATTAGGAAGAGAGATAGAAAAAAAGTAGAGTGAAATTGAAAATTAGTTACATTCTCTTTGAAAAACTCCTCTCTTGCGCTTGGATGAAGAAGATTCTGAGGGTTGTGCGGAAGCTGCTTTTGATTTTGAGGAGGCTATTGCCGATGAATTGCTCATTGTTGATTAGGTCTGAATGAAGATTTCGGTATGTTGTTTCTCTTCCTTTCAACGGGTTGTGTTGTGTTCTCGCTAGTTTGAATGGTAATGTCCTTATATATAAACCAGAAAATAAATCACGGCCCAAAATAACATTAAACGTTTCGGTTTTCTACTCCCTCCGTCTCAAAATGAAAGTCTTTTAAGATTGTTTCACATAGATTAAAAAAAATAATGATTGACTAATTAAATATAACAATTTTATAAAATTATCCTTAATTATCATTGGTTGTCATAAATGTGTAATGTGATGTACTGTCTTAAAAGTTGTGTAAATAATAATTATTAGGGGTAAAGTTGGTAAAAATTAATCATTGTTGCATTAAAAACGTAAAAAAACTTTTATTTTGAGACAAAAATTTTTGGCTAAAAAGACTTTTATTTTGAGACAGAGGGAGTATTAAATTAACTTTTTTTTTAAATAAATTAAGAATAACAATATTTTGTCATTATTACTCTTTGATTTAATGTATATTTAATTCCTGCTTTTATTTCAAAAACGAATCCGGAGATGATAAACAGCGTGTCTGTTCTGTTCCCGGTCTATCCTGCAAAAATTTGAAGGAAAAAAAGGCTACGTAATATTAGAGAATGTGTGTTTAAAATTTTGGATTGTCGAAAAAAATGCAAGGAAATGGAACCTAACTGTTCTGAACTGGATAGAGGTTGGCCTACTGTCGGGCATGGCCCAACTCAGCTCATTGTCGGAGAGGATCCAAAAAAGGCCCAATTCATCATCTCGCACGGAGAACGCTCCTCACGCGTCTTCCCCACGCTCTCCATGTGATCCCCACGCAGGGACACGTCATCAGCCAACTACCCGCGACTTTCGGACGACAGTTTCGCCCTCAAGAACAGGTCCTCCGCCTTCCGAAGTCCACAGGGCAGTTGACAAAGGACGAAGATCATGTGCTGGTTTTCCCTACTCCACGTAGATCCTGGCAGTTATCCGTATTGGGCATAATGATCCAACCCACTACAGATAACCGTTGGTCCAACACTGGAGGAACATTATAAATACCCTCCTCCAGAGAAGGGTTAGGTATTCTAAATTCACCTCACTTTCTGTACCTTTCTCTCTCTCTCACTCTGAACTTATTTTGGCATCAGAGTGTCTTGCAGGTACACCCCCTCCTCTTCACCACCACCGACGAATTTGGAGCTCACGACGTGTTGCTGGCTGCTGATCCCCTTTCTGATCCGGTAAGATCAGTGGCGCCGTCTGTAGGAACCTTTTGCTTCCTCGTCTTTTCTTCCTCCGAAATCAAAGGACCAAAGCAAACCTTCTACTTCCGTCGATCATGGTCAGTCAACACGTTGACGATAACGTCCACGAAGTTGCCTTCACCACCTTCACCAACAGCGACGACCATGGTAACAATGTGATTGTCCCCGTTGAAGAGGGTGACCCCAGGGACGGGCACACCGCATCTCCCTCCCCCTAAGACGCAGTCTACAACGCTGCCTAACATTTCGTCAGCCCAGCGGTTTTTCAACCAATCCATGTGTCGCTCAACGCCGACCCGACCACGGTGGCCTTGTTCGCGGCGATCAACCAGACGAACCTGATGATTTTCCAGCAGAACGAACGGATCGTGATGCTGGAGAAGGAACGACAATCGCGCTCTCCCCCGCGGAGACATAGGCGCCCGTTTTCTCGTAGCCTGTCCTCGCGACGACGAGAAACCCGTCCTCACTCTCCCCTGCGGAGATTCCAACAAGATAAGTCTCGGAGCCTCTCCCCGCGACAACCTGGACGTTGCCCGCGGCTAGAGAGACCTCAGCCTGCGGTTATTCAGAAACGCGACCGCACTCCTCCCTGGAAAGAGCGACGCTCCCCGGCTCCCAAGAGAAGTAAGGCTGGCGGGCAGACGGAGAAATCGAAGAGTCGACCAAGGAACTCACCGCACCGCGACAGAAGCCCTCGGCACGACCTCTACCCGTCGCAATCACCAATCCGAAGTGACGAAGACGACTCCTGCGGTCCACTGTCTAGAGCCGTCATGGAGACTCCCCTTCCCGTCGGGATGGAGAAACCCCCGAGTCTGGCGACCTATGGTGGCACAACTGACCCTGACGATCATATCGAGAGCATCGATGCGATGCTCGACTATTGCAATGTCTGGTGAGCCATAAAGTGTCGACTCTTCCCCACGACCCTAAGGAAGGGCGCGATGGCGTGGTACAAGTACCTCGACCCTGAATCCATCATCTCCTGGAAAGAGTTGAAGACAGAGTTCTCCGGGAACTTCACCGCCTCTCGGCAACATCCAAAGTCGAAGGCGTCCCTAGAGGCCATTATTCAGGGGAAGGACGAATCTCTCCGAGACTACATAGAGAGATTCAATCGAGAGGTTGTCCAGATGTCCACTACGGACGATATGAAGAGATATCTGATCGAGCAAGGGCTGCGACCCCGTAGCCATTTCTCCAAGGCGGTTGGTATCGAAACACCCTACATGCTGGACGACCTTCTCTTCAAGGCCCAGACCTAAATCCAATACGAGGAGAAGGAGGCCGCTAACAACGCCTGCGACTCGCGGAACCAGGAGAGTGCCAAAGTCTCCAGGCATGAAGATTTCGTAGCCCCCCGATGAGGCGGGGAGAAAAAAAGAGACGATGGGCCCTGCGACTCCCGAGAACACAGAAGGCTAGTAGGCCGTTTCACCGAGTACACGCTACTCATCGTTCCCCGCGAGCGCATTCTAACCGAGTGCATCAACTCGAAATTCCAAAGGGGTGGGGTCCATTTTCCCAAGCTGATACCCCTCTAGCCCAACGTCGATAAGTCCAAGTACTGCCGGTTCCACAGGAGCCACAGATACATCATAGAAGACTGCATCCACCTCAAGGATGCGATTCAGATCCTGATCAAGGAAGGGCATTTAAAGCAGTACACTAGGAGGAACGAAGCTCCTCGACAAGAAGCTCGCGAGGCGAAGAAGGTCGAAGAGGTGACACCACCCTCCGAAAACACTGGGTTACAAGTCGCCCTGTGTGTCTCCCGGCTGGAGGACTTCTACCTCCCCTACGAGGCCGACACACCTTTGTCCGCTCGTAGCACATGGGAGAACTTTCCCTCCGCTATGCTCATATCCGGTGGACGGTTCAACAAGCTCTCCGTGGGGTCAGTAAAGAGGAAGTTTGACGAGCTAATGCGCGAGCTCGAAGCAGAACGCCACCCTTAACAGGTTTCAGGGAAAGTCAAACCCCATCACCTTCTACCTCGAGGAGCTATCGGGCAGCGCCCCCAATTCCAGCATTCATCTACTGATCAGAGCCCAGATGGCGAACTTCGACGTTTGTTGCATCCTGGTCGACCATGGGAGCTCTGTCGACATTATGTATGCTCACCTGTTCACCAATCTCCAGCTCGACGAGAGGCATCTGACTTCGTACGTAGGCAATGGGACTATGTTAAGTTGCTCATCACTTTCAAGTCTGAGGAGACTGTCAGGAAGGTCAAAGTCTGCTTCCTGGTGATAGAGTGCCCCTCTCCATACCAATGCATTCTGGGAATACCAACCCTGTCCGAGCTGGCCGCAGTACCTTCCACAGTCCACCTGAAGATGAAGTACTACACCGCCAGGCGTCACATCGTCACCCTCCACGGGGACATTGAGGTTGCGAGAAGGTGTTTCGAGGTGGCCACCAAGGGACTGAAATCGGTCAACATTACGCCCAAGACTACCAGCCCGTACCGTGGATCAGAAGTCGTTGCCTCGCATCAACTCGGTCGACCTCGACAGCCGCTTCCCTAGCAAGCAGGAGCAGAATAAAGCAGCAAATGATGCCCCTCTAGAAAATGGTGGCAACGAGCAGCCTCTCCATCCTGTGCGCCCCATTCCAATTGGCGACTTCGAGCTCATCGCTCTCGACGATAACCCGGACAGGAGCGTGAAGATTGAAACGAGACTCCCCGACTTGGCAAGGAAGCAGCTGAAGGTCTTCTTCGGGGAGAATGTTGATTTGTTCGTGTGGAGTGTTACGGAGATGCATGGGCTCGACCCCGACGTGGCATGCCATCAGCTGATCATAGATTCGGCCGCTAGGGCCGTAGTACAACGTAGGGGTGGGCGGTCTCCCAAAAAAGCGGAGGCTGTTGAGTTAGCTGTAAAAGACCTCCTAGAGGAAAATTTAATTTCTGAAGCCCAGTACACAACCTGGCTCTCAAATGTTGTACTTGTCAAAAAATCTAATGGAAAATGGCGTATGTGTGTTGATTATACTGATCTAAATAGGGTCTGCCCCAAAGATGCATATCCCTTGCCTAACATCAACAAATTGGTCGACAATTCTGCAGGTTTCAAGCTATTATCGTTCATGGATGTTAAAGCTAGAATAACAGCAAACAAAAATATATAAGTAACTTAGTTTTGTCGTATCCACAGGGATCAGTGCGAGGGAAAGAATGTCATTCGACTGTATCTATATTTCTAAGCTTATGGATCAAAAGTTTTTGTTTAAAACAGAACCAAAAGCAAATACAGAAAATCTAAAGACTGAAAATATAAAATAAAGACTGAATTATAAACGGAGCCTTGTTGGAATTGGATCTCATCAATTGATAACACATGCATTCTTCTAATCATATTATACATAAATCAATCATTCCCCTAATATCCTCACGTATCACCCACGACAGAGGTTATGTCTAACGCAACGTCGAGAGAATGACCGTATTGCCTCATTGGTGATGTCTCACGCAACAAAAACCAACACAGAGCATTAAAAGCTGATATTCACGCAAGTGTTAAGCCTAAATCTATTTCTAGAGTTCAAAACAAAACAGATAATCATCTTAGATCCAGATCTGAAGAGTATATGTCTATAGAGGTTCAAATCCAATATAAATAGGTAAACAAAGATGACACCCACATCAGATAAATGACTGCTTCATATAAAATGCCAACGATCAGAATACGTGCATACGTTTAACCCTTTTTTACATGCATTCAACTAATTTGCCAAATGAATGTGAATACCGTTCTTCATCACAATTATCACGCATCCTCGCAATACCGTATCGATCCTACTCATGCTAGCCATGCTACTTAATCAACACAATACAACAAAAGATACAATGAATATCAACTCACAAAACCATGTCAAAAGTTTCACTCATTGATAGATGAAAATCTAAGATCAAGGATTTGTAAAGGTTTTGTCAAGACCACAAATAATCAATCAAAGACAACAAACAATAGAGAATCAAAACATACTCACAGACATACATTAGATGAAATACATAAGGTATCAAGAGATTACATCCTCATCCAACAAGAGATCAAAGATCCTACCTTTTCTCCCTTGGAATGAAGAAATATCAAGTGCTGATCCTAAAATTACAAGTTGGAATGATAATAATCTAGAAAGGTGTGAAAATTTTATTTATATACATTCGGGATTTTCACAGTTCGCTAGGCGAACCACTTCATTCGCACAGCGAATGGCAAAAATAGGCACTTCAGGTGCCTCTGAATAGTTAAACCGCCCCAGAAATTCTCGTGAGTTCGCAATGCGAAGGAATGTTCGCAAAGCGAACACTCGCTTTCAAGCTCGCAAAGCGAATTTTAGCTCATTTTTCCTCTGTCCAATTCTGGGACCATTCGCTTGAACCCTCGCCAGAGTTTGCAAAGCGAACCTTCGCTGGCACTCGCTTTCATGTTCGCAAAGCGAACTAACTGATGTCTTCCTCTGTTCTTTGGCAGCTTGCATCAATTCCCGTGTCTTACACTTTTGATCAATTAGTGCCTTTTGCTGCACAATAACACACACATTACAAGCACCAAAGGTATATTCTCATTGTTAGAAGAGCAACAACAATCATTAGTAAAACTAATGAAAACATGAGAAAAGAGAAGAAAAAGTGCAAAGAAAGATATGTCATTTTTAGGTAAAATCTGCACCTAACAACTCTCCCCAACTAGATTTTTGCTTGTCCTCAAGCAAAGTATGCCTCTCATTAAAACAAGAGGATTTGCTCAGGCATAAGATTCAACCAAAGTCAAGCATGAAAATGCGCACAAGCAACGTTCACCACACAATAGAATCGAACAATGACAAAGAATTAAGTTCTTAAACAAATAACATGAAATGGTTCAAAGAACAACTAAATTTTCATACTTGAATCACTCTAACACTCCTCTTCAAAAATAAGAATGAAGAAATTGACGCGTCAACCGCGGGGAAATTTCACTCACCCAACAGACAATGCAAATAGCAATCCAATTCATACAACATCTAACAATCAAAAATGAAAATATGGAAGCAAAAAGATCACTAAGGGCTTTAAAGGTTGTAGCTTGGTCGGGTTCACAACAAAGGGACATTTCTAAATGCCATTGAATCAAAATTGTCGATGCAAAAAGAAACATTCACTATACATGATATTTACACATCACAACTTCATTCACCATTTTCTTCCTTTACCACAAACCTTCTCAAAATTCCTTATGCACAATTATTTCATTCTCTATTTTTCTCATTCAAACAAGATTCTTTTTCTTTTGTTTTTCACATTCATATGCACACTTTTTCTTCTCATGCTTGTTTGAAATTTTTCAAAAGTTTTAGCAACTTACCAATCTTCTTTTTCATTCTCCCCCACTTGAATTCAACCAAACCTCAAGTGAATGCTCCCTACTTTTTAAGGCAAGGAAGTCAAATTAATGCAATGTTCAAAGGTTCAAGAAGAAATTTTTAGAAACTCACAAAATTCAATGATGAACCACACTTTCACAATATGTACATTAATAAGTTCATCACTAAAATGAGATATAAACTGTTTAGGCTCAAAGGGGCTAACGAATTCACACTACTCACGGGTAAGATACATTTGGATACGGTTGTGCTCAATATAAACAAATGCCTTGATCATTTCTAATGCTTCCACAAAATCACAATAATCAAAAGATAAAGCATGAATCAAACGAATTAAACAAAGTTATCAATCATCCTAGCATATAGTAAACAATGGAGGTTTCTCACAATTTGTGGCTTTTGGACCTAAGTGAAACAAGCATTCAAACAAGTTGCAAAATGAAACAAAAATACACATTTGCACAAAGCACAAAATTCTTAAATCATTCTAACATTCTATGAAGTAGTACAATTTACCTCGCATACATTCAAATCTCACCATCCAGACTCAGTTGAAGCTTCATTGAATACTTTTATACAAATAGCAACCAATCTAGAAGAAGTTCTCATCATTCCTGATCACACTAGAGAAAACATAAAAGAAAACAAATACATACAATATAAACAAATGTACAAAGCTCAAAAATATAGAAACTATCACAATGCAACTCAATATCTAAACACTGATCCCCGACAACAGCGCCATTTTGTTGAAGCTAGAATAGCAGCAAGCAAAAATATATAAGTAACCTAGTTTTGTCGTATCCACAGGGATCAGTGCGAGGGAAAGAATGCCATTCGAAGGTATCTACATTTCTAAGCTTATGGATCAAAATTTTTGGTTTAAGACGGAACCAAAAGCAAATGCGAAAAATGTAAAGACTGAAAATATAAAATAAAGTCTGAACTATAAACGGAGCCTTGTTGGAATTGGATCTCATCAATTGATAACACGTGCATTCTTCTAATCATATGATACATAAATCAATCATTCGCCTAATATCCTCACGTATCACCCACGACAAAGGTTATGTCTAACGCAACGTCGAGAGAACGACCGTATTGCCTCATTGGTGATGTCTCACGCAACAAAAACCAAGACAGAGCATTAAGAGCAGATACTCACGCAAGTGTTAAGCCTAAATCTATTTCTAGAGTTCAGAACAAAACAGATAATCATCTTAGATCCAGATCTGAAGAGTATATGTCTATAACGGTTCAAATCAAAGATAAACAGGTAAACAAAGATGACACCCACATCAGATAAATGACTGCTTCATATAAAATGCCAACGATCAGAATACGTACATACGTTTAACCCTTTTTTACATGCATTCAACTAATTTGTCAAATGAATGTGAATATCGTTCTTCATCACTATTATCACGCATCCTCGCAATACCGTATTGATCCTACTCATGTTAGCCATGCTACTTAATCAACACAATACAACAAAAGATACAATGAATATCAACGCACAAAACCATGTCAAAAGTTTCACTCATTGATAGATGAAAATCTAAGATCAAGGATTCGTAAAGGTTTTGTCAAGACCAAAAGTAATCAATCAAAGACAACAAACAATAGAGAATCAAAATATACTCACAAACATACATTAGATGAAATACATAAGGTATCAAGAGATTACATCCTCATCCAACAAGAGATCAAAGATCCTACCTTTCCTCCCTTGGAATGAAGAAATATCAAGTGCTGGTCCTAAAATTACAAGTTGGAATGATAATAATCTAGAAAAGTGTGAAAAATCTATTTATATACATTCAGGATTTTCACAGTTCGCTAGGCAAACCACTTCATTCGCACAGCGAATGGCAAAAATAGGCACTTCAGGAGCCTCTGAATAGTTAAACTACCCTAGAAATTCTCGTGAGTTCGCAAAGCGAACACTCGCTTTCAAGCTCGCAAAGCGAATTTTAGCTCTTTTTTCCTCTGTCCAATTCTGGGACCATTCGCTGGAACCCTCGCCAGAGTTCGCAAAGCGAACCTTCGCTGGCACTTGCTTTCATGTTCACAAAGCGAACTAACTGATGCCTTCCTCTGTTCTTTGGCAGGTTGCATCAATTCTCGTGTCTTACACTTTTGATCAATTAGTGCCTTTTGCTGCACAATAACACATACATTACAAGAACCAAAGGTATATTCTCATTGTTAGAAGAACAACAACAATCATTAGTAAAACTAATGAAAACATGAGAAAAGAGAAGAAAAAATGCAAAGAAAGATATGTTATTTTTAGGTAAAATCTGCACCTAACAACTCTCCCCAACTAGATTTTTGCTTGTCCTCAAGCAAAGTATGCCTCTCATTAAAACAATAGGATTTGCTCAAGCATAAGATTCAACCAAAGTCAAGCATGAAAATGCGCACAAGCAACGTTCACCACTTAATAGAATCGAACAATGACAGAGAATTAAGTTCTTAAACAAATATCATGAAATGGTTCAAAGAACAACTAAATTTTCATACTTGAATCACTCTAACACTCCTCTTCAAAAATAAGAATGAAGAAATTAACGCATCAAGCGCGGGGAAATTTCACTCACCCAACAGACAATGCAAATAGCAATCCAATTCATACAACATCTAACAATCAAAAATGAAAACATGGAAGCAAAAAGATCACTAAGGGCTTTAAAGGTTGTAGCTTGGTCGGGTTCACAACAAAGGGACATTTCTAAAGACCATTGAATCGAAATTGCCGATGCAAAAGGAAACATTCACTATACATGATATTTACACATCACAACTTCATTCACCATTTTCTTCCTTTACCACAAACCTTCTCAAACTTCCTTATGCATAATTATTTCATTCTCTATTTTTCTCATTCAAACAAGCATTTTTTTTCTTTTGTTTTTCACATTCATATGCACACTTTTTCTTCTCATGCTTGTTTTAAATTTTTCAAAAGTTTTAGCAACTTACCAATCTTCTTTTTCTTTCTCCCCCACTTGAATTCAACCAAACCTCAAGTGAATACTCCTTGCTTTTTAAGGCAAGGAAGTCAAATTAAGGCAATGTTCAAAGGTTCAAGAAGAAATTTTTAGAAACTCACAAAATTCAATGATGAACCACACTTTCACAATATGTACATAAACAAGTTCATCACTAAAATGAGATCTAAATTGTTTAGGCTCAAAGGGGCTAACGAATTCACACTACTCACGGGTAAGATACATTTGGATACGGTTGTGCTCAATAAAAACAAATGCCTTGATCATTTCTAATGCTTCCACAAAATCACAATAATCAAAAGATAAAGCATGAATCAAACAAATTAAACAAATTTATCAATCATGCTAGCATATAGTAAACAATGGAGGTTTCTCACAATTTGTGGCTTTTGGACCTAAGTGAAACAAGCATTCAAACAAGTTACAAAATGAAACAAAAATACACATTTGCACAAAGCACAAAATTCTTAAATCATTCTAACATTCTATGAAGTAGTACAATTTACCTCGCATACATTCAAATCTCACCATCTAGACTCGATCGAAGCTTCATTGAATACTTTTATACAAATAGCAACCAATCTAGAAGGAGTTCTCATCATTTCTTATCACACTAGATGAAACATAAAAGAAAACAAATACATACAATATAAACAAATGTACAAAGCTAAAAAATATAGAAACTATCACAATGCAACTCAATATCTAAACACCGATCCCCAGCAACGACGCCATTTTGTTGAAGCTAGAATAGCAGCAAGCAAAAATATATAAGTAACCTAGTTTTGTCGTATCCACAGGGATCAATGCGAGGGAAAGAATGCCATTCGAAGGTATCTACATTTCTAAGCTTATGGATCAAAAGTTTTGGTTTAAGACGGAACCAAAAGCAAATGCGAAAAATGTAAAGACTGAAAATATAAAATAAAGTCTGAACTATAAACGGAGCCTTGTTGGAATTGGATCTCATTAATTGATAGCACATGCATTCTTCTAATCATATTATACATAAATCAATCATTCGCCTAATATCCTCACGTATCACCCACGACAGAGGTTATGTCTAACGCAATGTCGAGAGAACGACCGTATTGCCTCATTGGTGATGTCTCACGTAACAAAAACCAAGACAGAGCATTAAGAGCTGATACTCACGCAAGTGTTAAGCCTAAATCTATTTCTAGAGTTCAGATAAAAACAGATAATCATCTTAGATCCAGATCTGAAGAGTATATGTCTATAGCGGTTCAAATCAAATATAAACAGGTAAACAAAGATGACACCCACATCAAATAAATGTCTGCTTCATATAAAATGCCAACGATCAGAATACGTACATACGTTTAACCCTTTTTTACATGCATTCAACTAATTTGCCAAATGAATGTGAATATCGTTCTTCATCACTATTATCACGCATCCTCGCAATACCGTATCGATCCTACTCATGCTAGATATGCTACTTAATCAACACAATACAACAAAAGATACAATGAATATCAACTCACAAAACCATGTCAAAAGTTTCACTCATTGATAGATGAAAATCTAAGATCAAGGATTTGTAAAGGTTTTGTCAAGACCACAAATAATCAATCAAAGACAACAAACAATAGAGAATCAAAATATACTCACAAACATACATTGGATGAAATACATAAGGTATCAAGAGATTACATCCTCATCCAACAAGAGATCAAAGATCCTACCTTTTCTCCCTTGGAATGAAGAAATATCAAGTGCTGATCCTAAAATTACAAGTTGGAATGATAATAATCTAGAAAAGTGTGAAAATCTATTTATATACATTCGGGATTTTCACAGTTCGCTAGGCGAACCACTTCATTCGCACAGCGAATGGCAAAAATAGGCACTTCAAGTGTCTCTGAATAGTTAAACTGCCCCAGAAATTCTCGTGAGTTCGCAATGCGAAGGAATGTTCGCAAAGCGAACACTCGCTTTCAAGCTCGCAAAGCGAATTTTAGCTCCTTTTTCCTCTGTCCAATTCTGGGACCATTCGCTGGAACCCTCGCCAGAGTTCGCAATGCGAGCCTTCGCTGGCACTCGCTTTCATGTTCACAAAGCGAACTAACTGATGTCTTCCTCTGTTCTTTGGCAGCTTGCATCAATTCTCGTGTCTTACACTTTTGATCAATTAGTGCCTTTTCCTGCACAATAACACACACATTACAAGCACCAAGGGTATATTCTCATTGTTAGAAGAACAACAACAATCATTAGTAAAACTAATGAAAACATGAGAAAAGAGAAGAAAAAGTGCAAAGAAAGATATGTCATTTTTAGGTAAAATCTGCACCTAACAATGGACGCATACTCGGGGTACAACCAGATTCCCATGGCGAAAGCGGACAAGCAATACACGACTTTCATGACCGAGTCGGGCAACTATTACTACAACGTAATGCCCTTTGGCCTGAAAAAATGTCGGTGCTACTTACCAACAGATGACGAACAAAGTCTTTCGAGGTGAGATCGTGGACATGCTCGAGGTTTACATGGATGACATGATCGTGAAGTCACGAGAAGAGGCCGACCATACTATCATGAGATTCAATCCAGAGAAGTACACCTTCAGTGTCTTAGCAGGCAAAATCCTCGGCTTTTACTTGACAGAGCAAGGAATCGAGGTGAACCCCGACAAGTGTAGGGCTTTCTCTGAGTTCCCAACACCGAACTCGAAGAAATAGATCCAATGCCTAAACAAGATGCTCACTTCACTATCCCGCTCGTGGCTAAGTCTGACCAATACGCGCTCCTATTTTTCAAACTTTTGCGCAAGGAAGTCGTGTTCGAGTGGACCGAGGAGTGCGAGGAATCCCTCCTCTATCTCAAAAAAAGTCCTCTTGCAACCCTCGTTCCTTTTGCGACCAGAGGGTGGGGAGACTTTATATTTGTACCTCGCCGTCGCGACCAAGGCCGTCAGCGTAACTCTCATTCGCAAAATCCCCGAGGGACAAAAACCAATTTACTTCACTAGAAAACCCCTACAGGGCCCCGAACTCAGGTACCAGCAAATTGAGAAGGTCGCCCTGGCCCTCATGAAGGCGAGAAGGTTGCGGCACTACTTCCTGACCCACACGATTGTGGTCAGTGTAACGCCCCAGTTTTGTCAATTTTATTTAATCGAGTCGTTTTGATTATTTTTATTATTATATTATTTTATTTTTGACTTTTATTTGGAAATATATTATTTTTCATTGTTGTGATATTTTATCGCGTTTTGGGAGCGTTTGCGAGATATTTGAATGTAGGGGTATTTTGGTCTTTTCATTTATTTTTGTTAAGTTAGAAACATAAGAGAAAAGAAAGAGAGAAAAATAGAGAGAAAGAAAAAGAGAAGAAGGAAAAGGGAAAGAGAAAGAAAGGAGAAAGAGAGAAAACTTGGAAAAGAAGAAATCGAAACAACCGACTTTCCAAACACGATTAAATCGGGTAAGGGTGCGAAACTTGATTATTATATACTTGTGTATGATTATGTATGTATGTTTTTGGTAGATATTGGATTGAAATTGAATATAGAGTGAAAAACCATAATATGTGGAAATTGTTACAATTCGATTAAATTGTGTCGGAAATCATGTTTTCAGGTCCCTTATTGTTGATACATGTTAGATACATGTTGTTAGGCATTCTATTGGTAATTTTCTGGTGTTTAGGTGAAAATTTGGATTGATTTTGGGTTGAAAACGCAGAAAAAATTCTGCAGAAAATTCTGGTTTTTCCACTGCTCGTACGCGTATCACCCAAGGCAATACACGTATTGGTTAAGGCAATACGCGTATGGCATTGAAGAAAGGTGGGCAATACGCGTATGGAGTTCCATTTTCTCGGACATCTGCCCATTTGCGTAATGGTACGCGTAAGATTTTAGGCAATACTCGTATGAAGTAGGGCAATACGCGTATTGGGGTTTTTAGTGGGAATTTTGGGGAAAATTGGTCTCTGCCCATACGCGTATCACTTTGGGCAATACGCGTATGGAATGGGCGAGGGAGCAGGGCAATACGCGTATGGCTCAGGCAATACGCGTATGGCCAGGAAGATTGCAAAATGTGGTTTTTTCGCGATGTCTTTTCTTGTTTAGTCCGTAACTTGTGTTCCGATTATCCGTTTTTAACATTCTTGATATCGTTGAATAGCTATTGAATTGTAATTTCTTATGATGGTGGTTTTGAGATTGTTGTCCGATTTAATTATGTCGGGAATTTGGAATAGTGTCTTTTTGTCGACTTTTGTCGTTGTAATTGTGTGTAATTGATGTGTATCATGCAATGTGTTGTTGATATGGATATGGTATGACTTGTGTGCTGTTGTATGGTGTAAATGCATGTGTTTAGATGGTGTGATGATGGTTTGTGGCCGTATGGCAAATAAATGCATTGTTTTGGGCTTGAATTGCAAAGCATGATTAATGTTGAGTGAGATGATTGCATATATGTGTGCATTTGAATGTCATGAGTTATTGTATGCCAAGCATCATGATATGCATTCTTGTGATGTCGTGTGCCCTAGTAGGTGTGAGCGGCGAATCGATTCCAGAGGGAATCCGCTATAACATCGTGCGCCTTATACAAAGAGGACTTAAAGCGATCAGATCGTGCGCCTTATACAAAGAGGACTTAAAGCGATCCATAAACGTCGTGCGCCTTATACCAAGAGGACTTAAAGCGACGGGGAACATCGTTTGCCCGACGGGGAGTTACGTTGAGTAACAAGCGATGATTCCAATAGTTCCTTAGTGAACTAATATTGAGAAATGACGGATGGATGGTACCGCATATGCATTGCATAGAGTCGTTGTGTCGGTCTCTGCGCATTTGCATAAATCATGAATGGATTGATTTTGTGTGGAATTATGATTGGAATTGATGAGTTGAGTTATATATATATATACCGGTGTTGGTGATAATTATATTGTGTATGATTGATATGCATTGGTGATGGATAAATGAGATATGTATTGTATTGTGTTGTATTTGGATTATGCTGTACGTTGTGGTGAGAATATTTTACGTGTGTAATTTTGTGTTATTATATAATTATATACAATTATATTATGATTGTGTTTCTCACCCTTCTGCTGTTTTAAATGCTCTACGAGGCATTGTAGATTAGATTGTTGGAGGTCTTTTTGTGAAGCTTAGGTCTTCATTCTTTTGTCGGTCGGCTCTGATATGTGGCACCGGGTAGTTAGGGAGACCGTTGGTGATTTGTGTGTATATGTACATGTTTCTTTTGGGATTGTACATGTATGATTGTATTTGGCAGACAAACTTTTCATGATATATATATATATATATATATATATATATATATATATATATATATATATATATATGAGATTTTAGTACAGATTTTCCACTTTTATTCTATATCTGAATTGTGGGTAGTAGGAACTAAGTTCCTCTGTTAATTGCTACCTGATTGTTGCATATCTTTATGAGCAGGTTTATGTGTATTTAGTTTCTCAATTGATGGGACTCCTCAGTCTATGCCATGAATGTTTTAATTATACTCTGATGAAATTTTTACCGCTTTATTTATTTGGGGGTATAGATTGGGGGTGTTACATTAAGTGGTATCAGAGCCAGTCCGTGTCAGTTTGTGTCAGTCCTTGTTGGTGTTTGTGTTTGGGTGAGCTGTTTGTTTAACCATAGTTGCTGTTATTGGAAATGAACAGAATATGGCTGGTAGGAATGACGCTGCTTTGGCTGCTGCTATGCAAGCTATGGCTCAGGCTGTGCAGGGTGCACCTAATGCTGCTGGAAATGATGAGTTTAGGAAGAACAAACCGCCTGTCTTCAAAGGGAGACATGATCCTGATGGTGCACAGATTTGGCTGAAAGAGATTGAAAGGATTTTTTGAGTGATGGACTGTGCTGAGGAACATAAGGTGAGACTGGGTACTCACATGTTGCAGGAGGAAGCGGATGACTGGTGGGTTAGTACTCGTCCGGTGTTGGAAGCTGCAGAGGAAGAAGTTACTTGGGCTTTGTTTAGTGTTGAGTTTCTAAGGAAGTATTTTCCCGAAGATGTTAGGGGAAAGAAAGAGATAGAGTTCTTGGAGTTGAAACAAGGTAATATGTCTGTTTTTTATTATACTGCTAAGTTTGTGGAGCTTGTGCAGTTTTATCCACATTATGCTGAAGCGACTGTGGAGTTTTATAAGTGTGTGAAGTTTGAGAGCGGATTGCGTCCTGAGATTAAGCAGGCAATCGGTTATCAGAGGATTCAGAGGTTTTCAGATTTGGTGGACTGTTGTAGGATTTATGAGGAAGATATCAAAGCTCGTTCTACTCACTATAAGAGTGTGAACGAAAGGAAAAGGAAACAACTGTTTCGTAGTGGTCCGTATGTGACACCAGCTGATAAGGGTAAACAAAGGGGGAATTTTGAGAAAAGGCCAAGTGGGGGAGGAATGTCTAATTCTCCGAGATGTTTTGGGTGTGGTGAATTAGGACATCGTCAGTTCGAATGTAGGAAGGGTATGAGGAAGTGTTCTAATTGTGGAGGTTTAGGACATGTAGCGGCTGAATGCAAGAGGAAGAATGTGGTGAAGTGTTTCAATTGTGGTGAACCTGGTCATATTAGTAAAAAGTGTCTGAAACCGAAGCAAGCTCCAGTTAGTGGGAAGGTTTTTGCATTGGCAGGAACTCAGACTACTAATGCAGATCGTCTGATTAGAGGTACTTGTTTATTAATAGTACGCCTTTAGTTGCTATTATTGATACTGGAGCGACTCATTCGTTTATTTCGTCTGAGTGCGCGAAGCGTTTGAATCTTGTGTTGTCTTCGATGGGTGGTGAGATGGTTATTGATACTCCAGGAATGGGGTCAGTAAATACTTCTTTGGTTTGTTTAAGTTGTCCTTTGACCATTTATGGTAAAGACTTTGAGATGGATTTGGTGTGTTTACCATTGGAGGGTTTAGATGTGGTTCTGGGAATGAATTGGTTGCAGTTCAATAGGGTTCATATTGATTGTTATCATAAGCTGGTAAGATTTCCTTCTCTTGAGGAAGACGAAGACTCGAGTTTCTTATCTACCAAAGAGTTGAAGAAACTTTTGGCGGACGAAGCTCAGTTGTTCGGGTTGTTTTCATCGTTAATGGTGGATAGTCAAGTTTCACTTGATGTGTTTCCTGTTGTGTGTGATTTTCCGGAAGTGTTTCTTGAGGATATTTCGGACTTGTCGCCAGAGAGAGAGGTGGAGTTTTCTATAGATCTAGTTCCTGGTACTAGACCTGTATCTATGGCACCTTATCGTATGTCGACATCTGAGTTGGTTGAGTTAAAGAAGCAATTGAATGAATTGCTAGAAAAGAGGTTTGTGAGACCAAGCGTTTCTCCTTGGGGTGCTCCAGTTTTATTGGTGAAAAAGAAAGATGGAAGTATGCGACTGTGTATTGATTATCGCCAGTTGAATAAGGTGACAATTAAGAATAAATATCCTCTTCCAAGAATTGATGATTTGATGGACCAGTTGGTAGGTGCTTGTGTGTTTAGTAAGATTGACTTGAGGTCAGGGTATCATCAGATTAGGGTGAAAGAGGAAGATATTCAGAAGACGGCTTTTAGGACACGATACGGTCATTATGAATATTCTGTGATGCCGTTCGGGGTTTCTAATGCGTCGGGTGTGTTTATGGAGTACATGAATCGTATTTTCCACGAGCATTTGGATCGTTTTGTGTTTGTGTTTATTGATGATATCTTAATTTATTCTAAGTCTCGGGAGGAGCACGCGGAGCATTTGCGTATTGTTTTGCAGGTTTTGAAGGAAAGAAAGCTTTTTGCCAAATTGTCCAAGTGTGAGTTCTGGTTGTCAGAAGTGAGTTTTCTTGGGCACGTGATTTCAGGTAATGGTATTGCTGTGGACCCATCTAAAGTAGAAGCAATTCTACAATGGGAGGCTCCTAGATCCGTTACTGAAATTCTAAGCTTTTTGGGTTTGGCTGGATATTATTGAAGGTTTATTGAAGGTTTTTCTAAGCTAGCGCTTCCTTTGACCCAGTTGACTTGTAAAGGTCAAGCGTTCGTTTGGGATATTCGGTGTGAGGAAAGTTTTAGTGAGCTGAAGAGAAGATTGACGACAGCTCCGATTTTTATTTTGCCGAATCCTACTGAACCATTTGTGGTGTATTGTGATGCATCTTTGATTGGTTTAGGTGGGGTGCTAATGCAAGAAGGTAAGGTCGTGGCTTATGCTTCGAGGCAGTTGAGAGTGCATGAGAAAAATTACCCTACTCATGATTTGGAATTAGCGGCTGTGGTTTTTGTGTTGAAGATTTGGAGGCATTATCTCTACGGTGCAAGATTCGAAGTCTTTAGTGATCACAATAGTTTGAAATATTTTTTTGATCAGAAAGAGTTGAATATGAGGCAGCGGAGATGGTTGGAATTTTTGAAGGACTACGACTTTGGCTTGAATTACCATCCTGGTAAACCGAATATGGTAGCCGATGCGTTGAGTCGGAAATCGTTACATATGTCCGCTTTAATGGTTAAGGAGTGGGAGCTTTTGGAAGCTTTTAGGGACTTGAGTTTGGTGTGTGAGGTGACGTCCGACAGCGTGAGGCTGGGTATGCTAAAGGTTACTAATGATTTTCTGATGACTGTTAGTGAGAAACAGAAGCTGGATGTGAAATTTGTGGATTTGATGTTGGTTGGAGAAAAAGATGCGAATAGTGATTTTAAAGTGGATGTTAATGGTGTTTTGAGGTTCCGTGGTCGAATTTGTATTCCGGATGATTCGGATTTGAAAAGGATGATTTTAGAGGAAGGACACCGGAGTAATTTGAGTATACATCCGGGAGCTTATAAGATGTACCAAGATTTGAAGAAGATTTTCTGGTGGTCTGGATTGAAAAGAGATGTGGCTCAGTTTGTGTATGCGTGTTTGACGTGCCAAAAGTCGAAAGTGGAACATCAGAGACCTAGTGGTTTGTTGCAACCGTTGGATATTCCTGAGTGGAAATGGGACAACCTTTATATGGATTTTGTGACAGGGTTGCCGAATACACTGAGGGGACATAATGTTATTTGGGTGGTTGTGGACAGACTGACTAAATCGGCGCATTTCATTCCGATTGAAATCAGTTTTTCTTTGGAGAGGTTAGCTGAGATTTATATCAGTGTGATTGTGAAGCTGCATGGTGTTCTGTTGAGTATTGTTTCGGATCGAGATCCGAGGTTTACCTCGAGATTTTGGGAAAGTTTACAGAAGGCGTTGGGTTCTAAGTTGAGGTTGAGTTCTTCTTATCATCCTCAGACGGATGGGCAGACGGAGAGAACGATTCAGTCGTTGGAAGATTTGTTGAGGGCTTGTGTTCTGGAACAAGGGGGTGCGTGGGATAGTTATCTTGTGTTGATTGAATTCACGTATAACAACAGTTTCCATTCTAGTATTGGAATGGCACCTTTTGAAGTGTTATATGGACGAAGATGTCGAACACCGTTGTGTTGGCACGAATCTGGTGAGAGTTCGGTGGTTGGACCAGAATTGATTCAACAGACTACAGACAAGGTGAAGCTTATTCGTGAGAAAATAAAGGTTTCTCAGAGTAGGCAAAAGAGTTATCATGATCGTAGAAGGAAGGATCTAGAGTTTCAAGAGGGCGATCATGTATTTCTGAGAGTTACGCCGGTAACGGGTGTGGGTCGTGCTTTGAAGTCGAAGAAACTTACTTCTCGGTTTATTGGTCCTTACCAGATATCCGCGAGAGTGGGTGTTGTGGCTTATCGGGTGGCGTTGCCGCCGAATCTGTCGAATTTGCACGACGTGTTCCATGTTTCACAGCTTTGGAAGTATGTTCCGGATCCGTCGCATGTGATTCCGATGGATGAGGTAGAGGTAAGGGATAACCTTACGGTGGAGGCATTACCAGTGAGAATTTTAGATCGCGAGTTGAAGCGGTTAAGGGGAAAGGATATTGCACTTGTGAAAGTAGCGTGGGGAGGCGCTGCTGAGGGCAATTTGACTTGGGAGTTGGAGAGTCGGATGCGGGAGTCGTATCCGGAGTTGTTCGTCTCAGGTAATATTTTCGAGGACGAAAATTTCTAAGTGGGAGAGAATTGTAACGCCCCAATTTTGTCAGTTTTATTTAATCGAGTCATTTTGATTATTTTTATTATTATATTATTTTATTTTTGACTTTTCTTTGGAAATATATTATTTTTCATTGTTGTGATATTTTATCGCGTTTTGGGAGCGTTTGCGAGATATTTGAGTGTAGGGGTATTTTGGTCTTTTCATTTATTTTTGTTAAGTTAGAAACATAAGATAAAAGAAAGAGAGAAAAATAGAGAGAAAGAAAAAGAGAAGAAGGAAAAGGGAAAGAAAAGAGAAAGAAAGGAGAAAGAGAGAAAACTTGGAAACGAAGAAATCGAAACAGCCGACTTTCCAAACACGATTAAATCGGGTAAGGGTGCGAAACTTGATTATGATATACTTGTGTATGATTATGTATGTATGTTTTTGGTAGATATTGGATTGAAATTGAATATAGAGTGAAAAACCATAATATGTGGAAATTGTTACAATTCGATTAAATTGTGTCAGAAATCATGTTTTCAGGTCCCTTATTGTTGATACATGTTAGATACATGTTGTTAGGCATTCTATTGGTAATTTTCTGGTGTTTAGGTGAAAATTTGGATTGATTTTGGGTTGAAAACGCAAAAAAAATTCTGCAGAAAATTCTGGTTTTTCCACTGCCCGTACGTGTATCACCCAAGGCAATACGCGTATTGGTTAAGGTAATACGCGTATGGCATTGAAGAAAGGTGGGCAATACGCGTATGGAGTTCCATTTTCTTGGCCATCTGCCCATTTGTGTAATGGTACGCGTAAGATTTTAGGCAATACGCGTATGAAGTAGGGCAATACGCGTATTGGGGTTTTTAGTGGGAATTTTGGGGAAAATTGGTCTCTGCCCATACGTGTATCACTTTGGGCAATACGCGTATGGAATGGGCGAGGGAGCAGGGCAATACGCGTATGGCTCAGGGCAATACGCGTATGGCCAGGAAGATTGCAAAATGTGGTTTTTTTGCGATGTCTTTTCTTGTTTAGTCCGTAACTTGTGTTCCGATTATCCGTTTTTAACATTCTTGATATCGTTGAATAGCTATTGAACTGTACTTTCTTATGATGATGGTTTTGAGATTGTTGCCCGATTTAATTATGTCAGGAATTTGGAATAGTGTCGTTTTGTCGACTTTTGTCGTTGTAATTGTGTGTCATTGATGTGTATCATGCAATGTGTTGTTGATATGGATATGGTATGACTTGTGTGATGTTGTATGGTGTAAATGCATGTGTTTAGATGGTGTGATGATGGTTTGTGGCCGTATGGCAAATAAATGCATTGTTTTGGGCTTGAATTGCAAAGCATGATTAATGTTGAGTGAGATGATTGCATATATGTGTGCATTTGAATGTCATGAGTCATTGTATGCCAAGCATCATGATATGCATTCTTGTGATGTCGTGTGCCCTAGTGGGTGTGAGCGACGAATCAATTACAAAGGGAATCTGCTATAACATCATGCGCCTTATACAAAGAGGACTTAAAGCGATCGGATCGTGCGCCTTATACAAAGAGGACTTAAAGCGATCCATAAACGTCGTGCGCCTTATACCAAGAGGACTTAAAGCGACGGGGAACATCGTTTGCCCGACGGGGAGTTACGTTGAGTAACAAGCAATGATTCCAATAGTTCCTGAGTGAACTAATGTTGAGAAATGACGGATGGATGGTACCGCATATGCATTGCATAGAGTCGTTGTGTCGGTCTCTGTGCATTTGCATAAATCATGAATGGATTGGTTTTGTGTGGAATTGTGATTGGAATTGATGAGTTGAGTTATATATATATATATATATATATATATATATATATATACTAGTGTTGGTGATAATTGTATTGTGTATGATTGATATGCATTGGTGATGGATAAATGAGATATGTATTGTGTTGTGTTGTATTTGGATTCTGTTGTACGTTATGGTGAGAATATTTTTCGTGTGTAATTTTGTGTTATTATATAATTATATGCAATTATATTATGATTGTGTTTCTCACCCTTCTGCTGTTTTAAATGCTCTACGAGGCATTGCAGATTAGATTGTTGGAGGTCTTTTTGTGAAGCTTAGGTCTTCATTCTTTTGTCGGTCGGCTCTGATATGTGGCACCGGGTAGTTAGGGAGACCGTTGGTGATTTGTGTGTATATGTACATGTTTCTTTTGGGATTGTACATGTATGATTATATTTGGCAGACAAACTTTTCATGATATATATATATATATATGAGATTTCAGTACAGATTTTCCGCTTTTATTCTGTACCTGAATTGTGGGTAGTAAGAACTAAGTTCCTCTGTTAATTGCTACCTGATTGTTGCATATCTTTATGAGCAGGTTTATGTGTATTTAGTTTCTCAATTGATGTGACTCCTCAGTCTATGCCATGAATGTTTTAATTATACTCTGATGAAATTTTTATCGTTTTATTTATTTGGGGGTATAGATTGGGGGTGTTACAGTCATGATGTACCAGCTCGTAAAGCAGTTACTCGGTTGTCCCGACATGGCGGGTAGGATGCTCAAATGGTCACTCAAGCTCTCTGAGTTTGACATCCAATACGAGAGCAGGAAGGCCCTCAAAACCAAGTGCTAGCTGACTTCGTGGCAGAAATGATCTCTCCGATCTCCCCGACAAATAGAGCCCACAGGTGGACCATCTACGTCGACAAGGCATCCAGCTTGATAGGAAGAGAAGCTGGCTTCATTCTCGAGAATGAAGAGGGCATCCTAATTGAAGTATCCCTCGCTCTATCCTTCTCGACCTCGAACAACTAAGCCAAACACGAGGCCTTCCTTTTTGGGCTGCGCTTAGTAGAGGACCCTGACACAAAGGAGGTAAAGATATTTACCGATTTCTAGCTCGTCGCTTCTCATGCAAAAAATGACAACCTCGTTGAGTACTTATCCCTGGTAAAAGAGAGGATGAAAAAGTTCGACTTCGTGGAGACGAAGCATGTCCCCTGCGAGCACAACATCCGGGCAGATATCTTGTTAAAGCTCGCGAGCACGAAGAAGAAGGGCGAAAACAAGTTCGTCATCCAGGAGGTACTTTCTCAACCAAGCATCGAGAAACCCACCACGACCCTCGACGTGAACGCTATCGGCGATAGCAACAGCTGGATGACCTCGGTGTACATGTACCTCAGCATGGGGGAACTACCCAACGACTCCAAAGAGGCTAGCGTAATCAGACGCCAAGCTTGCTCTTACGTCTTGGTCGAGGACAAGTTATACAGGCAGGGATTCTTCATCCCCCTCCTCAAGTGTGTTGAGGAATCCAAGATCCCTCATATACTCTGGGAGATCCACGAAGGGATTAACGCCCAATACCTCGGCAGACGATCCCTCACCCGGAAGTCCCTGCGAGCAGGATACTATTAGACCACCATGCAGCAGGACACGAAGGAGCATGTCAAGAAGTGCGACAAGTTCCAATGGCACGGGGACATGCACCTGGCCCCGCCAAATGAGCTCAAAACGCTCTCGTCCTCGTGGCCTTTCGCCTGGTGGGGGATGGATATCCTCCGGCCCTTCACCATGGGATCATACCAGAACAAATATTTGATAGTCGGCATCGACTACTTCACGAAGTGGATAAAGACTGAGGCCCTTGCCAAAATCACGACACGCAACATACTCAGGCGATCGTCAAAACAACGGGACACGGTTCATCGACAAAAACTTCCAGAACTTCATTACCAAACTAGGCACAAATCAACATTTCACATATGTTGAGCACCCACAAACAAATGGGCAGGTTGAAGCCGCGAACAAAGTGATCCTGCGAGGCCTAAAATAAAGACTAGGCGAAGCCAAAAAGAGGTGGGTCGAGGAGCTACATAGTGTACTCTGGGCCTACAGGACAACCCCACACTCAACCACCGGGGATACCCCATTCCAACTAACTTACGGAATTGAGGCGGTTATACCGATAGAAATTAGAGAGCCCTCTAGGCAGACTGAATCTCCATTCGATGAGGAGATGAACGACGAGGCACTGAGGGTGGAGCTTGATCTGGTCGAAGAAATTCGGCTGGGGAAGCCCTCCACGGAGCCTCGCTGAAATAAAAGATAACTTTGTGGCATGACAACAAAATCGTTAAACGCGAATTCCAAATCGGCTGCCTAGTCCTGCGGAAAAACCATAAAGACTCGCGTGAGGGAAAACTCGCCGCGAACTGGGAAGGCCCCTATCGTGTCCATGCGAAAATGGAAAACGGGGCCTACTACCTCAAAAACATACACAGGGAGGAACTTGCTCGACCATGGAACGCTGAAAAGCTCAAACAATATTACAGTTAAACATTGTGGTTGGCATACTTGGTTCGACCACGACGCACGTCCTAACCACAAGAGTGTGCTAAGGTACAAGCACGACTCCCAAACTTGAAAAACGAAAAGACAAGAGTCTGCTCCTGTGTGTGTGAGCAGACTCTTGGTCCAACGGGGACACCTCAATCGAGCTCCTCCATTTCTGTACCAATAAGACAGAACGCCCAGCTCGCGATGGGAAGTTCACGCCACGAAGAAAAGACCTCGACCGAGATTTTAGCTCCATTGCTGGTCAGAAACTAACTCTGACCACTCGACCAATTCCCTGGACGGTCGAGAACTAATTACGTCGAGCAAAGGCCCCAATTACTTACTAAAACAAGCAAACACAATATTGCATACACATTAACGAGGAAAATAAGTACTCGACATATAATGGCACACACACATAGCAGAAAAGTAAGCATATATTAGAAGTACAAATTAAACATCCAATTACAAACGGGCAAAGCCCAATGTTCAAATATTATAAGCCATAGCACGCAAGCCAGAAAAAATCAAAAACCATGGCGCGCAGAGGCTGGCCCACCGTTGGGCACGACCCAACCCAGCTCCTCGTCGGGGAGGGTCCAACAAAGGCCCAATCCATCATCTCGCATGCGGAACGCTCCTCACGCGTCTTCCCCACGCTCTCCACGTGCTCCCCACGCGAAGACACATCATCGGCCAACTACCCGCGACTTTCGGGCAACAGTTTCGCGCTCCAAAATAGGTCATCTGATTCCCGAAGTTCACAGGGAAGTTGACCCAGGACGAATACCATGTGGTGGTCTTCCCTACTCCACGTAGATCCTGACATTTATCCGTATTGGGCCTAATGATCCAACCCACTACAGATAACTATTGGCGCAGCGCTGGGGGCACATTATAAATACCCTCATCTAGATGAGGGTCAGGTATTCTAAACTCACCTCACTTTCTGTACCCCTCTCTCTCTCTCTCTGAACTCATTTTGGCATCAGAGTGTCTTGCAGGTACACCCCCTCCTCTTCTCCACCGCCGGCGAATTTAGATCTCACGACGTGTTACTGGCTGCTGATCCTCTTTCTGATCCAGTAAGATTACTAACAAATCGGACAGATTTTGTCGCCCCTATTCACAATTATGGTACTATCAATTTTTTAAAGAACAGAAGAATATATTGATAAAAATCTAAATAAAGCACAAGATGTGCAAATGGTAGATCAAGAAAATGCAAAAGAGTGTCACATATTTAAGTGCAGCAAACCAAACGAAAAACCAAATGACACTATATAACACATAACAAACAACTAGTGGCAGAACCAGACTATAATGTTTAATGTTTGGGGTAGCCACAAAATTAAACTATAATTTATAAATCAAAAATTCATACCATATCGTATATAAAATATCTAAATTGCAATGAACACAAAGTTGAACATGAAATAATTAAAAACTATTACTTAAAAATGCCTTATAATAATGCTCTATGGACTTTGAGTAGCTTGAAATCATCAATAATAGTCTTAGAATCAATATTTACAACAATTTCTCTTATGTTAATTGTCATTCTATCTCCTAAAAAATCAGCTTCCATTTTGCTTCTCAATCTTGTCTTGAAAATTTTCATTACTGAAAAAGATCTTTCAGTAGTGGTCGTAGTTACCGGGAGAGTCATGACAAGACGGGGCAGTCTATCAATCAAGTGGGACATTTCATTCTTTTCAGTTGCAAGCAAAGATGAACTAAAGTCTTAAATAGCTGATAAGTTATTCAACTCGATGTTTGACGAGCGCTAATAATAAAATGCCAAAGTTGAAGTTGCAAATTAATCCTCTCTTGCTCATTAAAGTCCATAAGATAATATCATTCAACTAGAGTGCAAATAATATCAAAGTTAAAAGCCTTGTAATTATCTTTGGGAGCTAAAGCACACCTTAGAGTTAACAAACCAATTGCCTGTTCACTAAATCTACCATTCAACTCTTGTAATTGTTTGTCAACGATTGTGAAAAATATTTCAACTCTAGATAATGTGCAATGGTTACCTGGTTCTCTTCAAAATGAGAGCGTATAAATCTTGTTGTTGAATGAACATCATCAAGATTAGGAATCTCAATATCATGTTTTTCACAAAAAGACTTTGCACAAGTAAACAATTTATCTAGACCATCTTCTCTCAATTTTTGAATAAGAGTTTTTGTTGTACAAACCAAATGCATGACATTAGCTATATCCTGGGATTGTTGTTGTAAGGCTTGATAAAACATATTTGTGACATCCAAAATTTCTTTCATTATGTGCAATATGAATATAAAATCAAATTATTTCAAGTAATTGTAAGCACTATCAGCATCTCCACGTGAAGCATAGTTTAATCCTTCATTTGCAAATTTTCTTGAAACAATACAAGTTGCTTCAAATATATTGTGGTATTTAGGTCGAACTCTAGTGTCGACAAGGATAGCTTCACGGTTCGACAGGAGTTGTACATGTTGTAGTCAAAGTTTTTTCAAGCATGCTGTCAAAATATGTTAGCTTTGTGTTTAAGTTAGCATATCGAATTGGGCCTTGCATGTAAGCTCATTGTTAAGATAACTTGTAGCCTACATTAACTTAGTAGTCTATAAATAAACTAGTTCTCTCAGGTTGTTGAGAGAGGTTAATTGTTGGTATTCACTTGTAATCTTTGAATCCTTATTGAGAAAGTAAATAGTAAAATAATTTTAACCAATTCTTCTTCTTCTTCCTTCCTCTCTCTCTCTCTCTCTCTCTCTCTCTCTCTCCCTCTCTCTCTCTCTATCTATCTATCTCTCTTAAAACCTAATAGGGTTTATTGTGTTTGTTCAAGATACTTAATCTTTATCTCATAACTTTGTTCTGTTATTGACGACATCGTTTCACAACAAACTGGTGTGGTGAGCGTGGAGAAGAAAATGTTGCCAACAAAGTATGAGATTGAGAAATTTACCGGTGTGAATAATTTTGGTTTGTGGTGCTTGAAGATGCAAGTCCTACTGGTTCAGTAGGGTTTATTAGAAGCGTTGAAAGGATCGGAGAAGATGGACGCTACCCTATCGGAGAAAGAGAAGACAAAGATGGTCGAAGAAGCCCACAGTGCCATTGTTTAAGCCTTGGTGATAAGGTTCCCCGGTATATTTCAAAGGAGAAAACTGCAGCTAGTGTGTGGACAAAACTTGAAGGTTTGTACATGAAGAAATCGTTGGTTAATCGTCTCTACCTAAAGAAAGTTGTGTATTTATTCAATATGAGTAAAGATAAAGCCTTGGCTGAGGCGTTGGATATGTTAAACAAGTTGATTATTGATCTTGAGAATATCGAGGGCAAGATTGATGGTAAATATCAATCATTTTTGTTTTTGTGCTCTTTACCTAAGTCTCATGCTCACTTCAAAGAAACTATCTTGTATGGAAGAAAGTTGTTAACTTTGAAGATGTTCAATCTGCCTTGTACTCTAAGGATTTGAACGAACGAAAGGAGAAAAACCCATCAACAGTTGGTGAAGGTTTGTCATGATCGATTGAACAATCATGGTGGAAAAGATAATGGTAATTCATCCATTGTGCAAGATGGTTATGAATCATTTAATGTCCTGGTGGTTTCTAGTAGCGACTCTAGCAAGGAGTGGATTATGGATTCAGGGTGTACATGGCACATGACTCCAAACAAATACATGTTTGAGGAATTGTGTGATGATGGTGGATCAGTGCTGCTGGGAAACAACAAAGCTTGTAAAATTACAGGTATTAGATGTAACGCCCCAGTTTTTGTTAGATTTATTTAATCGAGTCGATTTGATTATTTTGGTCTTTATATTATTTTATTCTTGGTTTTTATGTGGTAAATGTGTTATGTTTATCGTTATTATGTTTTATCGCGTTTTGGGAACGTTTGCGAGAAAATTGAGTGTAAGGGTATTTTGGTCTTTTTGGATTGGTTAGATATTGTTTTTCATTTAAAATAGAAAACATAGAAAGAAAAAAGAGAGAAAAATAGAAAGAAAAGAAGAGAAGAGAAAAGGAGAGTGAGAAGAAGAAAAAGAGGAAAAACTTGGAGTGTAAGAAACCGGTTCAACCGACACTTCGAAGCGCGATTAATCGGGTAAGGGTGCGAAACTCAGTTATGTTATGCTTGTGTATGATTATGTATGTGTGTGTTGGAATGTTTGTTGGTTTTTCCTAGCTTTTCAATTCAAGGTCAAATGAGAGAAAACGATAGAAATCGATGTTTTCGCGGTTGAAATGCGGTATAAATGTTGTAGAATACTTGTTGTTATGTTTGGGATATGTTCTGGTTGTTATATTATGGTTTGGAAGTGTTTTGGTGAATGAAATGTTGTGTTGGAGTGAACAACAGCGCTGCTGGGGTTTCTGAATTCGCAGGTTCGCACTGCAAATAGGGCAGCAAAGGGAAAGCGAAGGTTCGCGGGAGGTTCGCATTGCGAACTTTCTGCTGTTTTTTCTCTGCCACGATTTGCAGGGAATTCGCATTGTGAAGGGGAAAGCGAAGGTTCGCTGGGTGTTCGCATTGCAAACTTTATGCTGTTTTTTCTCTGCCACGGTTCGCTGGGGTTCCCATTGCGAATAGGAAAGCGAATAGGGCAGATTTTCCCATTTTGTTCTTGTCATAACTTTTGGGTCGTAAGTCAGATTGAGGCGCGGTTGGATGCGTTGGAAAGCTAATGAAATGTTCTTTATTATAAAAATGGTTTTGAGACTAGTGGCCGATTTAATTGTTTCGGGAATTGGAATAGTGGTGTTTTGTCGACTTTTACCGTCGTAATTGTGTGCGATTGATGTGTTATCATGTGGTACGCTTTTGATATATAACGTATAGCTTGTGTGCTATTATATGATGTGAATGTATGTGATGAAATGTTGTGTTTGATTGTATATGCATGATTATGGATGTTGAAATGGTTCACATGGTTGTGTATGTGTATGCATTTGATTGTCATGAGTCATTGTATGCCAAGCATCATGATATGCATTCTTGTGATGTCGTGTGCCCTAGTGGGTGTGAGCGACGAAACGATTCCCGAGGGAATCCTGCTATAATGGTCGTGAGCCTTATACAAAGAGGACCGAAAGCGACGTTATAGACGATCGTGAGCCTTATACAAAGAGGACCGAAAGCGATCGGATAGTGAGCCTTATACAAAGAGGACCGAAAGCGATCCATAAACGTCGTGAGCCTTATACCAAGAGGACCGAAAGCGACAGGGAACATCGTGTGCCCGACAGGGAGTTACACTAAGTAACAAGCGATGATTCCAATAATTCCTGAGTGAATTAATGAGGAGAATGATGGATGGAACGGTACCGCATTGCATTTGCATAGAGTCGTTGTGTCGGTCTCTTTGCATTTGCATAAATCATGAATGGATTGATTATGTGTGGAAAATCATGAATGGATTGATTATGTGTGGAAAATCATGAATGGATTGATTATGTGTGGAAAATCATGAATGAATTGATTATGTGTGGAAAATTGTGAATTGATTGATTATGTGTTGAGCTTGCGATAACTTTGGTGAATTGATATGCATTTGTGATAAATGTGTTGGTTATGGATGATATGTTTTATGTATAGGGATATGCCATGTTTTGTGGGGATGTTACACATCGCAATGATTGTATTACTTATCTATGATATGCTATATATGAATTATGAATTGTGTTGTTTTGTGTTTGAATTATGGTATATGTTGTGGTGAGAATGTTGTTGTGTGCGTATTTCCTGTTATTACATAATTGTATGCAACCATATTATAATTGTATTTCTCACCCTTCTGCTGTGGGTTGTTGCTCTATGAGGCAATTGCAGATTAGTAGTCTTGGAGGCTTTTGTGAAGATTAGTTCTCCATCCGTTTGTCAGTCTGTCTGCTCTGATACGTAACATGGGAGTCGGGGAACGCTTTTGTTATATATGTATACATTCGTGGATCTATTTTGTATTAACTTTGTATGAATATTTTGATGTTATAAAACCATTTATTTTGTAAAAAAAAGCCAGTTATGGATCTTTCCGCTTTATTCCATAATTGAACTTTCCTTTTGTATGGAAAAAGTTTCCCTTTTATGTTTATTCCATTTTGTGTTATGTATCAAATTTATGAGCATGGATTGTGTTTTCTTATTTCAAATGTGGCATCCTTGTTTCTGTCTAAGAATAATAAATTTTTATTTACTCTGATTTATTTATGTATTATTTATTCGCGATGGGAATTGGGGTGTTACATAAGTGGTATCAGAGCAGGTCGGTCCGTCTGGCCAAGTTGTTGAGTCAGTTGGTGTGACAGTTGAATACTGTCGATGTTGTCTGTCCCTTAGTACGTGATATGTGTGTGAAACACTGTCAGTGCTTTCTGGTTTTCTAATCCTTTTTCTTCTGGTGTGAGAATGAGATAAGTGGAGGAGAAGCTTGTGCTTCTCCAAGTTGCTTTGGTTGTAGAGCGTTGGTTGCAAGATTGTAAGTGTTGTTTGGACAGTGTTGTTCCCGGTTCCGAAAGGAATGCGGAGGTAAGGTTATGTCCACTAAGGATTTATGCCTTAGGTAGTTGTGTGCACAAGCTGCATATAATGCTATTATAGTTTGGTAAAGACGGTTTATGCCCCATCATGATTGTCGGCTGTCTATTGACAAATTGAGGAACAGATCACCCTTAATCTCTTGTTGATAGTAGACAGAATTATGTTGGATGGAATAGACGTGTCTTTCCGTCTTTGATAGTGTGTGCAATGAATTGTTGGAGTTAAGAAAATGGATACAGATTGTTTTGTTGAGTCGATGAAGATTCTAACATCGGAAGGTGAGACGAATTAGAGGTTTTGGTATGTTGGTCCAGTTGGGAAGTCATTGAAAGAGAACGATTGGGTATCGTTAATGGTTGTTCTCAGAGAGTAGAGTGTGAGCTCAAATTTGACGAGGGTGAAGATTTGAGGTTTGGATCTGCTAAGTAAGTAGAAGAACTTTTAGGAAGTGAAACTCATATGTTTGCCATGTTTGTGATGATAGTGTTCTGGAAATTGGCAGGAAAGCCACAGTGATGGGCCGTCAGTTGTGCATGGTTTTCAGATGTGTTTTTGGATGAAACATTAGTGTGTTGACTTGAAGAGGTCCAGCATGGTTGGTAAGGAAAAGGATGATAGCATAAGGTTGCGTGTTAATCAGTGAGTAGTATGGAAACTTGCGGTTGTGTTCGGGATAGCTTGAGTTTTGAATTGTGACGAATTGCGAACGATTTGAAGTTCCTTGATGGTATTACTTTTGTTATGGGTTGAGATCTCGTGTCAGCAGAAACCTTGAGTAAGTTGGAACCCTGTAAGAAGAATTGATATGGAATGTGGTAACCAGAGATTGTTAAGCTATTTTGGATAAATTGTTTCGAGCTAAGAATGAATTTTGAAGGGTGTATATGTTATGGTTGTGGAGTATATGAATCGTATCTTCCATATTTATTTGGATAAGTTCGTAATGGCTTCGATTGAGGATATTCGAATCTGTTATAAAACTTAGAGGAAAAACAAGTAGAGTGCTGAGATTTGAATTACAAGTGTTGAAAAGAGACGAAGTTTTATGCTAAGTTATTCAAGTGAGAATTTGGGTTGAAAAAGGTTAGTTTTCTTGGATATGTTATTTCAAATGAGAGTATGGTTAAGGATCCATCAGAAATAGATGCAGTTCTACATTGAGAGATTCCAAAGTCGGTTAAGGAGATTAGTAACTTTTGGGCTTAGTTGGTTGTTACTGCAGGTTATGGAAGACTTCGCTAAGTTAGTGCTTCCGTTATCTCAGTTGACTGGCAAAGGGTAAGTCATTTGCTTTGGATGTTCATTGTGAGGAAAGTTTCAGAGAGCTGAGGGGGAAGTTGTCTACGGCTCCAGTTTTGATTTTGTGTGATCCTGATAAACCGTTTGTGAGGTATTGTGATGTGTCTTGGATGAGCTTAGTCAATGTGTTTATGCAAGAGGGTAAAGTCGTAGCGTATGCTTTACGACAATTGAGGATTCATAAGAGGATCTATACTATTCATGATTTGGAATTGGTTGCGGTGGTATTGGGTTGGAAAATTTGGAGGTATTATCTTTATGGTTCTAGGTTCGAAGTGTTTGGTAATCACTAGAATATTGAGTACCTGTTTGGTCGGAAGGAATAGAGTAGGAGACAACGAGGAAGGTTAGAATTTGTGATGAGTTATGACTTTAGCTGGAATTATCCTATTGGTGAGGTTAGTGTCGTGCCTGAGGAGTTAAGTCGAAAGTTGTTACATATGTCTGCTTTGATGGTTAAAGAGTGGGAACTTTTGGAAGAATTTAGGGATTCGATTTTGGTGTGTGAATTAACATCTGACAGCGTGAGGCTTGGTATGTTAAGGGTCACTAATGATTTTCTGTTGACCGTTAGCGGGAAACAGAGGCTGGAAGTGAAATTTGTTGAATTAATGATGGTTGTAGATGAAGGTGTGAATGGTGACTTTAAAGTGGATGATCAGGGTGTTTTGAGATTCCGTGGTAGAATTTGTATTCCTGATGGTTCGGAATTGAAAATGATGATTTTAGAGGAAGGGCACCGGAGTAGTTTGAGTTTACATCCGGGAGTTAATAAAATGTATCAAGATTTAAAGGAGATCTTTTGATGGTCAGAGGATTAAAATTATTCGAGCAGTCAGAGACTTGTGTCTGGTGTGTGAGATAACTCAGTGGAGTGTAAGGTTGGGTCTTTTAGAAATGAACTATGCTTTTTCTGGTGAATATTAAGGAAAGTCAGAAGTTGGATATGAAATTGGTGGATTTGATAGTTTCAGGTAATCAGAGTGCGCAGCGAAAGTGTGTTGTGGCACATTTCGTATATGCATGTGTGACTTGTAAGAGCTCATAGGTTGAACATTGAAAACATGTAGGAGTGATGAGACCATTGGACGTTTCAGATTGGAAGTGTTAGGTGAGAGGTTTAGATATGATTCATAGGCTACTATGTAGATGGATGTTTTGGTTATATGTTCGATTGAGGAATCGTAGCATTGTTGTCCTGATGTTGTGGGGCAAGGATGTTGGTATTGTGGTTATGTAGAGGATGTTGGAACGATGTTGTGTCATAGAACTTTATGTTTTTGTTTGTGTTGTTGCCTCATTTCCATCGTGATGGTTCGAGTGTGAGTAGCTAATTCCGGTGCAGGGAATTAGGGGAGTGTTACCTGAGTTTTGGTAACGTGGTTTTCTTTGAGTCGTAAGTTGGTCGTCAAGTGCATTGTATGGGCTTTGCATCTTGTCATTGTAGTTGTCGTCGTTGTCGTGTCGTTGTTGTAGTCGTTGTTAGCGAGGTGGGTTGTCAGTTTGTGTTATTCGTGGTGTGCCTAGTGTTGGCATGTTAGTTGGTTAGTCGGATGAGAGAGTCATATCCGGAGTTGTTCGTCTCAGGTTATATTTTCGAGGACGAAAATTTCTAAGTGGGGGAGAGTTGTAACACCCCAGTTTTTGTTAGATTTATTTAATCGAGTCGATTTAATTATTTTGGTCATTATATTATTTTATTCTTGGTTTTTATGTGGTAAATGTGTTATGTTTATCGTTATTATGTTTTATCGCGTTTTGGGAACGTTTGCGAGAAAATTGAGTGTAGGGGTATTTTGGTCTTTTTGGCTTGGTTAGATATTGTTTTTCATTTAAAATAGAAAACATAGAAAGAAAAAGAGAGAAAAATAGAAAGAAAAGAAGAGAAGAGAAAAGGAGAGTGAGAAGAAGAAAAAGAGGAAAAACTTGGAGTGTAAGAAACCGGTTCAACCGACACTTCGAAGCGCGATTAATCGGGTAAGGGTGCGAAACTCGGTTATGCTATACTTTTGTATGATTATGTATGTGTGTGTTGGAATTTTGTTGGTTTTTCCTAGATTTTCAATTCTAGGTCGAATGAGAGAAAACGATAGAAATCGATGTTTTCGCGGTTGAAATGCGGTATAAATGTTGTAGAATACTTGTTGTTATGTTTGGGATATGTTCTGGTTGTTATGTTATGGTTTGGAAGTGTTTTGGTGGATGAAATGTTGTGTTGGAGTGAACAACAGCGCTGCTGGGATTTCTGAATTTGCAGGTTCGCACTGCGAATAGGGCAGCGAAGGGAAAGCGAAGGTTCGCGGGAGGTTCGCATTGCGAACTTTCTGCTGTTTTTTCTCTGCCACAATTCGCAGGAAATTTGCATTGCGAAGGGGAAAGCGAAGGTTCGCTGGGTGTTCGCATTGCGAACTTTATGCTGTTTTTTCTCTGCCATGGTTCACTGGGGTTCGCATTGCGAACAGGGCAAATTTTTCCATTTTGTTCTTGTCATAACTTTTGGGTCGTAAGTCGGATTGAGGCGCGGTTGGATGCGTTAGAAAGCTAATGAAATGTTATTCCTTATAAAAATGGTTTTGAGACTAGTGGCCGATTTAATTGTGTCAGGAATTGGAATAGTGTCGTTTTGTCGACTTTTACCGTCGTAATTGTGTGCGATTGATGTGTTATCATGTGGTACGCTTTTGATATATAACGTATAGCCTGTGTGTTGTTATATGATGTGAATGTATGTGATGAAATGTTGTGTTTGATTGTATATGCATGATTATGGATGTTGAAATGGTTCACATGGTTGTATATGTGTATGCATTTGATTGTCATGAGTCATTGTATGCCAAGCATCATGATATGCATTCTTGTGATGTCGTGTGCCCTAGTGGGTGTGAGCGACGAAATGATTCCCGAGGGAATCTTGCTATAACAGTCGTGAGCCTTATACAAAGAGAACCGAAAGCGACGTTATAGATGATTGTGAGCCTTATACAAAGAGGACCGAAAGCGATTAGATCGTGAGCCTTATACAAAGAGGACCGAAAGCGATCCATAAACGTCGTGAGCCTTATACCAAGAGGACCGAAAGCGACGGGGAACATCGTGTGCCTGACGGGGAGTTACACTAAGTAACAAGCGATGATTCCAATAATTCCTGAGTAAATTAATAAGGAGAATAATGGATGGAACGGTACCGCATTGCATTTGCATAGAGTCGTTGTGTCGGTCTCTTAGCATTTGCATAAATCATGAATGGATTGATTATGTGTGGAAAATCATGAATGAATTAATTATGTGTGGAAAATCATGAATGGATTGATTATGTGTGGAAAATCATGAATAGATTGATTATGTGTGGAAAATTGTGAATTGATTGATTATGTGTTGAGCTTGCGATAACATTGGTGAATTGATATGCATTTATGATAAATGTGTTGGTTATGGATGATATGTTTTATGTATAGGGATATGTCATGTTTTGTGGGGATGTTGCACATCGCAATGATTGTATTACTTATCTATGATATGCTATATATGAATTATGAATTGTGTTGTTTTGTATTTAAATTATGGTATATGTTATGGTGAGAATGTTGTTGTGTGCGTATTTCTTGTTATTACATAATTGTATGCAACCATATTATAATTGTGTTTCTCACCCTTATGTTGTGGGTTGTTGCTCTATGAGGAAATTGCAGATTAGTAGTCTTGGAGGCTTTTGTGAAGATTAGTTCTCCATCCGTTTGTCAGTCTGTCTGCTCTGATACGTAACACGGGAGTCGGGGAACGCTTTTGTTATATATGTATACATTCATGGATCTATTTTGTATTAACTTTGTATGAATATTTTGATGTTATAAAACCATTTATTTTGTAAAACAAGTCAGTTATGGATCTTTCCGCTTTATTCCATAATTGAACTTTCCTTTTGTATGGAAAAAGTTTCCCTTTTATGTTTATTCCATTTTGTGTTATGTATCAAATTTATGAGCATGGATTGTGTTTTCTTATTTCAAATGTGGCATCCTTGTTTCTGTCTAAGAATAATAAATTTTTATTTACTTAGATTTATTTATGTATTATTTATTCGCGATGGGAATTAGGGTGTTACATTAGATATGTGAGATTCAAGCTCCATGATGAGTCAATAAGGCTATTGGCTGATGTTAGGTATGTACCTGATCTCAAGAGGAATTTGATTTCTCTTAGTGAATTCGACAAGAAAGAATATGTTTTCAAGAGTGAGCAAAGTATCCTAAGGGTAATGAAGGGGTCGAAGAAAATCTTTAGAGGTGTGAAGAAACAAGGATTGTATACCCTTAAGGCTGAGGTTGTAAGTGGTTCAGCAGATGTGGCATCCCTGAAACAATCTCGAAGACTGAGCTATGACACAAGAGACTTGGCCATGTCAGTGAAAGAGGCCTGGTCGAATTGTCAAAACAAAATTAGCGGCGTGGTGATAAGGTAAAAAAATTGGAGTTTTGTGAACCTTGTGTATTTGTTAAATCCTGTAGAATGAAGTTTAACAGGGGTAAACAAAGAATACATGGATCCCTTTATTACATTCATGCTAATTTTTGGGGGACTGCAAAGAATCCTTCACACTCAAGTGCAAAGTATTTCCTATCTATAGTTGATGATTATTCCAGAAAGTTATGGGTATTCATTCAGAAGACCAAGGATGAAACTTTTGAAAATTTCAAAAGTTGGAAGACTCTGGTTGAAAACCAAATTGGCAGGAAGGTCAATAGGTTGAAGACTGACAATTGTCTTGAATTTTGCAATGAGGCTTTCGTCAGTTATTATGTTGTGTTTGTTAGTGCAAGGCACAAAACTACTGCAGGTACTCCCCAACAAAATAGTTTGGGTGAAAGGTTTAATTGAACCATTTTGGAACGAGTAAGGTGCATGTTAGTTAGTGCAGGATTGAAGAAGATGTTTCGGGCTAAGGCAGTCATAATTGCAGCTTACCTGATAAATAGGTGTCCCTCGATAGCTTTGGGGATGAAAACACCTGAAGAAGTCTGGTCAAAGTATCCACCTTATCTCGACAGACTTAGAGTATTTGGTTTCTTAGCCTATGCTCACATTAGGAAAGGCAAGGTCGAACCTAGAGCTATGAAATGTATGTTCCTTTGATACCCTGAAGGAGTCAATGCTTATAGGTTGTGGTGCCTAGAGCCAGGTCACAAGAGGTATATCACAAGTCAAGATGTAGTTTTAAATGAAGTTGAGATGGCTTTTAAGAAAACTGATGACATTGGTCGAAGTTCGAAGATCTCTGAAGAAAAGCTAGAACAGGAAGAGATTCCTATTCAGGTGGACCATAGTGATGCTAAATTGCATGACCCAGATGAAATCGAAGAAGAAGTAAAAATTGTTGTCGAAGCTGAGGAGACTGATAATGACTACCTGTTGGCAAGAGATAGGTTGAAAAGACTCATCAAGCCACCTCAGAGACTTGGTTATGCAGATCTCATAGCTTATGCCTTAGTCTTTGCAAGTGAGGTTCTGGACGAAGAACTTAGAGATTATAAGGAAGTTATGAGGAGTCGAGACAAGACTAAATGGCTGAAAGCCATGGATGATGATAATAAGATTTGAGAGCTGATCAAGAAACCTACAGGGGCTTGGTTAGTCAGTTGTAAGTGGATTTTCAAGGTTAAGGAAGGAATCGAAGGAGTGATGTCAAAGTGTTTTAAGGAAAGGTGGGTTACTAGGGGGTTCACTCAGAAAGATGGTGTTAACTTCAATGATGTGTTCTACTTGTTGTAAAGCATAAATCCATTAGAATGTTGTTAGACATGGTAGTGAAGTTTGACCTAGAACTTGATCAGATGAATGTGAAAACAACCTTTCTGTATGGTGATCTAGATGAAACAATCCTGTTGAGAAAACCTGAAGGCTGTGCAAAAAAGGGAAAGGAAGATTATGTGTGCAATCTAAATAGGTCTTTCTATGGCCAAAAATAATCTACTCGAAATGGAATAAGAGATTCGACTAGTTCATGGACACATTGGTTTCACTAGGAGCCAGTTTGACCACTGTGTTTACTTCAGATTTCGGCTTGAAAATTCACTTGTTATTTTGTTGTTTTATGTGGATGACATCTTCATAGCAAGAAACAGTGTCGGAGATGTTATGAAGGTGAAGGCTGAACTCGATAAGGAATTTGACATGAAGGATTTGGGAGCTTCCTCCAGAATTATTAGGATTGACATCCATAGAGATAGAAAGCTGTCGAGATTATGCTTCTCTTAAGAGACATACTTGAAGAAGATTGTCGAAAAGTTTGGTATGTTGAACTCAAAGCCTGTTCTAACAGCGACTAATCCTCAATACAAGCTGAGTATGATTGAAAGTCCTAGTACTGAATCCAGAAGAGCCTATATGAATAGAATTCCATATGCTAGCATAGTAGGATGTTTGATGTATAATATGGTCTATACGAGGCCAGACATAGGGTATGAAGTGAGCCTTGTAAGCAGGTATATGGCAAATCCTGGGAAGGCGCACTGGCAAGCATTTTACTAGATTCTTAGGTACATCAATGGGTCTCTGAGCAGAGTTCTGATTTATGGTGGAGCTCGTGGTGATGATAGCAAAGTCGAAATAAAAGGATTTGCCAACTCTGATTATGCAGGTTGTATGGATTCTAGAAAATCTATTTATGGATATGTGTTCAGTATGTTTAGCACAATAATCGATTGGAAAGAAACACTTTATAAGGTTATTACCTTATCAACCACTGAAGCAGAGTATATCACCCCCATTGAAGCTGTGAAAGAAGCGTTGTGGCTTGAAGGTTTTGCTAAGGAGCTAAAACTTCAAGGTCGAGTTATCACTGTTAAATGTGATAGTCAAAGTGCAATACACATGTCGAAGAATTCATCCTATCATGAGTGAACCAAAAACCTCTATGTGAGGTTGCACTTGTCAGAGAGATAATCGAGTGTGGAGAAGTCCAAGTGCTGAAGGTTTCGACTGATGATAGTGTTGCTGATATGATCACCAAGACATTGCCAAGTAGTAAGTAGCAAGTTTTTTCCACTATATAGAGTTTGTTCCAAGGTGGAGATTTATGGTATTTGGATCAAACTCTAGTGTCGAAAAGGGTAGCTTCATGTTTCAATAGGAGTTGTGCATGTTGTAGTCGAAGTTTGTTCAAGCATGTTGTCGAAATAGGTTAGCTTTGTGTTTAAGTTAGCATGTTAAATTGGGTCTTGCTTGTAAGCCCAATTGTTAAGATAACTTGTAGCCTAAGTTAGCTTAGTAGTCTGTAAATAAAATAGTTCTCTCAGGTTGTTGAGAGAGGTTAATTATTGGTATTCACTTGTAATCTTTGGACCCTTATTGAGAAAGTGAATAGTAAAACAGTTTTAACCAATCCTTATTCTTCTTCTTCCTTCTTCTCTCTCTTTTGTAAAACCTAATAAGGATTCTTGTGTTTATTCAAGATACTTAATTCTTATCTCATACCTTTGTTGTGTTATTAACGACATCGTTTCACAACATATATTTATCAAGATAGAAATAGAAGAGAAGCGTGATCCCTAACGAGTATCCCCGACACGTCTCCAAGTACCAATTTGATTTTCACTTTTACCAGTTAAAATTTCACTAATCCCTAACAAATGTTTAATTTCATCTAATTGGGAATCATGTAACTCATCATGGTGATTTGTAGAAGAACAAACAACATTCATCATAGGAGTTAGCTTATCAAAGAATTGATGAATTAGTTTAACTTCTCTTGATGCATTAACCAGGGCAAGTTGCAATCGATGAGAAAAACAATAAACATAATATGCATAAGGATAATCCTTCATAAATAGTGCTTGTTAATCAATCCATTCTCCTCTCATATTTCTAGCACCATCATACCCTTGACCATGAGTGTTAGAGATATCAAGGTTGTATAAAGAAATTATATCACATACTTTTTGCTGAAGAGTTAAAAATGTAGTGACATTAGCACATGCAAGGCCAAAAAATATCTCTTCTATAAAACTATCTTTATCAACAAATCTCAAAACAAGAGACATTTGCTATTTTTTAGATTCGTCGCGAGCTTCATCTACAATTATACAAAATTTGGAATCACCAATTTCTTCATGAATATGCGTTTTCACCCTATTTGAAAGAATGTGCGAGATCTCTTTTTGAATTTTATGTGAATTATGATTGCTATTAGATGAAGCATTTTCTAACACAACTTTTGAAACTTCATCATTGTAACATGCTAAGAGTTTAATCAATTGAAGAAAAATTGCATTGGTTTAATGATTATTTACTTTTATCGTGACCTCTAAAAGTACAAGCTTGAAAAGTACACTTGAATAACATTACCAAACATTGCTCAACATTAACATAATTTCACAATGTTATTCAAATACAACTATTTCTTCATTTTGGTAAATATTTTCATTCCTTGTTTTCCAAATGATCCAAATACAAGCAAACCAAACTATCTCCCACTTCATGGGTGTTGTTTTGTCTCTTCTCCAACAGACCTTCGAATTGCTCCAAATGATGCCAACCATCAATCTTCATTATTATAGTTACAATAAGCCACTAAAAAATGTAACTCCAAACCCCTGTAAAAATAGAACGCTCGAAAAATAGATGAGAGACTGACTCCTCACCAAAACACTTTGTAAAAAGAATATGTTTCATATATTGCAAAATTGTGATTTATAATAGGAGAATAAACTAGCTTAAATAAAGATAAATCTAAATTTAATGGGTTTACTTAATGGATCTCATACTAATAAGATAAAATAACAATAAATGTTAATATTTTTAACACCCTCATTAAGTTGGTGAATAGATATCAATCATTTCAAGTTTGGAGGTGAGTTAGTTGAATCATTTTGTTAGGAGACCATTTGTTAACATGTATGCCAACTGATGTCCATAAGGTATGTAGGCGGTAGTTATTACCATTCTACTATCCATTTTTTTTATGAATTCTCTATGAATATCAATGTGTTTTGTCCTGTCATGTTTAAATAGATTATGTGCAATAATGATGGATGAGTTATTTCCACAAATCAACTTTATTGAGCCTTCACAATGTATCTTCAATTCTTCTAGAACTTTTTTCATCCATAATAATTCACAAATTCCTAATGGCATAGCTATGAATTCTATTTTAGTGCTTGATCGAGCAACTACACTTTGCCTCTTACTCCTCTAAGCAATAAAGTTTCCACATAAGAAAGTACAATAGCCTGAAGTAGATATTTTTATCAATCAATAAACTTACATAATCAACATCAGTGTAAGTCTTCATCGTTAGACTTCCACCTCTTTTAAATAAGAGTTATCTTTTGAAAGTGGCTTTAAGATATTATAGAATATGGAGAACCGTCTGCAAGTGTCTCATCCTCAAATCATGCATGAATTGGCTCACCACACTGATTACATATGTTGAATCCGGCCTAGTATGTGCCAAGTAATCAGTGTGGTAAGCTTTACATATGCCGAATCTGACCTAGTATGTGCCAAGTAATCAGTGTGGCTCACCACACTGATTACATATACCGAATCCGACCTTGTTGGCTCACCCATGGATGCTAAAACCCGGTGGAATCATCATATACACCCCTATAAGTTTCCATGCAATAACACATTTTTAACGTCAAATTGTTGTAATTCTCATACAAAATAAGCAACAAGAGTTAGAAAGATTCTAACAGTATTAATCTTTATCACTTATGCAAATGTCTTTTCGTAATCAATGTCATATGTTTAAGTATAACCTTTTCCCACTATTCTTGCCTTGTGACGATCAAGAGTGCCATCTCATTTATGTTTTAAAATATAGATCCATCTATATCCAACTGGCATCTTGCCTTCTTGTCTCTCAATAATTTTTCAAGTACCATTTTTTTTCAAGAGCTTACATTTCCTCACTCGTTAACTTGTGCCCAATTTTTATATTTTTATAATTTTTCAACAGATGATGGAATTTCCACTGAATCAATAATTACAAGAAAATTTCTATACTGTGTGAAAAGATGTTCAAAGGAAACACATTAAAAAATATAATATTTATACCTGAAGGGACAAAATCTTTTATTTTTTCTCAAAGAAACGTATAAATCATTCGAATGATCACATATATTAAAATTTTGAGAATCACTAAGAAAATAATTATTTTTCAATACTTATCTCTGCTTCAAGTAATTAAAGTTGTTTTTAGAGCATATTCAATTTACTTTATTTTGATCTAATATAATTAGTGTCGAAAGTGTTGGTTCATACAAAACAAACAATAGAGAAACATATATAAGATTGAAAATGACAATATATCAAAATAACTTCTATTATAGAAAAAATTTAGAAATTCAACTTAAATAATTTGAAGACACATAGAGAAACCATTATACATAGACCCATAAAAAGAAAAAAAAATCATAAAAAGTAATTTAAAATTTCTACAAATTAGTAGTTTGAACAATGCTACCGAATATTTATAGGAATATGAAATTTAAAACTATAACTGACACGTCAGTGAATCCTAATGAGCCTGCATGCATTTATCTAAACGCTTTTGACAATTGTTCGTAAGAAGATTTAAAATCAAAATTAGAATCATATACCTCTGAGTCTTTATTATTCTTGTGCGCAATCAAGCACAAATCTGTACATTCATCATCTGTCCTAGAACATGAAAAGAAAGAAGAGATCTCATATTCTTCCTCTCAAGTGATATAGGCCCTACAACCCTTGCTATGCTTTCCCTTTGTCTTGTATGAGGGGTCTTTATCCTTTTTCTTATTGCGCTCATTGAGACTCGGACATGTTGTACGTAATGACCTGACTTTCACATTTGTATCATGTGACATTTTCTTCCTTTTTCTTATTTTTCTTATTATCACTACTACAAAATGCTAAAACAACAACGCCAGGCTTACAACGCATCATTTTATGCCGTTGTAATAGGTTAAAAATTTCAAGCCCAGGTAAAAGCTGAGTCATTTAATGACGGTTGAATGAAACCACCGTAGTAATAAATAAAATGTATCAAGCTTCGATTCCCTGCAACCACATTTTTTCCATTTTTTAGAGTACATTTAGCGTGTGTCAATTAAGTCCGTTATTTAAAAAATAAATTATAAATTATTTTACAACGGTTAAGATAAACAATCGTAGTAATAAATGAAATGTAACAAGCTTCGATTCCCTGCAACACATTTTTTCCTTTTTTTATGACACATTTAGCGTGTGTCACTTAAAATTCCACTACGGTTTGTTTCTCCACCGAGATTAAAAGATTTACTGATAAATTAAAACAAAACTTATTATGTATTTCTTTCATAAGACGCCCTAATCGAACAAGTGAGCCAGAGACGCCCTAACCTTTACCCTCTTCGTATCCATTCATTTGGAGCTCAAATATTGCTCAAATAAGGTACTCTTTAACATCTTCATTCCTTTTTTCTTGGTTTATGCTCAAATATTGACCGTCTTCATTCATTTGCTTCTTCAGCTTCGAAGTAAGGTACTCTTCAACATCTTCATTCCTTTTTTCTTGGTTTATGCTCAAATATTGATCGTCTTCATTCATTTGCTTCTTTAGCTTCGAAGTAAGGTACTCTTCAACATCTTCATTCCTTTTTTCTTGGTTTATGCTCAAATATTGATCGTCTTCATCATTCATTTACTTCTTCAACTTCGAAGTAAGGTTCTCTTCAACATCTTCATTCCTTTTTTCTTTGTTCATATTGTATATGCTCAAGTCAGAATGAGATGTTTCATATGCTTTACGTTTAGTATGAGAGTACATCTTCATTGATTTTTTTTTTGTTCATATTGTATATGCATATGCTTAAGTTTTTGGATTAGATTTTGGGTTGTCATTCACATTATTATACATGTATAAATTTCAGAAGTTGTAATGGATCGTAGTTGGATGAAAGCCAATAGATTAGATCCGGTTTATGAGAACAGAGTTTATGAATTCCTTGAATATGCTGATAAACATCTTCCCGACAATGATGGTATCTTTTATTGTCCTTGTGTTGTTTGCGCTAATATAAAAAAGGGTACAAAGAAAGAAATACACAATCACCTTTGTTGTGATGGTATATGTCAAAATTATATAATATGCACGTGGCATGGTGAGGTGGATAATAAGGAAAGTCGGGCGTCACAAAGTCAAAGAGTGGAGGAAGATGAATATATGGAAGATCACCTAGAGGATATGTTCCGTGATATTGGGGAATCTTCTTTTATGAATGCTCATATTTATGATAATTTATGTAGTGATAAAGACACCCCTTTATATAAGGGATGCACAGAGTTCACACGATTGTCGACGGTGTTAGAGTTGTTTAATCTGAAGGCAAAAAATGGATGGTCGGATAAAAGTTTCACGGAATTACTTGAATTGCTACAGCAAATGTTACCAGAAGATAACAAATTGTCGGATCGTTGCTATGAGGCCAAGAAGATATTGTGTCCACTGGGTCTGGAGTATATCAAGATACATGCTTGCCCTAATGATTGCATATTATACCGGAAAGAGTATGAAGACTTGTTTCAATGTCTGAAATATGGTGTGTCGCGTTACAAGCTAAAGGCTAGCAATGGTGATGACAATGATCACTATGACAATGTTAGTAGGAAGCATCCTCCTGCTAAAGTGTTATGGTACTTGCCAATACTTTCACGATTAAAGAGACTTTTTGCTAATTTGAATGACGCAAAGAATCTTAGATGGCATGCAGATGAAAGGATCCGTGATGGAAACATTCGCCATGTAGATGATTCTTTGCAATGGAAGAAAATTGATTCGTTGTTTCCAGATTTTGGAGCCGAGCCAAGAAATCTTAGGCTTGGGCTTGCCACCGATGGAATGAACCCCTTTGGTAATATGAGCACTGATCATACTTCGTGGCTTGTTCTTCTCACTATTTACAACCTATCGCCTTGGTTGTGCATGAAGCGCAAGTATATACTGTTAAGTATGATGATTTCTGGACCGCGACAACCTGGTAACGACATAGATGTTTATCTTAGTCCATTAATTGATGATTTACGACTCTTGTGGGATGAAGGCGTTGAAGTTTATGATGCATATTCTGGGGAAAAGTTTAATATGCGTGCAATGTTATTTTGCACAATTAACGACTTTTCGGCTTACGGTAACTTGGCGGGATACAGTGTCAAAGGACATAAAGCATGTCCAATATGTGAAGATGATACTTGTTATCACCAACTTGAGTTTGGAAAAAATACCGTTTACCTTGGGCATCGAAAATTTCTAAAACTGGGTCATCCTTATCGTAGATTGCGAAAGGCTTTTAATGGAGAGCAAGAGTTTGGTGAGGCTCATAAACCTTTAACCGGGGATGAAGTTTATCAACGGCAGGAATACATTAATGTTGTCCTTGGGAAGAGAGAAAAAGAAAAAGGTGGGAAGAGAGGAAAAGAAAAAGGGGCAGTTGCGAAAAATATATGGAAAAAGAGGTCCATCTTCTTTGATCTTCCATATTGGTCAAGTCTTGATGTTAGACATTGTCTTGATGTGATGCACGTGGAGAAAAATGTGTGTGATAGTTTGATTGGCACACTTCTAAACATTTCGGGCAAGACTAAAGATAATAAGACTTCCCGTCTTGATATGGAGAAGATGGGTATACGAAAACAGTTGGCTCCAATAGAGAAAGGAAAAAGAACTTATCTGCCTCCAGCATGTCACACTCTATCTAAAAAGGAAAAGAAGATGTTCTGCGAGTGTTTGTAAGGTATTAAAGTTCCGCAAGGTTACTCATCAAACATCAAGAAACTTGTATCAATTAAAGATCTCAAGTTAATTGGTTTAAAATCTCAAGATTGTCATGTATTGATGCAACAACTTCTACCCGTGGCTATCCGTGGGATCCTTCCAAAAAATGTGAGAGTAACTATAACGAGACTGTGTTTATTCTTCAATGTCATATGTAATAAAGTTCTTGATTTCAAAAAATTGGATGAATTAGAAGATGAGGCTGCCATAATCTTGTGTCAATTGGAGATGTATTTTTCGCCATCATTTTTTGACATTATAGTTCACTTACTTGTTCATCTCGTAAGAGAAATCAGAATTTGTGGTCCAGTTTTTTTAAGGTGGATGTATCCAATAGAGCGATATATGAAGATATTTAAAGGGTATACGAAGAATCATCACCGACCGAAAGCTTCGATTGTTGAAAGGTACATCACAGAAGAAGCTGATGAGTTTTGTATAAACTATTTGTCGGATGCAGATTCTATAGGAATTCCAAAGTCTCATCATGCTGACACAGACGGAATAGTTATTCAAGGTCTAAATGTTAGGTCAATGGCTCGGGATGTAGTTATTCAATCACATTTCTATATATTGAATAATATAGATGAGGTTCAACCTTTCATAGAGACTCACAAAAGACTTATGAAGAAAAAATATCCCCGAATGAATGACAAGTTTATGTTGATAGAGCATAATAATATATTCATGGATTGGTTTAATAAAAGTGTATTTAATGATCCTAGTGCATCCGAGATACTTAGATGGTTGTCGTACGTGCCAAAATTTTGTGTCATTACCTGGAGTGCATACGACATTGGTCATTATACCTTTTATACAAAATCAAAAGATGAGCGTAGTACAATGCAAGGAAGTGGGGTTATGGTTGAAGTCGAATCGATGTATTTCTCTAGTTCGAAAGATAAGAATCCGGTATTGGCAACTACCGCGTTTTATGGTGTCATTGATGAGATTTGGGAGATTGATTATGTTATTTTCAAAGTGGATTTATTTAAATGCAAGTGGGTTCCCAATAATAGTAATGGTGTAGACATTGATGACTTAGGATTCACCCGGGTCGACCTTGGCAAGGCATCTTTTAATACAGAACCATTCATCATGGCTTCTCAAGCAAAACAATTTTTCTATGTTTCCGATCCATCGGACAAATCGGGGAAATGGTCAATCGTTCTCCAAGGAAAATACATTCCTCTTAATGATGAAAGTCTTGATATTCCGTCCACACCTTCTTACACAACACAAGTTCCTACCTCATATGATGAAGTTGATGGAGATGTCGTGCATGCTATACGACTCGATCATGAAGAAGGCATATGGGAAAATTAACAAGTACGTAATTTATTATTTATTCATAATATATTAATTGTATGTTATAGTTTAGAAGTATTTTTACTAACAAGTATAATTATTTGAAATCATAGGTATTTTGAGTCCAGACACCAGGCCAGGAGACAAGACACCAAGAGACAAGATACTAATACACCAAGTTACAATTATCTGAAGTTATGTAATGTGTGTAAACTGTAATATGGTATATGTGATATTTTATTTATGTAGGTTGTTTGTTCTGCTAAACTGTAATCTGGTATATGTGATATTATGAATATGATACGATTTATATTATTATGAAAACATTATCACAAAATGTGAATTGTATTTTTCTGTTGTGCTGAGATATGGAGAACAATAATACAGGTAAAAAAATGAGATTAATTATAAAAACAAGATCATATTTGTTAATTTTGCAGAAACTTTAACGTCGATTATATTTCATAACCGTTATAATATCTGGCGCGCTGTCCAGGAAAAAATAAATATCAAAACTGCGCTGCTGGGAATCGAACAGAGGACAATTATATTTATTACAATGGTGTATTGTAAAACCGTTGTGATAGTTAGCACGCTTTCCTGTTTATTACAACGCCTACAAGGCCGTCGTTGTAAGTATCATATATACAACGACAATCTACATAACAACGCCCTCGCCCGCGTCATTATATGTCATTCCCAACCGTTGTTAAATGGGTTTTTCGTAGTAGTGTATACGAATGTTTCTTTTTAAAGTTGATCAAATTTTTGTCAGAATGTTTGAGCTTATGCTTCTTTATATATTAGTTGTAACACTTTACGAATAACCTTGTCTCTTATTCTTTGAAAGAGTCTTCGTCAAAATTATCACTATCATTCTCTACTTTATTTGTCTTTAATGACAAAACTTTCAAGGAAATGTCTCACTTATTTTTTTTCACATTGTCTTTCTTTTTGGCATTTACTTCACTTGCTGCGAGCCATTTTAGTTTAGTTTCATGTTCAATTAGCTTTCCAAACAGTTTTGTGATATCCAAATTATTCATATCATTTGATTCTTTAATGGTTGAAACTTTTGGTTGTCATTCCCTGCACATAGATCTTAAAATTTTGTTAGCACGATCTTTGTTAGAAAAGGATTTCCTAAAATTTTATAACTTGTTGATTGAATGGAGAAACTGATCTACAAGGATTCTATGGTTTCACCGGGTTTCATAAAAAACTCTTCATACTCCTCTATGAACATATTAATTTTAGAATCCTTAATATCTTCAGTTCCTTTGTAATGGGCATGAAGAGCGTTCAACATTTATTATACACTCCTATGATGTGACATAGAGTGATATACTTTAGGGCTTAACGCGAGGATAAGAATATTCCTCTCCTTCAGATCATAGGATGCATTTTTGGTTTCATCATCTGATCAATATTTTGAGAGTTTAACATAACCATTGACTTCATTTATGGGAATAAAAGGCATGTCAGTGATTCCTATCCAAAGCATTTTGTCTACAAACATCAAGTGTACGTAAATATTGTCCTTCCAATAAGCATAATTTCCGCCTTTAAAAATTAGGGCTCTAATATCCGCTCCATGCATATCATCGTTTCCTATACTTTTAACATTTTGTTCGCTTAAACTTGATCAAAAGAACAACTCTGAGACCAATTATTGGACGAGAACACGAGAATGAAACAATCTAGAAGGGGTAATAAACCTCCCATATATATTTTGACCGAATTAAAAATATGTTTAGATTGAAAATCTTATCAGAGTTTAAAATGGCTTGCATAACATAAGCAAAGTGCATACAAAATCAATTATGCTTTAGGAGGTATATACACAAAACACTTTAATCGGTATACAAATATAGAAATCAAATAACATAATTAATAAAATTAATAAAAGTGGTATATCGAATAATAAGCAACTCACATGATGGGTGTAAGTATACAAATCAGAATTCTAAGATCACAGTTTCTAGTCTTAATCAACAAGAGAATTTGCAATGTCAACCTAACAAAACTTACACTTAAATGATAAATCACTACAAGGCAATAATCTAACAACATACGATTATGTGTAAGCGATAAAAACAACCTAAACATGTAATTTTACAAAAGTAAAATAAAGAGAGAAGAGAGTAGTTAGATGTATAGTGGTTTAACTATCATTCTCGCTAAACCTACTCCACTCTCTAATGGTTTCTCGTTGAAATTTTTGGTCTTCCACTATAGTTTGTAACAAACTAATGATGTTCAGTACAAACACTATCTAAATAATGCTAAAAATATAAAATCTCATATCTAAATCCTCTTTGAATTGTACACAATATCAAAAACTGAATTCTCACGAAATCTTTACTTGAAATCGTCTTGAATTTTCTAGCACTAAGAATGCTGCTCCAAAGTCTCTGTTTTGCAACGATATTTCCTCGATCCTAGTGGTATCTTGAGCCTTGGCCTGCTTGAAGATTGAGAAGAACTCCCATTTTGTCTATAGGCTTCCACACAACACTACCAAAATAATTTTGGAGAGAATAACCTTATTCTTTTCTGTTGGACTTGTCAAAACTAACCATAACCACACACACTTTGTAAACCTCTGAAATTTTAAGAATTTTCACATTAATATTGAAAGTGTATGTTTTCTAACATTATGAAAGGTTTTGAATGAAAAAGATTTTATATGTGTTGGAGATCTAGCACAAAAATGAGTGAAAATTGTGTATGATTCGAGTCACAAGTAAGGAGTATGATTTGAGTAAAAAAATCAAGTGATTTGAATCAAGAGCTAAGAACATATGATAACCCATTTGTGTGACTCGAGCCACACATTATATGATTCAAATCACATGATTCGAGTCAAGAAAACATGTGATTCGAATCATATTTATAAAAACAAAACCATGGAAATGCATCCCAATCAAATTCGATTAAGGCAATCTTCGATTCAAATCAAGCAGATGTGATTCAAATCATAGATGTTGTGTTTCAAATCATGGAAACATGAAAGCAATCCTTTGACATTTTGTAATCCTTATTCGAGTCATGTAATAGTGTGATTCAAATTACACTTCCAAAATATCAATTTTTGCAAAATAAAAAAAATGTTTTTTAGATTCTAACATTGTCATAACTTGAACCTTCACAAATATAGTCTTGATCCAAAAACTCAACAAATTGACTTGAAGCATAATGCTTAAACTATAACCAAACACTTTAATTTATGGATGCATAACAACAGATTTAAAAATTAACCCTAAGATACACAATCAATGAGGAGAAGTAAAAGTTAAAAAAAGAAGCAATCAAAACATAAACCCATGAGGCAGAGACAATGCAACTTCACACATATTTTCTTTGAGAGATAAAAAATTATTTATTTGAATGAGCTACCTTAATTCCCAAGAAGTAATGGAGTTATCCAAGGTCCTTCATTTCAAATAGAGATGATAATTTATTTTTAAATAGTTGTCTCTCATTCAAATTATCTCCTATAACAATAATATCGTCATTATAAATAAGAAGTATAGTCTGCTTTCCTCCTTATGTATGTTTAAAAAATAAATTGTGACACCCTTGACTTTACTCATAGCCAAAAATAGCATTGCCTTTGTGCATCCTTCAAATTATGCACTAGGATACTGTTTTAGTCTATATTAGGCCTTCTTCAATAGACATGCCTTATTGGCTCCACATGTGGAGTCTGCATATAGATTTACTCGTCTAAGATTCCATGCAATAACACATTTTAACATCAAATTATTGTAATTATCATACAAAATATGAAACAAGATATAGTAAGATTTGAATAATATACACCTTCATCATTGGTACAAATGTCTCCTTGTGATCAATATCATATGTTTGAGTATATGTTTTTCCCACTAGTCTTGCCTTGTTAAGATCAAGACTATCACTTGAGTTATGTTTTATAATATAGATTTATCTGCATCCTACTGACTTCTTTGCTTCTTGCCTCTCAATAATTTCTCAAGTACCATTTTTTCAAGAGATTTTATTTTCTTACTCATTAGTTAATGAGAGCATAATTGTAAAAGACGCAAGTCAAGCAATTCAAGAGGCATGAGGACCAATGACTAAGGCACATGCCAAGAATGTAACACCCTAAAAACCCTCATGTAAATTAAATAAAATATCCGATTAAAATTAAAACATAAGGTATTTAGGATGCTACTTACAATAAACACATGCTCATACTTCATGATATGTAACACATGTACTTTAAAAATTATTAATAGTAATAATAATAATAATAAATCATGTATGAAAAATCAACTTTATTAAAGAAGCGAAAAATCAACATCAACTAATTATTCAGAACATAATCGTGTTTTCAAAATAAACATAAATAACCACAACTCAAGAGATATCAAAAAATCTCATACAAACATAAAAGACATAAAATGTTCCATTTCCCGGTGTTACACATCAGAGCAGACACAAACGCTAAAATAAAACGGAAGACTTCATCTTCCACTCACATCAACTCCTCTACTGCGAGTTATCTGCGTGATGCCCATGTAAAGACAACATTCAAATAGAAGGGGTGAGATATCATAATTATATAAAGGAAAACATGATAATAAGAAAGCATCAGATTATTACTGCATAATCACCCATTCCACAACAGACATCCACACAATCAACACAACCACTATTTAAACACAACCACAAATGCAACCAAGATGCAATGCAATGAGACTCTCAAATTGACTCAATGCATGTGGTACCATTCGGTTCCGTTCAGAGCTCAATTCCTATTTCAGAATCACAATTCTCGTCGAAATTCCATTACGTCGTCACACCCCATCGGGAACACGACCTCCACGATCGCTCACACCCCATCGAACACATGATCCATCCAACAACACACGATTCTACAACTAGAATCCGGATAAGACGCTCACACCCCACCAGGCATAGGGCTTGTCTCACAACTCGACAACATGAATGCATGCAACATATTATACATGCAACAAAAACATCAAGTACAACGACCAACACCTCTATAGTCTATGTACTTTGCCAATTCTGGCCACACACAACATGCTATAACAGTCCAGCAACATCAACACACAACATAACAAGCAAGAAAAAATGCATTTACGTTTATGTCATACCACAACATAAACATTACAATGCATTTCACACCAACACACATCAATTATTTAATTTCTGGTACAAAAACCATTTTTAGAATAAAGTTCGTCGCATCAGCTTCCCAACACTCGAACGACACTTGAATCAGACACCCGAAACTAAGGTGTAGTACCCCAAAATTTGCCCTACCTTTTTCTGGTTTTTTGTTTCGCATTCATCTGCATATCCATTAGGTCATAACTCATTCCCTCATTTGCATTGGGTTTCTAAGACGTGTGATCAAGGCATCTTCTTTTGGTTTGAGATTTTCGTATTCAGAAGATTATCAGTGTGCATTCAAAGTGGTTGTTTCTCAGGCAGTGTATATTCAAGGTCAAATTGTTGTGGGTGGAATTCATCAGGTCAACAAACAGTGGGCCATGTGAGGTGTAGATTCAGAAAGTCAGGTTTCCATTGGTCAGAAATGCAGAGGATGTTTGATTCAGATGTTTTATTCCAGTAGCATGGGTGAAAGAGTCCAGATTGGTTTTTATCCATAATCCATTTTTTTCCTAAATTCAACTTCATTTGTAAATCCAATTACCCAATAGCCATTTCCCAAATCTAGTTTTATCCAATTTCATCATCCATATTCAAAATAAAAAAACCCCACATTCACATTTCAAATCTAATTTAAACCAAATTCCATATTCAGATTTCATATCCATTCTTATCATTTTCTTTAAACCATATCTAAATTTATCCATTTGTTTTCTTTACCATTTTCAATCCATTTTTCTAAATCCAAGCTCACTTCCCAAATACCCATTTCAAGATCCAAAGTTATCATTGTCCACTTTTTATATCCAAATTACTAAACCAATGTCATTTTAAATCCATTTTCATGGCAAATCCATATCCATACACAACTCATTTAAAATAACCATTGTCCATTTCATTTTCCTAAAAAAAAACAAAACCTTTCAATACCATTTCCTAAATCAATAAAATCCATATCAATCACATTCCATATCCACTTAGAGAAATTCAATCTAGTTACTTGTGATCAAACTCAAATTATATAAGTGGTTAACATCTGTATCATGCATCTTTATACTGGAGGGAGAGATTATCAATCTAAATTATTTCATCAAGTTTTTGCTCGGAAGTTTAATGTCCTAATGACCACAAATTTTTTTCCTTTGTTATTATGAGAGATTGTCTAGGCCATTTCAATCGGCGCTTCATTCATCCAGTGGAAAATGGTTGTGCCATCTATTCACCATTTCTTGCCAATATAACGCATGTCTTTCAGCTTCTTTAAAGGATTAGAAGCTTGATAATAGCAGTAACAAGAAAATAGAATTTTCATAGCAGTTTCCAAAAGAAAATCATAACAGATTCACAAACCACCTACACGAGTTCCTTCCTCTAAATTCCCATAATAGAAAATTACATCAGAAATATACAAAACAAAAAAACTGATAACAGATTTTCTAGGAGTTTCTATCAGGACCAATCCCTCTCAACATTCACATCAGTTAACTTCTCCAACTATCATTAACCACCTCTAACTCTCCCTAATATTTTCCTCAAAATTTCTAACCTCCAATTCACTCTAACTGAATCCTAATCTCTAACCAACTCTAACAGAATTTCAATGTGAAATACCATTTTACCCTCCTTTGATTTCTGATATAAAGTCATTACCATCTTCATTCTTCAGTTTCGATTTTGGTTCTGCATAATCCATCTTCATTCCTCAAGGAGCTTCATTTCCAAATTCATCTTCAAAACTCTCTTTCTCTCAGATTCTTCTTCCACACTTCAATGTCATCCTCTCTCGATCGATCTTCAAAGCAGGGCGTCGTTTTCACCAATGCTTCAAACAACTCTTCTTGATATCTGCAATGGAGATTCACGCAAGAACTTGATAAATTCGAAGAACGAAAGCAACCTGCGAATTCACGGTTCGCAATTTAAATAGTTGCAGAAAAATTTGTCAACCGGTAATTAGCAGCAATCGCAAGAAGAAGATGGAGTAGAAGAAGCACGGAACCAGCAAAACAAGCATCAATGATAATGAACAGAAGCACAACAAGAAAATTTGTACCTGAGTAGTTCGCACCTGAGTAGTTCGAGTTCTCCATCATCATTACCGGAGCAGGAAGTTGAAGATCTCTGGTTTTCTTATCAATTTACTCCGATCTGAAGACGCACCGGACGGTTCTCCGGTAGGTACGTTAATCCTAATCTAAACCTTAACGTTGCCGTTTTCTGAATCGACTTGTTTCGCGGTGAGTTTGCGATTTGGTGATCTGTTCTTCTGGTTTGTTTATTTCTCGGCGAATCGTGGTGGTTGTTTGAACAATTGGTGAGCGAGGAGAGCGCGAGTGAGTTGCCGAGAGGTTTTGAATCAATGAGGAGGTTTGTTCACGGTTTGGTGCCGCTCTTCACGATGGAGAATTTTGCATTGAAGTGTGAAGGAGAAGGTGAACGGAGGGAGGACGATGGAGCGAGGTCGCCGACATTTCGTTGCGAAGAAGAAGGAGACGGAGGAGGTTAAATGAAATTGAAGGAGGAGATGAGCGAAAGAGATTCGGTGTGGTGGAGGAGATTGGAGGTAGCAGAGTTTGTTATGGTGGCTGGAGTGAAGAGATTGACGGAATAGGGAGAACGGCGGCGGTTTTGAAAGAGGTGTAGATGATGAAGCTGAGGAAGTTAGGGTTTAATAAAACCTGTTTAGCCTAATGTGGACCGGGTTTCGGCCCAATTTTATTTTGTTGTTCGCACACTCTTTTCCTCATTCGCACCCCCTAGTTTCCTTTGCTACTCCCTGGATGGCAAATAAAGTTTTTGGGCCTGCATACCAGACGCAAAAGCCCCTCGCCTTACTTTCAGCACCACCCTAAATTCGGACTGCACCTCCCTTCTTGTTTTAGTTTAATTTTTGTTTTTGCTTTCAAATTAAATTCTTTTTTTATTAGAGGTTAAATGAATAATAATCCTGGATTTAGTTAGAATTAGATTAATTTTAGAAATTAGATTTTTAGAATTTAATTTTGGTTTTGATTTTAATTCTTAATCCTAATTTTGGTAGTTAGATTTAATTTTTAGAATTTGATTAGTTAGAACTAGGAATTTCATATAGATTGTTAATATTAGTTTTTCTTTAGAACTAATTTTCCTTAGAATTAGTTTATAGTCTTAACTTTGAAATTTGATTAGTTTTAATTAGAAATTAATTGGAATCAATTTTAGGATTAACTTTAGATTTAATCTCAATTTAACTTTCTTCCATAGAATTTAACCTTCCTTTTTTTAGTTAGCATTTTAATTCTAACTTTGAGTAATTGCCTTATTTCTTTCACTTTTGCTTTCATATACATTTGCTTTGCTAACATTTTCAGGGGCTGTTGGTAAGTCATGTGTGTGGATGTGCACCCACATACAATCTTTTCCTTTATCTCTTTTAAGCTTTCAAACTTGTGATTATGATAAGCATTTATATGCTTTCCTTGAATAATTTTCTTCATTCCTCTTTAAGATCAACTTAACTTCCATCTTGGAAGTAAGTTGCTTCTTATGTTCTTCTCCTCTTTTTTAGGATTAGATTTCTTTGAACCACACTTAACCTTAGGACCATCCAAGTATGATAACATTAGAATTGAGTCTTAGTCTCCCCTTAGTTTCTACCTTTATCGCCTTTTGAGTCTCTTTTCTTCTCATCTCAAAACAAAAGCAAAAATACTTAATAAAGGCATGACATGTATTGTATTTAAGCCTTTCATGTAAGAATAAGATAGTGAGGGGTCTTCTCTCACTTTCTTAGAATGTTTAGCGTACGTCCCGTCTTGGGTCGATATGCGAGGCATTCGATCCTACATGAAGGACTTAAATACAATACGTGTTACAAAACATACAATAATCAAAACACTTCTTGCTTAAAAGACAAAAACAAACAATAACGTCTTTCCTTCGGGAATTCTTTTCTCATCTCACTCATTCTCAACGTACGAACGTGCTTTTCCTCATTCTCTTGCAAGGCGGTAACGCCTAAGTCTCCATACAGCGAGCTGCAACGCCTGAGCTAGAACACTAGTCGTTCCCTAAAAAACACAAACAATCCATCCCTAGGTGAGGGGAACTATGTCGCTCTGATTCTCATGCTCCCGATGAGATACGTAGGCAGTGGGGTAGGGCCCATTCGAGCACTTCTTTTATTTTCCCTACATTTGTTTCTCTTTCCCTTTCCATTCTTTTTCCAATATCCTTTCCTTACACCCTTTGATTGAGACAAGCAAGCGTGGATCCCATCGGGTACGATGGATGCGTGGGGGTGCTAATACCTTCCTCTCGCATAACCGACTCCCGAACTCAGTTCTCTTGGTCGCAAGACCATGCTCTTTCCTTCCTTCAGGTTTATGCAGTGCTCCCTTTCCCTCTCTTGGGATAAATACACATTGCTGGCGACTCTGTTTCGGTGCCACTTTCGCATTTGTACCTGGATGAAAATCCCGGGAGCGACAACTGGCGACTCTGCTGGGGATATGGATCTAGAATATCTGGTTTCCTTAGTGAGTCAATCCTAGCGCTTGTCTGTTTTTCTTTCATTGGGTGTTTACTTTTTTGCTGTATTTACTGTTGTACTGTATTGCTATTTACTGTTACTGCTTTACTATATATTACTGTATTTACCGCATTTTAGCATTTCCATTTCATTACTGTATTATGCTATATTGGACCGTGCTGGTTTTTTGTTTGGCGGGATGGGATTTCTGAGAGATAAGCCCATTACACAGGCTTGAGTATACACTTAGGATTAAAGTAGAGAGTAGTGGGACATACGTGCCGTCTGGAGTGCGTTGGGTATTCACGAAATTCACAACCAGACGAGGCTATCTTGGGACGCATTCTGACGTGTGTGTCTTACGCATGTTAGGGTGTTGATCTAGAGAGCTATCGACTCTGGTGACCATTCCCGAGGACTCAGTGGCGGCACTCCTCCCGAGATGTGACAGTGGCAGACCACACTTTGTGGCAAACCCATTGCACATTCTCGATCCGAGGACCCAATGCTGGGGACTTGCTATAGGATATCCTTTTTGAAAGAGAATCAGTGGAGGCACTCCTCGATTGGCGATAGTACTGTACCCCGAGGGATGAATGTACTATTGCTTCTCGACCTCAGTGCCTGAAGCTAAGGACCTTTCGTTTTTGTGAATCAGTTGAGGCCTCCTCGATTAATGATGATGCCAAACCAGAAGTGGTGAACGTATCATTATTTCTCGACCTGAGAGCCCGGGATACTGAGGATCCTAGTACCCACATGTGAGAGGGGCGGGTTGTTTACAGGTTTGCAGGTAACCTTGACCTTCAACATACCCGGTATTCTGGATTTCCTATCAGTGTAGACTTATCACCCTGGTTATTCTGGTTATTCCGGTATTCTCTTCAGAACAAACTCATGAACCTATTCAATCATCAGCACAGCACAGTGATTATTCAGATTATGTGGAAGCTTTGATCCCATGTCTTATTGCATTCATAACATTGCATTTTCATAATCATTTACATAGTAGGTGTTCGAGGCTTGGTTATTCTTATTCTGGTGTGGTTTTCTTCAGAATTTCAGACTTAACTACTCAAGCCATTCGGAAGTTGACCATGGATCTGGTGCAAGCAGAGTTGAGGCAAATGCGAAGCCAAATGGGTCAGTTTATGTGGGACATGCAAGCTCTGATTCAAGACCAGAAAGTGCTGAAGGAAGAGGTCGACCAACTGAAGACTCGATGAGTCTGGTTATAGAAGTTGTGAGAAATGTGCTCAAAAAAGATGATAATCCCATGTCTGTGGCTACAATAGAAATTGTCATTCCACCATTGCCTGTAGAATCTATCCCAAGGAGTGATTTACCTCACAGATTTTCTGCACAACATGGGGTTCCAGAATTTCCTCATCAGCAGTTACCTCTCATCTCCCAAGACAACCACGAGGCTAAGAAGTATCCCCCAAAGTCGAAGAAGGCTGACAGAATCTTTGATCCGGTTCCTATGTTTTATGCTCAGCTGTTGAGGTATTTACTTCAGCTCCAATTGGTTGAACTTCGGACGATGAATCCTCCTCGTGGAAAGCTCCCATTCGATTACGATGCAAATGCCCATTGCGATTTTCACTCTGGTGCGCCGGGGCATGATGTGGAAAAATGTAAAGCTTTTCATCATGTGGTCCAGGATCTGATTGACTTGAAAGCAATTGAATTCACGGCGGGCGGCATAAGCGTACAAGGTGGTCTTACTCCTGTTGCTGCGAAAGAAGTGAATATCCCAGTTTCCCCTCCTGAAGTTGCACCAAGTCAGGGGAATTTCTCGCAACTTGTGGTCTTGGAATCTTCTCGTCCTCAACTGGTGCCTGTTCCTAAGCCAAGTCTAAGAAAGAAAGCGCCTGAACGAGAGGAAGGCACAAGTAGGTATCGACAACAGAGCTATCATATGAAGAGTCAACAAAAGTCCAGAAGGCAGGAGAGGAAGTTTGATCCCATTACTGTTCCTTACAGTTATCTGCTTGCTCGTTTACTTCAAGAGTCTTTGATCGAGCTAAAGGAAGCTTCTCCTGTTCCATTTCCCATTCCTCCAAGTTATGACAAGAGTGTTAGATGCGAGTATCACTCTGGGACACAGGGGCATATCCTTGAAGAGTGTAAGGTGTTCCGGCATAAGGTGCAAGATCTCATTGACGTTGGGCTTATCATTTTCACTGTAGACGGTCTGTATGTTAACTGAAGCTTCTCAAGTGAGCACTTGAGACCACAAAGACATCTCCTAAAGCAATCAGTCCAGTCGGAGCCAAGCCTCCTCAGCAATGGCGAATATCAATTTTCTTTACTGCATTTTCGTTTGTAGTTTTCATTACTGGTTAATGTTTGCATATAATAAACTTGTTTGTTCTTGAATGATGATTTTCATGCAATAAATATGTTTTTCTAGAAAAGTTCATTCGTATTCACTCATTTAATGTTTGTATGCACTGCAATGCTAACCTTCTTGTTTAAACTCTTGGAGGGAGGATGATGAGTAAAAACGTACAGTCTTTGGTTGTATGCTTTTGGATAAAACCCTGTTGAGGATGTACAGGCATTGTTTCAAATTCCTAAACACCGGAGATATAAGGGAGTGAAACCTTTGGCAACCCCCGTTGAGCCTAGAAGTAGGAGTTTCTTTTCATCAAGAAAATACCCTCAATCTTAACCTGGGGCAGGGTAGGTGTCAGTTAATTTGACTGAGCATTTAAATTTCAAAAGGAATGTGCATCTAAGGATCAATTACATCTACGGTTATCCCTCACCAACTGAAGAGTGAGACGGTCACAACCCTGTACAAGTCAAGACAAACCTGTGTCACACGATTAGTTCAAGAAAAAAAATCAATCAAAAGAAAAAAAGAGAAAGCCCGCTAAGTCGAAACTTGAAAACAAACGACTTAGGCAAAAAATAAGGCATCCCGCTGGACTCCAAAATCGAGAAAAATTCAAAAAGAATAAGTCCAGGAAAAATTAGGGGAAAACAAAAGAATGAAAATTGAAAAAATGAGAGGAACAAAAAGAAAAATCCTCGAGGAAAGAACAAGTCGTGTGACCACAGACACCAAAGAACGAAAGGGGTGAGTGTCACTCTGTAAACCGCGTGGGTTCCTTAACCATCCTCATACCGTTCATAACCTTTTGAAAGGCGAGCGTTTGTGTCGAGTTAGCTGAACGTAGGACTGGAGAACATCAAGGAGAATGGGTGGGTACAAACAAAATTTTGAGCCATAAATCATTTTTTCTTAAAACCGCGAACCAGGCCACATTACAACCCTCGAAAGTCCTAATTGAAACAGGGTTTATTCTGAAGGCGTATTTCAATAAGATAGCGTTCCTGACTCCCATGAGTTGTGCTAAAAAGCCTTGGTTGGTATTGCATGTGCATGCTATTTTCCATTTAAAAATTTTGTGTTGCACCTTCACCAGTGACTCGTTCACAGGTATTGGCGATATCTTTTCGGAAAAAAACTTCGAGATTGATATACGTGTTGCATTATAATTTTCATTCTTGGAATAAATGTTTTCTGCTTGCTTACATGTATTTGACACCCGTAAGGCTTACATAGTGAACATCAGTCGAGAATTTTGATCCCGCCAAAGTGAGATGCTTGAAAACTCCGGGGATGAGTGTGACAGGGGATGTGTTATCAAGTGATTATGTTGGGTGTGTGCTTTCACGGCAATTTGTGCTAAGAAGTTGTCGATCTGGAGCAGTTACATTGTGAAATATCTCAGCCGTTCGGTTAATCTGGGGCAATTATGTTGAGAATCTGGGGCAATCAAGTCGAGATTCAATAAATCTCTCAAAGGTCAGTTAAAGGTACTCATTCACAGATCAGCCAGTCAGGGGCGCAAATCATTTCAAAGCTGGGGCAGGTAACCCTAAGAGCACAAAAAGTTATTCTCTCCGGAGGACGGTTAATCAAAATCCATGGGGCAATGTATGTTGGATCTTCACGAGACATCCTGAAGACATGTTCATTTACAGGTTATGCTGCATTGGGGCACCTCTTTTGGTCATATCATACTTGCAAGTTCATGTTGATAGTTAACACGTGACGTCCCCAGTAGAGTCTCTCTCCCTAGCAAAGATAGCTGGATTTTTATCACTCTCGGCTAAGTGTCATGAAGATTGTGATTGTTCTCCCCAACAAGAGTTCATGAGTTTGCTCTCCCCTAGCCAGTTTGACGAAGTTTGTTGCTTCTAAGAAAGAATACAAGATAAGAGTGTTGGGTTGTGCTTCCCCAGTTTGTGGTAAAGTTGTTCCCATCTCCCCAACAGAGTAAGGGTAAGAGGCAAGCATCAAACAAAGGAGTAAGTCTGATCTGGTTCCCTAGCAGAGCTGATATCATCAACCATTGTCCCCAAGCATATTTTAAGTGGTGGTTAGCTTTCCCCAGCAATTCAAAGGTCGATTGTCATTGGCACTTTTCTCCAACAGATTCCTGGGATGTTTCTTCCAGTAGAAGTGTTATTCATACTTTCCTACAGAATGAAGGCTTAATTGGGATCTCGAGCAGTTATGACCTCGAAGATGGTTCAGTTTGTTATCCCCAACGGAGTTGGCCTCGTCTCTTCAGCATTCATTTCGCTGGAGTGGTCCTGTTGCATATCATAATCATCATTGCATAATCATCATCATCGCATATCATTAGCATACCATTGCATGAAACCGTGTAAAACCCAAACAGAAAATCCATAGCCCAACCTTGCTCTGCATCCTTCCACAGCCCACTTTGCTGGCATCTTTCCAAAAAAAACCTGAAGCCCTATCATTATTGGCATTTCCTTCAAACCTGAAGTCCAATCCCTATTGGCACTTCATTCAAAATCCAATCCCCATTGGTACCCAGAAAGATTTCGCCTTTGAAAAAGCAATCACCATCAGGTTTTACCTGTCATAGCCAGCAAAGTCCAATTATACTTGGCACATTCTTCTTTTCCCCGGTGGCCCGAGCATACGTCGGTTTTCAGCATATAGTGATCATTGCATCCTCAAATCGCATAGCATTTCCATTTTGTATGGAGCATTACGCCATAGAAAGAGAATTCAAACATATGCATGCGAAGCATAAGCCAGATTTGGTATCTTGCGCAAAAGCCCGAATCAATTTCCAATCAAGACGGTGACATATCCCCAGCACACATTACAATCTACCCCTCTGCTTACCTTGCTTTTGGGTCGTAGATCATATGTCGATTTTACCCTCGACCAGTCTTTGTCCATCAACCCCTTGATGACGACATTTCGTTCAGGTCTTCTTTCTGTCATCCCCATGACGATGTGCTCCTTTGGTCGAGTTTTTCTTGCTGTCATCCCTATGATAATGTGCTTTGTGTGAGTTTCATCTTCTTCCTGTCATCCTCATGACAAGGTGTTTCGTTTGGTCGAGTCGTCTTCCTGTCATCCCCATGACAAGGTGCTTCATTTGGTCGAGTCATCTTCTTTCTATCATCCCTATGACAATGTGTTTTCCTCGGTTGAGTCTTCTTCCTGTCATACCCATGACAATGTGCTTCGTTTGGTCGAGTCGTCTTCCTGTCATCCCTATGACAATGTGCTTCGTTTGGTCGAGTCTGCTTCCTGTCATCCCTATGACAATGTGTTGCCTTCGGCCAGGTCTTCTTTCTGTCATCTCCATGACAATGTGTTCCTTTGGTCGAGTCTTCTTTTTGTCATCTCCATGACAATGTGTTCCTTTGGTCGAGTCTTCTTTCTGTCATCCCCATGACAATGTGCTTTCCTCGGTTGAGTCTTCTTTCTGTCATCCCCATGACAATGTGTTTCTTCCGTTGAGTCTTCTTGCCATCAAATTACTTTGACGATGTGTCCTTGCAGTCGGGTTCCATTTTTCTTCCCGTCAAACCCCTTTGACGATGTGGTTCGTGGGGTATGTTGTCTTTCCGTCTGATTCCTTTGCAAGGTGTGACTGGGCTCTAGTTTTATTGTTTCTCCACAGAGTGCAAATTTTGCGGTTCTTTTTGTATTTAATCACCTTGTACCTTGAATGTCTGAAAGCAGTTGCTATCATCCTTTCAGGTCCAAGTGGATTGAATAGGGGCAGCTGTAGTACCCCAAAATTTGCCCTACCTTTTTCTGGTTTTTTTGTTTCGCATTCATCTGCATATCCATTAGGTCATAACTCATTCCCTCATTTGCATTGGGTTTCTAAGACGTGTGATCAAGGCATCTTCCTTTGGTTTGAGATTTCCGTATTCAGAAGATTATCAGTGTGCATTCAAAGTGGTTGTTTCTCAGGCAGTGTATATTCAAGGTCAAATTGTTGTGGGTGGAATTCATCAGGTCAACAAACAGTGGGCCATGTGAGGTGTAGGTTCAGAAAGTCAGGTTTCCATTAGTTAGAAATGCAGAGGATGTTTGATTCAGATGTTTTATTCCAGTAGCATGGGTGAAAGAGTCCAGATTGGTTTTTATCCATAATCCATTTTTTTCCTAAATTCAACTTCATTTGTAAATCCAATTACCCAATAGCCATTTCCCAAATCTAGTTTTATCCAATTTCATCATCCATATTCAAAATAAAAAACCCCACATTCACATTTCAAATCCAATTTAAACCAAATTCCATATTCAGATTTCATATCCATTCTTATCATTTTCTTTAAACCATATCTAAATTTATCCATTTGTTTTCTTTACCATTTTCAATCCATTTTTCTAAATCCAAGCTCACTTCCCAAATATCCATTTCAAGATCCAAAGTTATCATTGTCCACTTTTTATATCCAAATTACTAAACCAATGTCATTTTAAATCCATTTTCATGGCAAATCCATATCCATACACAACTCATTTAAAATAACCATTATCCATTTCATTTTCCTAAAAAAAAAAACAAAACCTTTCAATACCATTTCCTAAATCAATAAAATCCATATCAATCACATTCCATATCCACTTAGAGAAATTCAATCTAGTTACTCATGATCAAACTCAAATTATATAAGTGGTTAACATCTGTATCATGCATCTTTATACTGGAGGGAGAGATTATCAATCTAAATTATTTCATCAAGTTTTTGCTTGGAAGTTTAATGTCCTAATGACCACAATTTTTTTTCCTTTGTTATTATGAGAGATTGTCTAGGCCATTCCAATCGGCGCTTCATTCATCCAGTGGAAAATGGTTGTGCCATCTATTCACCATTTCTTGCCAATATAACGCATGTCTTTCAGCTGCTTTAAAGGATTAGAAGCTTGATAATAGCAGTAACAAGAAAATAGAATTTTCATAGCAGTTTCCAAAAGAAAATCATAACAGATTCACAAACCACCTACACGAGTTCCTTCCTCTAAATTCCCATAATAGAAAATTACATCAGAAATATACAAAACAAAAAAACTGATAACAGATTTTCTAGGAGTTTCTATCAGGACCAATCCCTCTCGAAATTCACATCAGTTAACTTCTCCAACTATCATTAACCACCTCTAACTCTCCCTAATATTTTCCTCAAAATTTCTAACCTCCAATTCACTCTAACTGAATCCTAATCTCTAACCAACTCTAACAGAATTGTAACAGAATTTCAATGTGAAATACCATTTTACCCTCCCTTGATTTCTGATATAAAGTCATTACCATGTTCATTCTTCAGTTTCGATTTTGGTTCTGCATAATCCATCTTCATTCCTCAAGGAGCTTCATTTCCAAATTCATCTTCAAAACTCTCTTTCTCTCAGATTCTTCTTCCACACTTCAATGTCATCCTCTCTCGATCGATCTTCAAAGCAGAGCGCCGTTTTCACCAATGCTTCAAACAACTCTTCTTGATATCTGCAATGGAGATTCACGCAAGAACTTGATAAATTCGAAGAACGAAAGCAACCTGCAGAATTCACGGTTCGCAATTTAAATAGTTGCAGAAAAATTTGGCAACCGGTAATTAGCAGCAATCGCAAGAAGAAGATGGAGTAGAAGAAGCACGGAACCAACAGAACAAGCATCAATGATAATGAACAGAAGCACAACAAGAAAATTCGTACCTGAGTAGTTCGCACCTGAGTAGTTCGAGTTCTCCATCATCATTACCGGAGCAGGAAGTTGAAGATCTCTGGTTTTCTTATCAATTTACTCCGATCTGAAGACGCACTGGACGGTTCTCCGGTAGGTACGTTAATCTTGATCTAAACCTTAACGTTGTCGTTTTCTGAATCGACTTGTTTCGCGGTGAGTTTGCGATTTGGTGATCTGTTCTTCTGGTTTGTTTATTTCTCGGCGAATCGTGGGGGTTGTTTGAACGATTGGTGAGCGAGGAGAGCGCGAGTGAGTTGCCGAGAGGTTTTGAATCAATGAGGAGGTTTGTTCACGGTTTGGTGTCGCTCTTCACGGTGGAGAATTTTGCGTTGAAGTGTGAAGGAGAAGGTGAACGGAGGGAGGACGATGGAGTGAGGTCGTCGGCATTTCGTTGCGAAGAAGAAGGAGATGGAGGAGGTTAAACGAAATTGAAGGAGGAGATGAGCGAAAGAGATTCGGTGTGGTCGAGGAGATTGGAGGTAGCAGAGTTTGTTATGGTGGCCGGAGTGAATAGATTGACGGAATAGGGAGAACGGCGGCGGTTTTGAAAGAGGTGTAGATGATGAAGCTGAGGAAGTTAGGGTTTAATAAAACCTGTTTTGCCTAATGCGGACTGGGTTTCGGCCCAATTTTATTTTGTTGTTCGCACACTCTTTTCCTCATTCGCACCCCCTAGTTTCCTTTGCTACTCCCTGGCTGCCAAATAAAGTTTTTGGGCCTGCATACTAAACGCAAAATCCCCTCGCCTTACTTTCAGCACCACCCTAAATCCGGACTGCACCTCCCTTCTTCTTTTAGTTTAATATTTGTTTTTGCTTTCAAATTAAATTATTTTTTTATTAGAGGTTAAATGAATAATAATCCTGGATTTAGTTAGAATTAGATTAATTTTAGAAATTAGATTTTTAGAATTTAACTTTGGTTTTGATTTTAATTCTTCATCCTAATTTTGGTAGTTAGATTTAATTTTTAGAATTTGATTAGTTAGAACTAGGAATTTCATTTAGATTGTTAATATTAGTTTTTCTTTAGAACTAATTTTCCTTAGAATTAGTTTATAGTCTTAACATTGGAATTTGATTAGTTTTAAATTAGAAATTAATTGGAATCAAATTTAGGATTAACTTTAGATTTAATCTCAATTTAACTTTCTTCCTTAGAATTTAACCTTCCTTTTTTTAGTTAGCATTTTAATTCTAACTTTGAGTAATTGCCTTATTTCTTTCACTTTTTCTTTCATATACATTTGCTTTGCTAACATTTTCAGGGGCTGTTGGTAAGTCATGTGTGTGGATGTGCACCCACATACAATCTTTTCCTTTATCTCTTTTAAGCTTTCAAACTTGTGATTATGATAAGCATTTATATGCTTTCCTTGAATAATTTTCTTCATTCCTCTTTAAGATCAACTTAACTTCCATCTTGGAAGTAAGTTGCTTCTTATGTTCTTCTCCTCTTTTTTAGGATTAGATTTCTTTGAACCACACTTAACCTTAGGACCATCCAAGTATGATAACATTAGAATTGAGTCTTAGTCTCCCCTTAGTTTCTACCTTTATCGCCTTTTGAGTCTCTTTTCTTCTCATCTCAAAACAAAAGCAAAAATACTTAATAAAGGCATGACATGTATTGTATTTAAGCCTTTCATGTAAGAATAAGATAGTGAGGGGTCTTCTCTCACTTTCTTAGAATGTTTAGCGTACGTCCCGTCTTGGGTCGATATGCGAGGCATTCGATCCTACATGAGGGACTTAAATACAATACGTGTTACAAAACATACAATAATCAAAACACTTCTTTCTTAAAAGACAAAAACAAACAATAACGTCTTTCCTTCGGGAATTCTTTTCTCATCTCACTCATTCTCAACGTACGAACGTGCTTCTCCTCGTTCTCTTGCAAGACGGTAACGCCTAAGTCTCCATACAGTGAGCTGCAACGCCTGAGCTAGAACATTAGTCGTTCCCTAAAAAACACAAACAATCCATCCCTAGGTGAGGGGAACTACGTCGCTCTGATTCTCATGCTCCCGATGAGATATGTAGGCAGTGGGGTAGGGCCCATTCGAGCACTTCTTTTATTTTCCTACATTTGTTTCTCTTTCCCTTTCCATTCTTTTTCCAGTATCCTTTCCTTACACCCTTTGATCGAGACAAGCAAGCGTGGATGCCATCGGGTACGATGGACGCGTGGGGGTGCTAATACCTTCTTCTCGCATAACCGACTCCCGAACTCAGTTCTCTTGGTCGCAAGACCATGCTCTTTCCTTCCTTCAGATTTATGCAGTGCTTCCTTTACCTCTCTTGGGATAAATACACATTGCTGGCGACTCTGTTTCGGTGCCACTTTCGCGTTTGTACCTGGATGAAAATCCCGGGAGCGACATAAGGTAATGAATTTTCAAAGATTTTTCAAAAATGTTCCCGGTGTAACCGATTACTCCAAATGAGGTAACCGGTTACACCCCTTGTAACTAACTATACCACGCCTCTGTCTCTCAGTGTAATTGGTTACCATAATCTAGGTAACCAGTTACACTCTCACAGTTTTCCCCAAAAACACATTTTTAACACGGTGTAACCTATTACCATAATACAGGTAACCGGTCACACCTGCAGCAGAAGCAATTTTCTACTGCTTTTCCAAACGAAAATCACTTTTCGTTTTATCCCACTTATAAAAAAACACAGAATTTGATCCAAAACTCACTTTTCAAAAACATCAAAACTCTAATTGTTTTCACAAAATTTGAAATTCTGGCCTATATATATATATATATATATATATATCAGATGTCCTATCGAGATATCGTGACACTGTTATATAACAACAATGAACAAGTTCAAAATAAAAGTGTGCATAAAATGTAAAGAACACCAGAAATTGTTAACCCAGTTCGGATCTAACTATCCTACATCTGGGGGCTACCAAGCCAGGGATGAAATCAATATTCGATAGTATCAATTCACTGATAACCACACCCGGTTCAATCAGCTCACTTAATCACTACCCTTCCTATGACTTCTACCTAAGACTCCCCTAGGTATGAGGCTCTCCTCAAATCCCTCTTCAATCACAACTCGTGACTGGTTCCTTACAAGTCAAGTAACAATGGTCGAAACACAAATTCTCAATACTTCACAGCTTATGAGAATTAACACTCAGCTACTCAATGCTTAAAAGCTTATGAGCAACCTTACACAACTTACACTACAGTCCTTATACTGTTATCATAAGATACCAGTTAGGCTCACAAAACACAAGCACACAACCCTAAAAATACATGTAAGTTCGACACCTAAAACTAGGTTTACATTAGTCTATTTATAGCTTGTAATCTGGACTGAATTGGGCTTCAAAAACGCAGCAATTAGGCTGCTCACAAATCTGCAAAATTAACTCCAATAAAATAGGTCTTCAATCCAAAGTTTCCTATTATGTCTCCATAATTAGAAACAGCACCAAATCCGAAAAACCAACAAGTAACCCTAATCCAAAAATGCTTTGGATGCCACATAGGATAACCAAATATTCACAGAATATTTAGTTACAAATCTTTGTAACAGAATCTGCAATAAAACCTGACTTCACAACGCGATGTCCTATGAGCAGTCATGAGACATCTTCATTCGACATGTTGAACAAAGAGTAGAGAAACATATATTTAGACATCTTCATTCAACACCTGCTGCTACATGAGTTTTAGCATAATAATGCCAACCATAGAACCAAGGAAATAACAATCTCCCCCTTTGGCTTAGTTTTGGCTAAAACTCCACACTCACTTAAACACCATCAGAATCAGCAGCGGAAAAAAAACACCATTAATAGCAGCAAAATAAACTCCCCCTCAGCTGCACACAAAAAAAAAATTAATAGCAGCAAAATAAACTCCCCCTCAGCTGCACACACACAAAAAAACACAAACCAAACCAGCATAGCAGCACTCCCCTTCAGCTACAAAACAACTCACACAGTACCACAAGAACACTCATTATAGTAAGTTGGGAAAAACTCCCCCAAGCTGGCAAAAACTCCCCCTCAACAGCAGCAACTTTTCTCTTCATATTCTCCCCCTCAGCAACTGCAGCATCACAAACATAATCTACCTACAGCACACACACTCCCTCAATAGCACAAGCACTTACTAATGCTGCTCCCTCCCACACTTACTACTCCCCCTTTTTAGCCACAAATATGACAAAGAGAGGTCATAGATAAATGTAAATAAATGACATAGCAGTATTTGTTCAACACCAAACCAGAATTAAGTTGTCCAAAAAGAAAAGTGAAAAACAAAAACAGACAAAAACAGAAAATAAACTTTGCATATAGTCTTTAATCAGCACTGTCTTCTTCATCAGCAACCTCATCACCTTCAGATCCAGATGCACCATTCTCAGAACCGGAATCATCAGACTGCTGGACACTCCTTCTGTCAGACTCAGTAGATTCACCTTGTCCATCATCTTCAGTCAGCTCTTGGTCTTTAGCAGCATTTCTCTTCTTAACCAAGGCTTTAATCAGTTGCTCTAGCTTTGTCTTCCTAGCTGTATCTCTTTTGATAGATTCTTCCAGCTCCTTGCAGGTTTCTTGCAGCTGAGCAATGGCTTCATCATCAAGATTAGCAGGACTTGAAGTCGAGAGGGATGTTCCAACATCAGACACATGATCTCCACCTAACAGCCTATAATTCAAAGTCATTATAGGTTTTCTCTTGCTGACTTTGTCACTTCTTACTAAGCATTCAGGAAATTTGTCCAAGATCATTCCATAGATTAAAGATGGAAAACATATGGGTAGCTTAACAGCAGATGAGCTAGCTTGCTTCAAAACTTGTTCAAAGATATATACTCCAAAGTTGAAAGGGACCTTCTTTCCAATAGCATAGATAAATTTTCCAAGCATGGATGAGATGGTGGAAGTATGGTTGGTAGAAACCCAGTTTACCACTGCAATTCTGTGAAGGATAGCATATTTGACACTTAGCTTCCCAGAGGAGAGCTTTCCTTCATTTGGCCAAACTTTGATGCAGCCACCTGTTATCTCCTCACAGATTTCATCATCTGTTGCTTCTAACTCAGCCTGATGGTCCGTAGGTCTCCCCAGAAAGTTATTAATCACTTTGGGAGAAAATTTCACAGCTTTGCCTCTTACATAGACTTTTCTGAGTTTGCTATTACTGTCTTCAGGGATACTCACAACAAACTCCTTAAGCAATTTCTCATAACATGGTCCTAGGTCAGACACAGTCTTCATCAACCCAGCAGCTTCAATAAGATCAACCACTTCCTTATACTTGTTGAAGTCTTTTCCCAGTTCTCTCTCTAAAGCTACCCTTCTTTGGTTGACAATGTTCAACCTATCAGTTTACCTCTGAGATCTGACAGTTTGATCCTCCCTTCTCCTACTGATGTCCTGGACATCTGTTCCAGCATTTGACTCATTCAGTTCTGTGACCCTCCTTTTCTTGATTGGAACCACAACTTTACTCCATTGCTTAGAGGGACCTGCTCCAGCCTTTCTTTTGTTACTCCCCATATCAGCAGATTTCTTAATCATTTCTGCATCCTTTGAAGTCTCAGTTACAATGGTATTCTCTTTTCTACTCCTGATTCTTTGAAGTATGTCAGCTATTGGTTCCTCATCAGAGTTTTTCTCAGCAATATTACTAGACATCTCAGCCCTCTTCTTGCTTCTTCTTTCCCTAGCCACCTGAAATGGTATACAACTTTCAGTTCTGTCAGTAGGACTATTATTTGTATGTCCAGCCATGGATATTGGGACATCAGACCTGACATCTTTATCAGCTTCACTAACAACAATGGTGGCAAATCTTCTAAGACTCTGATCTCTGCTGGAAACATTATCATCAAGAGTCCTACTATCATTCTTAGTTTTATCCAACCTCTTATTTGAACTCTTTTCAGTGATATTTTTTCTAGGGTTTAACTTATCAGAATAAAACCTAGTAATCATTTTGTCTTTCTTCCTAGATGAAAGGGGTTTAGACTTCTTACTTGACATACTTTCATTCACAGGGTGGGAAACTGGTTGCTCACCTCTAGTGTCAGAATGAACTACATTCAACGGGGCAATATCAAGAACAAGGTCTGTGAGTTTGATCATTCGGTGAGGATCATAGTCTTCGTCATTGACTTGAGAAGTTCTTGAATCGGCAGGAGAATCATGATGTTGAGACATTTTTTGTTGCTTACCAAATGCAGTATTGAAGAGAGTAAGGGCAAACCCTAGCGAAGAAGAGTTTTGAGAGAGTAGGTCAGATGAAGTTTTTGCACTGTAGGATTGAAGTTGGAATGTGTTAGATGGGCTGTTTATAAGTTTTGGAAATGGGTCCTTATACACGTGCCACTTACAAGTTCCTTGGTTTATCACTTCCACAATTGTGCTTTCGTCTTTCCACAAATAGCAATTTTCTGAGGTTCTTTCACCTCTCATGACAACAACATTCTTTTCATCCATTATTAAACATTCGTGGGTTGTAAAAATGACCTTAAGACCTTGATCACACAGCTGGCTTATGCTTATTAGGTTAGTATCTAACCCGTCAACAAGCAATACTTCTTCCAGAATTGGCTGTCCTGGACCATCCACTCTTCCAACACCAAACACTTTTCCTTTCGATCCATTACCAAAAAACACCTCATTAGGAGCATGATACTTAACATATGACATATATCCACTAATGCCTGTCATATGTCGAGAGCATCCACTATCAAAGAACCATTTTTCATCTGTAGAGACTCTGAAAGACTTGTAGTCCCTATGTTCTTTTTCACTATCCTTTGAAGTCCATATCCTTTTTGTTTTAACCCAGCTCTTGTTCCTACTATACTGTTGCATGGGTTTGGGATAACCATGAAGCTTGTAGCAAAAAGCTTTTATATGACCAAACTTCCCACAATGGTAGCATGACCACCTTTGATTCTTTTTCTTTATGAACTTCTTCTGATGCCTGGGAGGATGTTGCAGCATGTTATTCAACATCTTCAAACTTCTCTTGTCTTGAGCGGGTACTACCTCAGATTCATTTGTTCCTTTAAATCCAATACCACTGACATTTCCAGTATCTCTTCCTGACTTCAGAATTTCATCAAGTACATCTGAACTCCTATTTAACATCCTGACATTTTTGATCATGTTGTCCAGTTTTGAATTCAGATGATTTACTTCACTTTGTAGATCAACTATAGTAGACATATACTCAGTATTCTCAGCTTCTAAGTGAACAATAACACCTGCCTGTTCTTCTTTCTGCTGACATACTTCTTCATGTTCAAAGCACAATTTCTTATAGGAGATAGCCAGCTCTTCAAAAGTAAGCTCTTCAGATTCATCATCTGATTCACATACTCCTGTTAATGCTGTCACCAACTTTGCAGATTTCTCATCAGTGTCAGTTTCAAAATCATCTTCTGACCATGTCATAGATAATCCCTTCTTCTGTCTTTTGAGATAAGTGGGACACTCAATTTTTACGTGCCCAAATTCAGTTCTGGATCTTCTACCTCCTTCCTGGTCTTTGTTGATGTCGAGAGACTTGTTCCGAACATTTTCTCTTGACTTCCAGTCCATTCTTTTCAACACTTTATTAAATTGTTTTCCAAGCAACACTAGCTCTTTGGATACATCTTCATCTTTGACCAGTTTTCCTTCATCATCTGAGTCATCAGCACTTGACACAAGTGCTATACTCTTCTTCTTTTCAGCTTTTTCACTGAATCCTAACTCAAAAGTTTGGAGTGATCCCATAAGTTCATCCACTTTCATCTTGTCAATGTCCTGAGCTTCCTCTATAGCAGTGACCTTCATATCAAATCTCTTAGGTAGAGACCTGAGAATCTTTCTGACCAGCTTGCTGTCAGACATCTTTTCTCCTAAAGCACTAGAGGCATTAGCTATCTCAATAATGTTCATATCAAAATCATGAATGCTCTCATCCTCTTTCATCTTCAAACTCTCAAACTTGCTAGTGAGAAGCTGAAGCTTTGACATTTTCACCTTTGAGGTCCCTTCATGAGCAACTTTCAAGACCTGCCAAGCCTCTTTGGCAATAGTACAATGCTCAATCAGCCTGAAGATATTTCTGTTGACACCATTGAACAATGCATTCATGGCTTTAGAATTTCCAACAGACCCTTTGTAGTCAGCATCATCCCAGTCCTCTTCTTCCTTCAGAACATCAGTAGGGTTACCTTTATCATCTTTAACCTTAGGGGGCTCCCATCCTTTGATGACAACTTTCCATGCTTGATCGTCCATGGATTTGATGAAAGCTATCATGCTAGGTTTCTAATACTCATAGTTTGAACCATCCAGCAGAGGTGGTTTATTCAGAGCTCCTCCATCCTTGTCCATTGTACCAGAAAGTACCTTCCCTGAATCTCACCCAGAAACAACTGAGGGTGCCTGCTCTTGATGCCAATTGAAATTCTGGCCTATATATATATATCAGATGTCCTATCGAGATGTCGTGACACTGTTATATAACAACAATGAACAAGTTCAAAATAAAAGTGTGCATAAAATGTAAAGAACACCAGAAATTGTTAACCCAGTTCGGATCTAACTATCCTACATCTGGGGCCTACCAAGCCAGGGATGAAATCAATATTCGATAGTATCAATTCACTGATAACCACACCCGGTTCAATCAGCTCACTTAATCACTACCCTTCCTATGACTTCTACCTAAGACTCCCCTAGGTATGAGGCCCTCCTCAAATCCCTCTTCAATCACAACCTGTGACTGGTTCCTTACAAGTCAAGTAACAATGGTCGAAACACAAATTCTCAATACTTCACAGCTTATGAGAATTAACACTCAGCTACTCAATGCTTAAAAGCTTATGAGCAACCTTACACAACTTACACTACAGTCCTTATACTGTTATCATAAGATACCAGTTAGGCTCACAAAACACAAGCACACAACCCTAAAAATACATGTAAGTTCGACACCTAAAACTAGGTTTACATCAGTCTATTTATAGCTTGTAATCTGGACTGAATTGGGCTTCAAAAACGCAGCAATTAGGCTGCTCACAAATCTGCAAAATTAACTCCAATAAAATAGGTCTTCAATCCAAAGTTTCCTATTATGTCTCCATAATTAGAAACAACACCAAATCCGAAAAACCAACAAGTAACCCTAATCCAAAAATGCTTTGGATGCCACATAGGATAACCAAATATTCACAGAATATTTAGTTACAAATCTTTGTAACAGAATCTGCAATAAAACCTAACTTCACAGTGCGATGTCCTATGAGTAGTCATGGGACATCTTCATTCGACATGTTGAACAAAGAGTAGAGAAACATATCTTTAGACATCTTCATTCAACACCTGCTGCTACATGAGTTTTAGCATAATAATGCCAACCATAGAACCAAGGAAATAACAATCTCCCCCTTTGGCTTATTTTTGGCTAAAACTCCACACTCACTTAAACACCATCAGAATCAGCAGCGGAAAAAAAACACCATTAATAGCAGCAAAATAAACTCCCCCTCAGCTGCACACACACAAAAAATTAATAGCAGCAAAATAAACTCCCCCTCAGCTGCACACACACAAAAAAACACAAACCAAACCAGCATAGCAGCACTCCCCTTCAGCTGCAAAACAACACACACAGTACCACAAGAACACTCATTATAGTAAGCTGGGAAAAACTCCCCCAAGCTGGCAAAAACTCCCCCTCAACAGCAGCAACTTTTCTCATCATATTCTCCCCCTCAGCAACTGCAGCATCACAAACATAATCTACCTGCAGCACACACACTCCCTCAATAGCACAAGCACTTACTAATGCTGCTCCCTCTCACACTTACTACTCCCCCTTTTTAGCCACAAATATGACAAAGAGAGGTCATAGATAAATGTAAATAAATGACATAGCAGTATTTGTTCAACACCAAACCAGAATTAAGTTGTCCAAAAAGAAAAGTGAAAAACAAAAACAGACAAAAACAGAAAATAAACTTTGTAGATAGTCTCTAATCAGCACTGTCTTCTTCATCAGCAACCTCATCACCTTCAGATCCAGAGGCACCATTCTCAGAACCGGAATCATTAAACTGTTGGACACTCCTTCTATCAGACTCAGTAGATTCACCTTGTCCATCATCTTCAGTCAGCTCTTGGTCTTTAGCAGCATTTCTCTTCTCAACCAAGGCTTTAATCAGCTGCTCTAGCTTTGTCTTCCTAGCTGTATCTCTTTTGATAGATTCTTCCAGCTACTTGCAGGTTTCTTGCAGCTGAGCAATGGCTTCATCATCAAGATTAGCAGGACTTGAAGTCGAGAAGGATGTTCCAACATCAGACACATGATCTCCACCTAACAGCCTATAATTCAAAGTCATTGTAGGTTTTCTCTTGCTGACTTTGTCACTTCTTACTAAGCATTCAGGAAATTTGTCCAAGATCATTCCACAGATTAAAGATGGAAAACATATGGGTAGCTTAACAGCAGATGAGCTAGCTTGCTTCAAAACTTGTTCAAAGATATTTGCTCCAAAGTTGAAAGGGACCTTCTTTCCAATAGCATAGATAGATTTTCCAAGCATGGATGAGATGGTGGAAGTATGGTTGGTAGAAACCCAATTTACCACTGTAATTCTGTGAAGGATAGCATATTTGACACTTAGCTTCCCAGAGGAGAGCTTTCCTTCATTTGGCCAAACTTTGATGCAGCCACCTGTTATCTTCTCACAGATTTCATCATCTGTTGCTTCTAACTCAGCCTGATGGTCCGTAGGTCTCCCCATAAAGTTATTAATCACTTTGGGAGAAAATTTCACAGCTTTGCCTCTTACATAGACTTTTCTGAGTTTGCTATTACTGTCTTCAGGGATACTCACAACAAACTCCTTAAGCAATTTCTCATAACATGGTCCTAGGTCAGACACAGTCTTCATCAACCCAGCAGCTTTAATAAGATCAACCACTTCCTTATACTTATTGAAGTCTTTTCCCAGTTCTCTCTCTAAAGCTACCCTTCTTTGGTTGACAATGTTCAACCTATCAGTTTGCCTCTGAGATCTGACAGTTTGATCCTCCCTTCTCCTACTGATGTCCTGGACATCTGTTCCAACATTTGACTCATTCAGTTCTGTGACCCTCCTTTTCTTGATTGGAACCACAACTTTACTCCATTGCTTAGAGGGACCTGCTCCAGCCTTTCTTTTGTTACTCCCCATATCAGCAGATTTCTTAATCATTTCTGCATCATTTGAAGTCTCAGTTACAATGGTATTCTCTTTTCTACTCCTGATTCTTTGAAGTATGTCAGCTATTGGTTCCTCATCAGAGTTTTTCTCAGCAATATTACTAGACATCTCAGCCCTCTTCTTGCTTCTTCTTTCCCTAGCCACCTGAACTGGTATACAACTTCCAGTTCTGTCAGTAGGACTATTATTTGTATGTCCAGCCATGGATATTGGGACATCAGACCTGACATCTTTATCAGCTTCACTAACAGCAATGGTGGCAAATCTTCTAAGACTCTGATCTCTGCTGGAAACATTATCATCAAGAGTCCTACTATCATTCTTAGTTTTATCCAACCTCCTATTTGAACTCTTTTCAGTGACATTTTTTCTAGGGTTTAACTTATCAGAATAAAACCTAGTAATCATTTTGTCTTTCTTCCTAGATGAAAGGGGTTTAGACTTCTTACTTGACATACTTTCATTCACAGGGTGGGAAACTGGTTGCTCACCTCTAGTGTCAGAATGAACTACATTCAACGGGGCAATATCAAGAACAAGGTCTATGAGTTTGATCATTCAGTGAGGATCATAGTCTTTGTCATTGACTTGAGAAGTTCTTGAATCGGCAGGAGAATCATGATGTTGAGACATTTTTTGTTGCTTACCAAATGCAGTATTGAAGAGAGTAAGGGCAAACCCTAGCGAAGAAGAGTTTTGAGAGAGTAGGTCAGATGAAGTTTTCGCACTGTAGGATTAAAGTTGGAATGTGTTAGCTGGGTTGTTTATAAGTTTTGGAAATGGGTCCTTATACACGTGCCACTTACAAGTTCCTTGGTTTATCACTTCCACAATTGTGCTTTCGTCTTTCCACAAATAGCAATTTTCTGAGGTTCTTTCACCTCTCATGACAACAACATTCTTTTCATCCATTATTAAACATTCGTGGGTTGTAAAAATGACCTTAAGACCTTGATCACACAGCTGGCTTATGCTTATTAGGTTAGTATCTAACCCGTCAACAAGCAATACTTCTTCCAGAATTGGCTGTCCTGGACCATCCTCTCTTCCAACACCAAGCACTTTTCCTTTCGATCCATTACCAAAAAACACCTCATTAAGAGCATGATACTTAACATATGACATATATCCACTAATGCCTGTCATATGTCGAGAGCATCCACTATCAAAGAACCATTTTTCATCTGTAGAGACTCTGAAAGACTTGTAGTCCCTATGTTCTTTTTCACTATCCTTTGAAGTCCATATCCTTTTTGTTTCAACCCAGCTCTTGTTCCTACTATACTGTTGCATGGGTTTGGGATAACCATGAAGCTTGTAGCAAAAAGCTTTTATATGACCAAACTTCCCACAATGGTAGCATGACCACCTTTGATTCTTTTTCTTTATGAACTTCTTCTGATGCCTGGGAGGATGTTGCAGCATGTTATTCAACATCTTCAAACTTCTCTTGTCTTGAGCGGGTACTACCTCAGATTCATTTGTTCCTTTAAATCCAATACCACTGACATTTCCAGTATCTCTTCCTGACTTCAGAATTTCATCAAGTACATCCGAACTCCTATTTAACATCCTGACATTTTTGATCATGTTGTCCAGTTTTGAATTCAGATGATTTACTTCACTTTGTAGATCAGCTATAGTAGACATATACTCAGTATTCTCAGCTTCTAAGTGAACAATAACACCTGCCTGTTCTTCTTTCTACTGACATACTTCTTCATGTTCAAAGCACAATTTCTTATAGGAGATAGCCAGCTCTTCAAAAGTAAGCTCTTCAGATTCATCATCTGATTCACATACTCCTGTTAATGCTGTCACCAACTTTGCAGATTTCTCATCAGTGTCAGTTTCAGAATCATCTTCTGACCATGTCACAGATAATCCCTTCTTCTGTCTTTTGAGATAAGTGGGACACTCAGTTTTTACGTGCCCAAATCCTTCACATTCATAGCATTGAACTCTCTTCCCTTGATTAGAGTCTTCTTCAGTTCTGGATCTTCTACCTCCTTCCTGGTCTTTGTTGATGTCGAGAGACTTGTTCCGAACATTTTCTCTTGACTTCCAGTCCATTCTTTTCAACACTTTATTAAATTGTTTTCCAAGCAACACTAGCTCTTTGGATACATCTTCATCTTTGACCAGTTTTCCTTCATCATCTGAGTCATCAGCACTTGACACAAGTGCTATACTCTTCTTCTTTTCAGCTTTTTCACTGAATCCTAACTCAAAAGTTTGGAGTGATCCCATAAGTTCATCCACTTTCATCTTGTCAATGTCCTGAGCTTCCTCTATAGCAGTGACCTTCATATCAAATCTCTTAGGTAGAGACCTGAGAATCTTTCTGACCAGCTTGTTGTCAAACATCTTTTCTCCTAAAGCACTAGAGGCATTAGCTATCTCAATAATGTTCATATGAAAATCATGAATGCTCTCATCCTCTTTCATCTTCAAACTCTCAAACTTGCTAGTGAGAAGCTGAAGCTTTGACATTTTCACCTTTGAGGTCCCTTCATGAGCAACTTTCAAGACCTGCCAAGCCTCTTTGGCAATAGTACAATGCTCAATCAGCCTGAAGATATTTCTGTTGACACCATTGAACAATGCATTCATGGCTTTAGAATTTCGAACAGACCCTTTGTAGTCAGCATCATCCCAGTTCTCTTCTTCCTTCAGAACATTAGTAGGGTTACCTTTATCATCTTTAACCTTAGGGGGCTCCCATCCTTTGATGACAACTTTCCATGCTTGATCGTCCATGGATTTGATGAAAGCTATCATCCTAGGTTTCCAATACTCATAGTTTGAACCATCCAGCAGAGGTGGTTTATTCAGAGCTCCTCCATCCTTGTCCATTGTACCAGAAAGTACCTTCCTTGAATCTCACCCAGAAACAACTGAGGGTGCCTGCTCTTGATGCCAATTGAAATTCTGGCCTATATATATATCAGATGTCCTATCGAGATGTCGTGACACTGTTATATAACAACAATGAACAAGTTCAAAATAAAAGTGTGCATAAATTAATTTGGAATTAGTTTATAAACTAATTTTCCTTAGAATTAGTTTATAGTCTTAACTTTGGAATTTGATTAGTTTTAAATTAGAAATTAATTGGAATCAAATTTAGGATTAACTTTAGATTTAATCTCAATTTAACTTTCTTCCTTAGAATTTAACCTTCCTTTTTTTAGTTAGCATTTTAATTCTAACTTTGAGTAATTGCCTTATTTCTTTCACTTTTGCTTTCATATACATTTGCTTTGCTAACATTTTCAGGGGCTGTTGGTAGGTCATGTGTGTGGATGTGCACCCACATACAATCTTTTCCTTTATCTCTTTTAAGCTTTCAAACTTGTGATTATGATAACCATTTATATGCTTTCCTTGAATAATTTTCTTCATTCCTCTTTAAGATCAACTTAACTTCCATCTTGGAAGTAAGTTGCTTCTTATGTTCTTCTCCTCTTTTTTAGGATTAGATTTCTTTGAACCACACTTAACCTTAGGACCATCCAAGTATGATAACATTAGAATTGAGTCTTAGTCTCCCCTTAGTTTCTACCTTTATCGCCTTTTGAGTCTCTTTTCTTCTCATCTCAAAACAAAAGCAAAAATACTTAATAAAGGCATGACATGTATTGTATTTAAGCCTTTCATGTAAGAATAAGATAGTGAGGGGTCTTCTCTCACTTTCTTAGAATGTTTAGCGTACGTCCCGTCTTGGGTCGATATGCGAGGCATTAGATCCTACATGAGGGACTTAAATACAATACGTGTTACAAAACATACAATAATCAAAACACTTCTTTCTTAAAAGACAAAAACAAACAATAACGTCTTTCCTTCGGGAATTCTTTTCTCATCTCACTCATTCTCAACGTACGAACGTGCTTCTCCTCGTTCTCTTGCAAGACGGTAACGCCTAAGTCTCCATACAGTGAGCTGCAACGCCAGAGCTAGAACATTAGTCGTTCCCTAAAAAACACAAACAATCCATCCCTAGGTGAGGGGAACTACGTCGCTCTGATTCTCATGCTCCCGATGAGATACGTAGGCAGTGGGGTAGGGCCCATTCGAGCACTTCTTTTATTTTCCCTACATTTGTTTCTCTTTCCCTTTCCATTCTTTTTCCAGTATCCTTTCCTTACACCCTTTGATCGAGACAAGCAAGCATGGATGCCATCGGGTACGATGGACGTGTGGGGGTGCTAATACCTTCCTCTCGCATAACCGACTCCCGAACTCAGTTCTCTTGGTCGCAAGACCATGCTCTTTCCTTCCTTCAGATTTATGCAGAGCTTCTTTTCCCTCTCTTGGGATAAATACACATTGCTGGCGACTCTGTTTCGGTGCCACTTTCGCGTTTGTACCTGGATGAAAATCCCGGGAGCGACATAAGGTAATGAATTTTCAAAGATTTTTCAAAAATGTTCCCAGTGTAACCGATTACTCCAAATGAGGTAACCGGTTACACCCCTTGTAACTAACTATACCACGCCTCTGTCTCTCAGTGTAATTGGTTACCATAATCTAGGTAACCAGTTACACTCTCACGGTTTTCCCCAAAAACACATTTTTAACATGGTGTAACCTATTACCATAATACAGGTAACCGGTCACACCTGCAGCAGAAGCAATTTTCTACTGCTTTTCCAAACGAAAATCACTTTTCGTTTTATCCCACTTATAAAAAAACACAGAATTTGATCCAAAACTCACTTTTCAAAAACATCAAAACTCCAATTCTTTTCACAAAATTTGAAATTCTGGCCTATATATATATCAGATGTCCTATCGAGATGTCGTGACACTGTTATATAACAACAATGAACAAGTTCAAAATAAAAGTGTGCATAAAATGTAAAGAACACCAGAAATTGTTAACCCAGTTCGGATCTAACTATCCTACATCTGGGGGCTACCAAGCCAGGGATGAAATCAATATTCGATAGTATCAATTCACTGATAACCACACCCGGTTCAATCAGCTCACTTAATCACTACCCTTCCTATGACTTCTACCTAAGACTCCCCTAGGTATGAGGCCCTCCTCAAATCCCTCTTCAATCACAACCCGTGACTGGTTCCTTACAAGTCAAGTAACAATGGTCGAAACACAAATTCTTAATACTTCACAGCTTATGAGAATTAACACTCAGCTACTCAATGCTTAAAAGCTTATGAGCAACCTTACACAACTTACACTACAGTCCTTATACTGTTATCATAAGATACCAGTTAGGCTCACAAAACACAAGCACACAACCCTAAAAATACATGTAAGTTCGACACCTAAAACTAGGTTTACATAAGTCTATTTATAGCTTGTAATCTGGACTGAATTGGGCTTCAAAAACGCAGCAATTAGGCTGCTCACAAATCTGCAAAATTAACTCCAATAAAATAGGTCTTCAATCCAAAGTTTCCTATTATGTCTCCATAATTAGAAACAGCACCAAATCCGAAAAACCAACAAGTAACCCTAATCCAAAAATGCTTTGGATGCCACATAGGATAACCAAATATTCACAGAATATTTAGTTACAAATCTTTGTAACAGAATCTGCAATAAAACCTGACTTCACAGCGCGATGTCCTATGAGCAGTCATGGGACATCTTCATTCGACATGTTGAACAAAGAGTAGAGAAACATATCTTTAGACATCTTCATTCAACACCTGCTGCTACATGAGTTTTAGCATAATAATGCCAACCATAGAACCAAGGAAATAACAAAATTTACTTATAACTTAGTTATGACTCTGACTCGTAACCACAAACAACAACGCAACATCTACATCATACAATTCCAACAATTCCATAGTTCAAACAACAACAACACAACAATTCATCGATCACAACATCGATTACAACATCATCATTCTATTCAGAATTCAGAATTCAAGGATTCAATCCAATAACATACAATTGCAACAATGTTTATCGCATAGAGAGAAGAAAAACACAAACCACACATATACATAATTTACCCACCATCATCATATAATCCCTTAGATAATTAGAACCCCACCCTTACCTTAGAGTTCTTCAAAAGCTTCTCAACAATGGTGATTTTCCTCTTCCCCATAAGAGGAGCAAAAGCTTCTCAACAATATTTATCTATATTATTTAAATAAATAATTAAAATAAGTCGGGGCGTTACAAAGAAAGCTAAGAAGAACTTAAATCAAATGAGCCTAAATCAAAAGACTCAAAGCTCAAAATACTCAATTGCATAAGTCCATAAGAGAAGAGTGGGGTGCATGCTATGTTGCCTCTTTTACTTAATTTTATTTGCTTTTTTGGGTTGTAATAGTGTGTTTGGGCCATACATGGTTTTATTTAGGCCTAACAATTATATTTGTGTGTGATCGTGAAGGCTGGATCAGATCCTGTAGAATCGGGCCGCCAAGTGCGTCAGAGAAAATCAGTTCTTATATGAGCAACACTGTACTCGAGGATTTGATTCAAGGATCCGGGTTATTCCTGTTCTTTAAGGAAGCGGGAAATCCGAAGGGGATTGAGACTATCCGAGTCTACGGGTTTCCTTCCTATTTAACGGAAGGGTCACTTGAGAATGTCTTTGAGACTCAAGGAGATTAGACTGTCCAAGTCTAGAGTTTCACCTTTTGTACTATGTTTTGAGAAACAGTAGTAGACTCTATGAAAGGACTGTTCTATGAGGATGACTAAGTTCTGTTCCTATACCTCTAGGAGGTCGTCGGGACAATTTGTACGAAGCCCAAGAGGAGGCTGAAAACTTTTAAGAAGCCGGTGGGTCCTTGTACGAAGCCCAAGAGAAGGCTATCATTCCCGGAGGAAGAGATCATTATACGAAGCCTAAGAGGAGGATGTGGATACTTATAAGAAGCCGTAGGGTCCTTGTACTAAGCCCAAGAGGAGGCGGGGTTGCTTTTAGGAAGCCTGTGGGTCCTTGTACGATGCCCAAGAGGAGGCCAATGCTTTTAGGAAGCCCGTGGGTCCCCAAACCCCGAGAAATTCAAGGCAATGCTATTCACCGAGAATAGATCAAAGTCAGGAAAGCTCGAGAATTTGGAAGAAACTAAAAAATGCCATTCACGGAGAAGACATTCATCTCTGGGAGTAGAGTTTCTTGACAATTCCTAATGAGGACAGCCGAAGAGAAGACTGTATCTGGTGATCCTATTTGGGGATCTAGGTGTCTATTTCTATGAACGAAACGGCGTCACCTAGTTCTAGACGTAGTTGCCGGGGAAACTCGAAATATCTATACTATTATTACACAGTTGATATGAGTTTATGAAAGAAGACTTACCGTGAAACAACCCCACAATACAGTTTATATGTATATGAAAGCGGTAAATGAAAGCAATAACCATTTACTCGGTTGTAGAGCTTCCATGCTGTTTGGTTAGTTGTTCAACAAAGAAAGATTGAAAACAACAGTATATTCAAAATCAAAGGAGAAAGTGCTTTGGAAAAGAAAGTTTTGGGGCTTACAGCTCAAGGAGAGGCCCAGGGTTTTATCAGTGAGCGCACTGTTTAAATTTGTACAGAGGGACTTATACAAGTGACTGTGGCCCAAAATGTTTTCTGTACAAAGGGATGGGTCTTACACTTTCTCAAGAGGCCCAAAATGTTTAAAGAAAAAGAGTGGGGCTTATAACATGAGGGTAGGCCCAGTTGATTTTTTTCCGTTTGAAATGGCGACCACGCCGAGGTTTTCTTTTAACGCAGAGGGACTTATACAATAAGTGAGGCCCAAATGATTTTGGTTAAAAGGGGGTTGGGTCTTACACTCTATTAGAGGCCCAAAAGTTTTGAATGGGTCTTATAGCTCGAGGAGAGGCCCAAAAGGTTATTTTTCAAAAGGCGACGATCGCGCAGTTTGTTTTTGACGGTATCGGGACTTATACAATACACTGAGGCCCAAAAAATGGTTTGGTCAAAAAAGGATTGGGTCTTACACTCTATTAGAGGCCCAAAAGTGTCTTGAAAATGATTTATGAGGGTTGAATTAATCCAAAAACCCTAATTTGTTTTCAAAAATGTATTTAATTGAATAAAAATTCAATTAAAATGATCAAAATTATTTAACATGTGAAAAACAAATTGTGATCTTGGATTAATGCTTCAAAAATTAAGTATTGACCTACAAAATAATTAGAAAGCATTAAAAGTTGCAAAATCAATGTGGAAAAAATATTTAATATGTCAAAAATAATTAAAATATTAATTCTTTGCAAAAATATCAATTATATGAAATAAATAATATTTTTGGGATTTTTTTATAAAATAAAATATTTTAACATTTTTGTGAATTATTAAAAAAAGAATCAACTCAAAATCATTAAAACTCAGAGAGAAATTAATTTTTGAATCAATTAAACAAAATCACAAAATTCAAATATTTGAATTTGTGAAAAAGGCGCCAAGAACACAAGCAAGAACACGCGCGTTTTTCTGGGTTTGGCTGATTTGCGTTTTCCATCCAATCTCACTGAATACGTAATCATATCATGCAATCCACATATCATTATGCTCGTCTCAACCTCACGATCATGTTTATAACACTTAATTTCATTTAAATTAAACATAAAACATGAAATCACGAAGAAACCTCAAGAACCCTAATTTCTGCATGAAGGCTAGAATTTTTGATACACGATTCAAACAATGCAATTAATTGAGGGAAAACATTCCATGCATGATTATGAACATATGGCCAAATTATTGGAAATATGCATGGATTGAGAGATAACCAAGTATATGCTTACCTCCAAGCCGTGACAGCAAGTGCAATGTGATTTTTGATTTGGAGGTGTTACAGATGAGTGGTGATGATCTGAACAGCTTCCCTACACCCTATGAAGTGTGTTTGAATGGTTTGACTTGATTGAAATTGGCTGGATCAATTTGTGGTACCTCAGCTGCAACTTGATTGAAAATTTGAGCAACCAGGTGGTGATTTTGTGAAATTGGTGTTTCAGAAGTGATCTAAGTGTTTGATCAGCTCATATGTGATGTATATGAGGTGTGTGAGTGATTGGTTTGATTGGAATTGCTCTCAAACTCAAAACCCGATAGCTGCCTTGCTAAGAAAGGCATTTTTGCCAAGAGAAAGAGATTTTGAGGAAAGCATCTGTTAGATGGCTTTGGTGTACTCAAACTGATCACAATTGAGCTCTATTTATAGTAGAGCAAGTTTGTTTTGCAAGGAATAGTGAATGGCAGCTGGTAAGTAGGTTTGGCCAATGTTGGCAATTGAAAATCCAAGTCTCCTCTAGCCATTGACTAGAGGTTAGGGCACAGAGCTTTGGTTCCCTTGGTCTTGGATAAGTCTTGACTGATTTCAGATGAGAATGGCTCAGTCCATGCCACCTTGATGCTTCCATTGAATGCTTCAATCCAAATTTGGAGTCTTGTCCCTATTTTGGCCATTCTAGGTTCAACATGCTATTTCTTGTTCCATGGACTTTGGAGGCTTGGCTCAGTGATTGTCCCCTTTAGATTCAATCCTCAGATGTGTCCAAGTGGATAGGAGTATTTGAATTTGGCTGATTTTGGCAAATCGAGCCAAAATGCAAAATCTGCCTTGCCTTTGACAGATTTCAGCAGGGCAACTTGACAATGTCATATCTCATGGGGTAAGTTGAATTTGGCAATGTTCTTGGCCACTTTGGAAAGCCCTTACATGATATAACAACTGTTTGAACAAGTTTGGTTTTGATCTCTTTTGATTCCAAGTGAAAAATCCTTCTACATTTGGCAAAAAGTGAAGCAAAATCTGACTTAGTGAAATTTTCACTAAGTGTTGGAACAAAGTGTGATTTCTTGATTTTGATCACTCCATAACTCAAAATCCTTAATGAATTGGACTTAGGTCTAGTTGAAGTTTTTGTAGAGGGTAATGAGGGCTACAAATCCATCTTTGGATGAGAAAAAATGGCCATGTGGTTTAGGAGTTATGACCCTCCAAAGTTAGTGTATTAGTGGTACTTTTTCCATAACTTAGAAAATTTTCTAAGTTTTATGGTTACCCCTTTTACAAGTTATCCCACTTTCTTTGGTTTTTCTTGATGAATGATGATTCAAATCATACATTAACATCATTTTAGGGTTAAAAATCCATTTTGGTGAAAAATCTCAAAAAGTCAAAGTTGACTTTTGTGCACAGTTGACTTTTTATCAGATGAATTCCAAACTGTGCAATTCTTCAGGAAATCATGTCCTTGACCTAAATCAAACTTGATGAACATGTTCCATGGGTGTCATAGGGTATATTGAGGCATGTCCTAGGGTTTGGGAGCATGTCCTGGTCAAAAGTCAAAGTTACAATTGACTTTCCTCGCGAAACCCTAATTGTGGTGCAGATGAAAATGAGACTTGTTGCTCAAGCTTCTTGGATTAATCCATTGTTGTAAATGGATCAATATAGTTCATTAGAGACCCTCAAATCATGTCTTGAGGTCTTGGCTCTTGATTTGTCCCAAAAGTCAACTTAGGGGTGAATTAGGTTAAGAAACCCTAATTCCTGATTTTTGATGAATGCATCCCCTGAGGCAAAATTGACTTGATGATTGGGTCCATGAGGTTCCATGGAGTATATTAGGTTATGTTTTGGATCATTGGCTTGTGCCCAGATGAAAAATTTCCATCTGGAGGTCCTGGTCGACCAAAACCCTAATTTGGTGACACTGTCAATCTTGAGACTTAATCCACCTAGAAGGGAGCAACCTTGTGCTTAATCCTTGAAGTGGGAGTCCTTTTGATCCATTGTGGATGTTTGAGAGGCCAGACAAGTGAAGATCATGTCATTCCTTGATTGATCCTTTGTCTAAGCACTCAGAGAGGGCTTAAAACCCTAATTTTGATTGTAGTGAATGCTCAACAATCCTTGAGGCATTTGGTGAGGCATAATGGTTCATCCATATTGTGATGATGATTTGCACAATGATGGGAAATATTAGTGGTCAAAATTTGGTGTATGACAGATGCCCCTATTTAATCTTCTTGGACCCGAAGGTGTGAATGACGAAGGTATTCGGGCATTCGGGGTACAAGAGGATTAAATATCGGAATACCCGGAATTTTGATGGTGGTTATGAATGGTAGCTTACGCATTCATCTTCTTTAGCTAAGCGATGATGCTTAGAAAAGGTAAACTTCCCCTCGATCCTGGTTGTCTACCAAGGAACTGGTTTAAGCTGCTGAAATGAACTTCCCCTCGATCCTGGTTTCCTACCAAGGAACTGGTCTTAGTTTCTGATTTAAACTTCCCCTCGATCCTGGTTTCCTACCAAGGAACTGGTCTTAGTTTCTTTTGTCAATAAATTTTACTGACAAGGGACGCTATTCGTAGCGGCTTCCCTTCAAACTTCTCGCCGAATTTTCCTGGGGAGATGCCATTTGAGTGGAAAAGTTTTGATGTCAGACTTGCTGGGGAACCCAGACGTCTGAGTTGTAGAGGTGCACAAACTTCTCTGTTGGAGACGCCATTTGTCGATTCTACTAGAGGAAAGCGAGTATCTTGAGAGACTGTTTCCACTTGGGGATATTATATCATACTTTTCTCGGGATCTTCCCGGAGAAATGCCATATGATGCGACCCAATTTTGAGGTGCCGGTGACCTTTTCATCAGCGGTTTTTCGGAGAAACACTGTTGTACTGCCAAATCTTTGCTTAAGAGGCTTTCTCTGGGGATTTTCTTTAATCCGGGAAAGCAAGGATATCATCTTCAATGGCGAAGAGTGACATCTGTTGAAGGTTCTCTGGCCTTTCAGAGGTTCAAGTTATCAAAGTGGTCTAGTGCCGACTCTGATCTAGAGAGATTGCTTAGATGATTCTCTTCCCAATGAGGAAAGGTCTGACAACTCGATTGAGAGGACTTTTATCACTAGGGGATAAGACCGACTAGAGTGATAGCGATGCAATATGAAATGTAAATGCAAATCAATAATGCATGATGTATGTATGTATATGCTGACAAAACTGACGCAACACACAAACTAAAAGATGAACATGATTGGATACTCGGCCATCGCGGGGCGTATAGAGATATCGCTGGTTCAAGATAGCAATTCCACCTTGCTTAGGAGAGAGAATCCCTGCGGGGAATACCGTTGATCGGGCTTAGGAGATGAGAACTCGGCCGAGGCATGTCAGACGAAACAAGGTCTCTGACACAGTTGATCCCTTCATTCAGGCGAACTGGTTTAGAAGGAGCACTTTGATTTTGCACTTTGAAGTTCGCTTACTCCTGGAGAAGCGGTTGATGTTCTTTTGATGTTCAACAGTCAAAAGAAATTGCCATCTTTATTTTAAAGCAGAAAAAGTTTTAAGTAAATTCATTTTTGTTTTATTTCAAGAATCGTTAATCATGTTAAAAAACGTCATTCTGTAAAGCTAAAACAAATAAGAATTACAAACAAAAGCACAAGGGCTCAAATTTTATTGATAAGATGGAGATCAGCCAAACGCGTGATTCCAAAAAGTATATACAAAGTTTGAAAATGGTAATTTACAGGGAAAAGGGCTACGTTGAAACATAACGACCACTATCCTTCTACCAACTTTGAATTCGGGACACCCTGAGCTTCTGTCGAAGATGACCTTGACTGGAGTTTTCTAACAGGTGATGTAACTGCTGCTGCTAAGAGACTTACCTCTGTTGAACATAGTTACTTGCCATTATCCCTAATTTTTGCCTGGATTGTACTTTGATGTTTCCAATCCACCGGGATGATTTTTTTCATGTCTCTAACTTTTGCCTGGACCGCCCTTTCGGGTTTTCAATCCACCGAGACGTTTTTTTTTAGTTTAGGCGAAGTATTTCTTGACTACATCAACATTCGTGGGGTAGGAAAATTCCTCTCCGTCCATGGTTGCAAGTCTCAAGGCACCACCTGAGAAAGCTTTCGTGACCACATAGGGGCCATCATAATTCGGAGTCCATTTACCTCGCGAATCAGTGAGAAATGATTGTATCTTCTTGAGCACAAGGTCTCATTTTCTAAAGACACGAGGTCGGACCTTTTTGTCGAACGCCCTATTCATTCTCTGTTGATACAACTGACCATGGCATAGTGCCGTTATTCTCTTTTCTTCGATCAGATTCAGTTCGTCATGTCGGCTTTGACACCATTCAGCTTCGGTGAGCTTAGCTTCCATCAATACCCTGATTGACGGGATCTCTACTTCTATGGGGAGAACTGCCTCCATGCCATATACTAGAGAGACAGGGGTTGCCCCTGTTGAAGTACGGACAGATGTGCGATAACCATGAAGAGCAAAGGGTAGCATCTCGTGTCAGTCTTTGTAGGTTACAACCATCTTTTGAACAATCTTCTTGATGTTCTTGTTAGCCGCTTCTACCGCCCCGTTCATCTTGGGTCGGTAGGGAGATGAGTTATGATGTTCGATCTTGAACTCTGCGCACAATTCTTTCGTCATCTTATTGTTCAAGTTAGATCCATTGTCAGTAATGATCTCGCTTGGAACACCATAACGGCAGATGATATTGTTTTTGATAAATCGGACCACCACTTATCGGGTTACATTGGCAAATGACGCTGCTTCGACCCACTTGGTGAAGTAATCAATGGCTACTAGGATGAACCGATGTCCGTTTGAAGCCTTAGGTTCAATCAAACCAATCATGTCGATTCCCCATATGGAAAAAGGCCACGGGGAAGAAAGAACTTTGAGATGTGATGGCGGTACATGAATTTTGTCGGAGTATATCTGACACTTGTGACACCTCCTCATGTACTTGTAGCAGTCGGATTCCATGGTCAACCAATAGTACCCTGCTCTTAGAATTTTTCTCGCCATTGTGTGTCCGTTGGCATGAGTGCCAAAGGATCCTTCATGAATTTATTTCATCAGCATTTCTGCTTCTGGTCCGTCTACGCATCGGACCATGTCAAAATTTCTCTTATAGAGAGTGTCACCGCTCAGGAAGAAGTTTCCAGCCAATCTTCTGAGGGTCTTTCTGTCTTTTCTGAGTGCCTCAGATGGGTACTCTTGTTTCTGAAGGAAGCATTTGATATCGTGATACCAAGGTCTGTCATCTATGACTGCTTCAATCGTGAAGACGTAAGCGGGCCTTTCAAGGCTCATTATGTCGATCTTATGTATGTCATTCCATTGACCTACACTAATCATGGAAGAGAGAGTGGCTAATGCATCAGCCATGTGATTCTCATCACGAGGGATGTGATGAAACTCAACTCTGTTGAAGAAAGGTAACAACCTTCTCGCATAGTCTTTGTAAGGAATCAATACTGATTGGTATGTGTTCCAATCTCCTTTTATCTGGTTAATAACCAGGGCTGAGTCGCCATATACGTCCAAGTTTTTGATCCTTAAATCAATCGCTTCCTCGAGACCCATGATACATGCTTCGTATTTGGCCTCGTTGTTCGTACATTTGAATGTAAGTCAAGCGGTGAAAGGAATGTGGGTACCCTGAGGGGTAACAATGATTGCCCCAATTCCATTTCCATGATGATTAACTGCTCCGTCAAAGATAAGTCCCCATTGGGAACCTGGTTCTGGCCCTTCACTGGGTAGCAGTTCATCGCAATCTTTCATCTTTAGATACATGACATCTTCGTCTGGGAAGTCAAACCCGATTGATTCTTGATCGTCAATCGGTTGATGAGCCAAATGATCGGCTAAAATACTTCCCTTAACGGCTTTATGAGCGTGATACTCTATGTCATATTCTGATAATAACATCTGCCAACGGGCAATCTTTCCCGTGAGAGCAGGTTTTTCAAATACATACTTGATTGGATCCATTTCTGAGATCAACCAAGTAGTGTGGCAAATCATGTACTGGTGAAGACGTTTGGCTGCCCAAGCCAAAGCACAACAAGTTTTCTCGAGCATCGTGTACCGAGTTTCGCAGTCGGTGAACTTCTTGCTTAAATAGTAGATGGCAGACTCTTTTCTTTTAGTTTCGTCTTGTTGGCCAAGTACACATCCCATTGAGTCCTCTAGGACTGTGAGGTAAATGATCAGTGGTCTTCCTTCCACTGGAGGTGATAGAATCGGAGGATTCAACAGGTATTCCTTAATACTGTCGAAGGCGGTTTGGCAATCTTCTGACCAAACGCAATCCTGGTTCTTTTTGAGTAATTTGAATATCGGTGCGCATGTCGCGGTCATAAGGAATATGAATCTGGAGATGTAGTTCAAACGTCCCAAGAATCCTCTGACTTGTTTTTCAGTTTTTGGAGAAGGCATTTCTTGAATGGCCTTGACCTTGTCAGGATCAACCTCAATTCCTTCCTGGCTAACGATGAACCCTAGTAGTTTCCCTGAACGGACACCGAAGGTGCACTTGTTGGGATTCAAGCGGAGCTTGAATTTTCTCAAACGTTCGAACAATTTTGACAGATGTTCAACGTGCTCACCCTCTGTTTTTGATTTTGCAATCATATCATCGACATATACCTCGATCTCTTTGTGTATCATGTCATGAAACAGAGTAGTCATGGCCCTTTGATAGGTTGCCCCGACATTCTTCAAACCGAACGGCATTACCTTGTAACAAAAAGTACCCCATGGGGTAATGAAGGAAGTTTTCTCCATGTCTTTCGGCGCCATTTTGATCTGGTTATAGCCCAAAAATCCATCCATGAAGGAGAATACTTTGAACTTTGTTGTGCTGTCTACCAGCATGTCAATGTGTGGTAAAGGAAAGTCGTCCTTCGGACTAGCCTTGTTCAGATCTCGGTAATCGAAACACATTCTGACCTTTCCGTCCTTTTTGGGAACGGGTACAATATTGGCTAACCATTGAGGATATTCATCTATGGCGAGGAAACCCGCGTCAATCTGTTTCTGTACCTCCTCTTTGATTTTGATGGCCATGTCTGGGTGAGTCCGTCTCAACCTTTGCTTTACTGGAGGACATTCCGATCTCAATGGTAAATGATGTTCCACGATGTTGGTATCCAACCCTGGCATATCCTGATAGGACCAAGCGAATACATCGGGGAATTCTTTGAGAAGCTTTATCAAACTCTCTCTGGCAGTTGGACTGAGCAGTGCCCCAATCCTGATTTCTTTTCTCTCTTGCTCTGAACCCAAGTTTACCGTTTCCAACGGTTCTTTGTGAGGTTCAAGGGACCTTTCCTCTCGTCTGAGTAGTCGGGAGATCTCTTCTGGAATTTCGTTGTCATCTTCTTCTTCAGCCTCGAATACCGGGAACTCAAAGTTGGGAGAAGGCATCGGATCGTATGTTTCAACGGGGTTTAAAACAAGCAATCTGCATGACGTGATGATTCGTGTTTAGAAGAGATAGAGAGAATGCAAAAGTGTGTGCAGTGTATTTTTTTTACTGCTTGTTTTTATTTTTGAATTGTTTTTTAGGATTACCATTTTCTGAAAAAGCAAAAAGAGAAAACAACAATTAATGCGGAAATTACAGAACGACGTTATTTTATTAATGAACAAGTCGAATCTTGAAACTACAGCCCTATAAAACTCTGTCGCTTTGGGCAAAGCGAAGAGGGAAAATTTACAGAAAGCGAGCCCTATCAAAACATCCGTTTCACCTGGGCAGGATGAAAGGTTAAAGATGGCAATTACTTTGACTGGTGAACGGCCTTCGGAACATTAACAGTAACCCATTGGCGGCAAACTCCTCAGTGAATCACAAAGTCTGGCACCTTCCTTGATTTGTCTTCAGAAATGACGCTGATTTCTGGTGGAGCGGGATCATTGGAATCTGTCTCCCAGGAAGAATTGTCATAGGAGAATTCCTCTGTCGCATTTTGCATAGTATTTGGGCTCTCAGCTGTATCTCCCCATCCAGTTGGCTGGATATCTTCGAGCCTGATACGAGAGCTTTCGGGAGCGGTGTACTTGACCATATAGTCGTATTTTCCACTTGGTTGTCCCAAAGTGTCCCATACTTCTTTGGAACTAGAGGAGTCATCTCTCTCGATGACGTTGACCTCGGGAAAAGCATAGTTGATAAATTCAAGTCCTGCAAACGTTGCGAATTCATCTTCATGTTGAGTAGTTTCTGAATGACCTGAGTGTTGATCCCATGACATGGTGGGGACACAGGTATTTTGTTCAATGATGCTCAGCTGAGTTTCATTACTCGGCTGACTTTCTTGCCCCAAGTTTCCTGGGTAAGGTTGCCACATTGGCAGACCATCCATTGGGCCATAGTAGGTGTAGTCAAAATTGTCTTTCATCGGAGTGTCTTCCTCTAATGAATTTGGCGGAGCACGACATCCTTCTGGATCACAATCTCCATAGATCATTTCGACAACTGATCTTGGTATAAATCTCGGACTTTCTGTAGGAAAGCAAAAAGGCATAGGCACCTCTTCCTGAGACATATAACCGTCCTTGTTAAGGCAGGACTTCCATTCTTCATCTGTGTCAGAGGGATCTTCCTCATTGATAGCATGAACTGCTTGAGACACTGGGTGAAGGAAACCTCCACTGTGGAAGAAGTTTTGAAGGGGATGAAGACTTTCATCGCTGGCAGCTGTCAGGGTACAGGTTGTAGAAAAACCAAGACCCTTCTTTGTTTTATTGTCAGTGGGAATGACAAGTTGTCCCCATCCTGTCGTATTGGTACTCTCGACCGCTTTAATAGCATCTTTGTATGAGGAAATTGAGGTTCCTCCTCTGAACTGATTGTTCTTGCTTACCGACAGTGCTTGGAACTGAGTTCCAATAACCTCCTCGGGTTCTATTCTGGTAGATGATGACAAGTTACTCACAAGCAAGGCTTGTTCCCCACAAACCGTGACAAGTTGATCGTTCTTGACAAACTTTAGCTTTTGGTGGAGGGTCGAGGTGACCGCTCCAGCCTGGTGTATCCAAGGTCTTCCTAATAAACAACTGTATGTTGCCCGGATGTCCATGACCTGGAAAGTGACTTGGAAAGTATAAGGACCGATAGTTATGGGAAGATCAACTTCGTCGATAACTGTTTTTCTGGATCCGTCGAACGCTTTGACGACGACCTCGCTGATTCTCATCGGGGGTCCTTTGAATGATAATTGCATCAAAGTGGACTTCGGCATAACATTCAGGGCTGACCCTGTGTCTACCAGTACGCTGGCTAAAGCATCGTCCTGGCAGTTAACTGTAATGTTGAGCGCCATGTTATGACGGCGACCCTCTTCGGGTAATTCCTCATCACTAAATCCCAAATTATTGCAGGAATTGATGATAGAGACAATGCTATCAAACTGTCTGATTGTTACATCCTGTTCCACAAAGGCTTGCTCCAAGACTTTCTGTAGAGCCTCCCTGTGGGCTTCTGAACTGAGTAACAGTGATAATACCGAGATCTTTAAAGGAGTCTGTAACAGCTGATCAACAATGTTATATTCGCTCCTTTGGATGAGCTTCAGTATCTCATCATTATTTTTCGACAGGTCGGGATTATTGGATTGACCGACTGGTGGATCGGGAGCTTCTGCCTGAAGTTCCTTTTCCTTGTTAAGTTCTCCAACTCCTCGGTTGAAGATTCGACCACTCCGTGTTACTCGACTGATGTCTGCAATATTCACGACGGAGGGTAATGGAATTTCCTTTCCATTCTCAATTGTTGTTGCACCGTATTTGTAAGGGATAGCCTTAGTTGATTCATACGGTAGCGGTCCTGGTAGATAGATGACTACAGGAGCCTTCTGATTTTTCTGACCATCATAAGTGATCTCGATTCGTTCCCGGTTGGGAACCTTAGATTCGTCAAGCAGAGGAATAATGGCGAAAACATCCCTGGTCCTATGATGACCAGAGATCATGACAACATCCTCAACTTGCCCGGCAAGGTAGTTCGGCGTCCAGTTGATGGGTCCAGAACCCGAGTAGGGACGAATTTCTCCATGATCGACCTGACCCTGAAGAGCTGCTCTCACAAGGTAACACCCTTGGTTACTTTACGAACAGACGCTACAACTGTCATAGTTGTGTGGTGGTACCTGGCCACGCCCACTTTGAATACAATGTATCCTTACCAGGTTAGCTTCCACTGATCGGACATCCTGACTCTGACGCCGAGTGGGGTTTCTATTACTGATACTAATCTGCAGAGTATCTTCATCCATGTATATTGGCATCCACCAATGATTTAACAAGTGCTGAAGTGCTTCCTGGACAAGGGTACAACCTCGATCCTTTTCGCAACCCGTTTTACAGCTTTGATAGTCATGTGATATTAAGAATCCGAGTCGGACCTGCTTAGCATGTAACTCTACCAGGTTGGTATTCATTACACGAATATCGAAGATTTGAACCATATTGACCTGATAGGGATTCCTATCATGGTAGTCTTGGATTCATCCAAGATCCATCTGACGCTGGAGGGCCTCTTGTACAAAAGAGCATCCCTATTTGTTAACCGAGCAAATCAGACAAGAATCGTAATCGTGCCGCGGCAGATCATGATACTGGCTTTGCCTTGAGTGCATTGCCACCAAGTTGACATTCATTGTACGGATGTCGTGGTTCTGAATGACGTTAGAATTCGTGTAAACCATGTTAACTCCACGAACTCGGTGCTCTTGGATCCATCCGAGATCCATTTGTTCCTGTAGAGCTGCTTGCACTACAGAACATCCCTGGTTGTCTTTAGAGCAGATATCACACTGATGATAGTTATGAGGTGGCACATGGCCATATCCACTCTGTCTACAGTGCATCTTGACCAGATTGGCCCTCAATAAGAGTACATCGTGAATTTGATAGACATTGTTAGACTCTTTCTCGATCAGGTTGACTGCAACTTTCTCGTGTTAAGGCAGCGGGTTCGTGAGAACATTGGGATTCATATCTTTGAAAGATAGGACCCCGCTCCTAACAAGCTTTTGCACGTCGAACTTGAAATTGAGGCAAGTCTCTATGTTATGCCCTGAACCTCCTTGATGATAAGGGCATGTCTGATCCATCTTAAACCAAAAAGGCGGATTTTCCGGTACTGTAAGAGGAGACTTAGTCTGGATGTGCCCCTTAGCCAGTAGTAATGGAAACAGTTCTGCATACGTCACGGGTATAGGATCAAATCCTGGTGGCCGTGTTGTACGGTTGTTGTTATATGGAGGACGAGCCTGCTGAAGAGGCTGTTGTGTCCTTTGCTGGTCAGGTTGGCTCTGCGCAACCTGAGGTTGATACGTAGGAATAGGCGCTGGGCTGATAGCAGGAGTTACAGCTGCTACCGGTTGATAACGTCGCCTTTGCTTTCCGAGAGAGATATTCCCAATATCTTGCTCTTTTTTCTTAGGGAGATCACTACCGTATTTTTTAGTACCGCTCGCCGATCCAGTGTCTTTTACCAAACGTCCTTCTCGGACGGCTTCCTCAAGACGTACACCCATGCCGACCATTTCGATGAAATCACTGGGCGCACTGGCAACCATTCGGTCATAGTAAAATGAGCTTAAGGTCTTTAAGAAGATCTTTGTCATCTCTTTTTCCTCAAGAGGTGGACAAATTTGAGCGGTAATTTCACGCCACCTTTGAGCATACTCCTTAAAGGTTTCCTTGTCCTTTTGCGACATTGATCTGAGTTTATCTCTATCGGGTGAGATGTCCAAATTGTATTTGTATTGCTGGACGAAGGCAGTACCAAGATCTCTGAATGTGCTAATCGTAGCACGGTTTAAACCCATGTACCATTTGAGTGCGGCACCGGTTAAACTATCCTGGAAGTAGTGAATCAGTAGGTCCTGATTCTCCGTCTGGGCTGACATCCGCCGAGCGTACATCACCAGATGGCTTTGAGGGCAAGAGTTACCCTTATATTTTTCAAAGTCAGGCACTTGAAATTTGTGCGGAACTTTCATATTTGGGACCAAGCAGAGGTCTGCGGCATCCTTTCCAAATAAATCCTGATCGCGAATGGCCTGCAGTTCCCTCTGCATTTCCAAGAACTGTTCATGGAATTCATCCATTCGGTCAAACATAGTTTCCTTCTTACCAAAAGGTGTCTGTGGAATCTGTCCCTCCGGGACAGTGTGCACCACAGGAGGTGGTACCGTGACTACGGCAGTGAGTCTTGGCGTTTCCCGAAGTTTGTAACCTTCAGGAGTTTTCAACATGCCCCTGGCATCTTCGCTTTCCCGAAGTTTGTAACCTTCAGGCCCAGCGGCTTCTGTTGTGATTCCCTGATCCTCAGTGATCGGCGGAACATATCCTCCCAGGATATAGTTAACAGGCATGCCCCAAGGACGATCTTTCGGTATCTGATACCTAGAATCATACCTCTCCACCATGGGCGTTGAGGTGATCTCTGAGATCACAGTTCGTTGTAGCTGAGCTTCTGCCATGGCTTGCATGTCGTTACGAAGCTTTCTCATATCCTCTCTCAGAGCGTCGATCTCCTCTTTCAACTCTCTATTTTCTTCCTCAAGATCATCCATCTTTTTCTGACGATTGGCTCGAGTATTATACGAATGAGACAGTTTGACTCTAGAATCGAGACACAAACGTGAGATTCGTAGGGAAGAAGAATACGCGATGTGAGAATGATGAATGCAATGATTATATTAATTGTTTAATGGTTTAAGCAAAATAAACTTCGACAATTAGATTGCAAATATCAAACGGTGGGGAAACCCCTTTTTATTGAAATTCAAAGGATTACAGAAATGGAAATACAGTAGATTACAAAGTGCAGAAACAGGAAACCTAAACTAATAGGTCCTGAGTCCTCTCTGAAGAGAAATCGGGTGCTGATTCCGGTATCTTCCTTTTCTTTGATCGGGGCTCTTGGGCCGTCGTCGGGTTGTCACTCCTTTGCCAGGTGAAAGGAGCGAGCAGATTCCTTTGATCATCTTGATTATCTACAGCATGTTGCTCCAAAATTTCAATCAGAGCATCCTTTTCTTTCAGTAATTGTTGTATTTTGATGCACTCTACGTCGAGGGTGCGGTACTTGTTCTTCCAAGACCTTCTCTCCTTTTGAACTTTGTTGAGAGTAACCTGAAGCTTTTCAGTTTCCGTCATGAAGTACATGACAGATTCCCTCGGCGGAAGAATTCTGTAACGAGGATAAGGCATTTTTAGCTTGAGAGCTCTAGTTTGTACCCAGTGGAGATAAGGCTCCACCGAGACACATTCTGGTTTTCCCAGAGACCCTCATCCTTTCTTATGAACATGCTTCCAAGCGTGCACTATTTCCATCTTTAGTGCTCTGTCATTTTCCCCTTCTTTGAAGAAAAGACCTTCCAGATGAACACCCAGCGGGATGTGTCTCATCGGGTATCCAAATTGACGGCGAACCAATACCGGATGGTAGTTGATTCCTCCTTTAGTTCCTATAAGGGGTACGTTGGGGAAGTTTCCGCAACGATCAATGATTCTAATTCCCTCATAAATCCTATTACACCAATCTATATTAGAGTTGGTAAGAGACATGATCTTCTGCGACCAACGTAAGGCACTCTTGCAATCCCAAAAAGCAGCAGCCTTGGGCAAGTGAGAGATAAACCATTTGTAAAGCAAAGGTACACAACATGTGATCTCCCCTCTGCTGTACAAATTTCCCAAGTGTACAGAATGATACACATCTGCGAGCAAAGTCGGCACAGGGTTTCCAATGAGAAAAACCTTAATGGAGTTAATATCAACGAAGTTATTGATGTTGGGAAACAAAAATAACCCGTAGGTAAGCAAGACAAAGATGCTTTCAAAAGCAGTCACGTTTCCTATACTGGCGAAATACAGGGCCTTCTTTGTCAAGAACTGGGCTGGCAAACCTTGGATGCCACCCTTATCGGTTAGGTGAGTCCTAACTTCAGACTCGTCCAAATGAATTGCTCTTTCAATAGTATGATTCTTTGGAATTTCTTCCAGTCTAGAAAATGGAGCTCGATCTGTAATGTGTAGATCGATCAGGTGAGAATACTCCTCCAGCGTTGGTGCAAGCTGGTAATCCGGGAATGTGAAACAGTGATAAACCGGATCATAAAACTGAATGAGCGCATCCATGATTCCCTCAATCACATGGACTCTTAATAGTGGTAGCAAACCTCCGTGCTTGGCTCTAAAAGCCTCTTGGTTAGTGATCATCCTCGCTAACCTTCTCAAATCCTCTAGCTTTGGAACCTTGAAGGTATACTGGTGAGTTCTCCTTCTACCGAAATCCATTAGTGCAATCCTTTTCTCTGATATTTGCAATCACAGTCGTAGTTTATTTTGAAAGAACAGAGAGACTATAAGAGAAGATTTTTTGAATGTTTTAATGTTTTATTAAATGAATGCATGAATGCAGCACACAAAAACATAGAAAAAACATGGGGTCAAAGGGTCGTTGTCATGAAGTCAAAGCTCTACCCATCCCCCAAAGGTTTATACTAGGGTGATTTTTGTACCTGTACTCATTATCATCAGCTCCTCCCAGGAAAGCAAAACAACAAGCGGATCGCCAGCGAGTTGTAAGACAATCTTAGAGTAAGTGCCATTCACCAAGAATAGATCACCAGCCTCAAATGAGGGTAGTATCGTGTAACAACTATTTCCGATAGTTTCCGCACTACGAAAGGGTTTGGCTCCTCAGCTTCTCAGACTTAACAACCGGCCCATTGTCTAGGTGAGAGAATGGGTTGCGTTGGTCAGCCTCCACTGAGGTTGATGGTCGACCCCATCGCCATCACTTATCTTAAGTGTATACTCAATCTTTCCACATACGGCATCACCCGCATTCCCATTAGCAGAAAAATAAACATGTATAGCAATTAGGAAAAGCAGTATATATATTTGTCCTAATCATCCTAGACCTATAAAGCTAAGAATCCTAAGTTCCTGACAGAAATGGGTTCCCCGGCGGAAGCCCCAATCTGTGGTATTCACACAAGAGATGAAAAGGAAGACCGTGCCTAGATCTAACTTTGAAAGGCCCCACGGTGGGCGCCATTTTTATTGTAGCGAGCGATTTTGGACGCGGTTCTTAAGCGCTGGTCACTCTCTGCGGTTTGAGCTTAAACTATAGGTCAATTCATTTTTTATCCTATTATGAGCTGAATAAGGAAGGGAAATAGATGTCTCCAATTAACCCTGCTTGCATACTGAGTTTAAACAGCGGTCTGTTAGGTTACGAATGCTATCAATGTGGTGGGGGGCCTTTGTACTGGTTATTTGTATTTTCGTCAATACGGTTTTCTTTCTAGACAGAAGGTTTCTGGCGGGGAACAAGGATTAGGATGTTAGGACTGATGCTTTTGAATTACTGCTTTTGATATGGGATTTTGGGTTTTTGTTTAGTGTGCTCGCTAAGATTTTTCTTTCAATCTTATGCCTACGTATTCCCGTTTACTGAAACAGGGAAATCAGAGCGTTCGTAGTTCCTCCTATTCTATGGGAGGAAATGGTTGTTTTGGTGTCTTGTTCAAAGCCCAAGACGTGAAGCGAAAGGTGATTTGTATCTTGTTCGAAGCCCAAGATGTGAAGCTGAAAAGTCTCGACTTTAGAGAGAATTTGTCATCTCTAAAGGGGGGTTTGTCTGTTTGTAAAGGAGAATTACTTTAACCGGGATGTGTGAATCCTAGCAATGCCATAATTTCCTTAGAAGGGGTTTTTTCAACCTGAAGGAGAAAACTTTAATTCAGTGTAGAGCAATGCCATCTTTCCTTAGGAATTTCTCATGCTAAAGGAGGGACAGTGGCATGGATATAGATGATCCAGAGGCTTGCCGCTTACAGCGATTAGATGAAAGGAAAAGAGTTGTTGATGTTTATGTACTGTGAACGAGGCACAACTTTGATGCTAAAAGGTTGATTGGATCAACCAGTGGTTTTCTTATACAAAGCCTAAGAGGAGGCTAGTATGTGTCTCGTACAAAGCCCGAGAGAGAGGCTAAAAGGTTGTGACTCAACGAGGGAATCTTTTGGTGTCTCGTATAAAGCCCGAGATGGAGGCTATTTGACTCAACAAGAGAGTTTTTTGTATCTCGTACGAAGCCCGAGATGGAGGCTGTTGTTTGTTTGGCTCAATAAGAACCTTCTTGTATCTCGTATAAAGCCCGAGATGGAGGCAAAAGGGTGATTGACTCAACGAGGGAGTCTCTTATGTGTCTCGTACAAAGCACGAGAAAGAGGCTAAACATTGTTTGACTCCGCTGGGGAGAATCATTGTATAAAGCCCAAGAGGAGGCTATGGTTACTGTTTCAGTTGAGTGACAGGTCCAGTATACTGATTTTGAAAGAGAAAATCAGTTCTTATATGAGCAACACTATACTCGAGGATTTGATTCAAGGATCCGGGTTATTCTTGTTCTTTAAGGAAGCGAGAAATCCGAAGGGTATTGAGACTATCCGAGTCTACGGGTTTCCTTCCTATTTAACGAAAGGGTCACTTGAGAATGTCTTTGAGACTCAAGGAGATTAGACTGTCCAAGTCTAGAGTTTCACCTTTTGTACTATGTTTTGAGAAACAGTAGTAGACTCTATGAAAGGACTGTTCTATGAGGATGACTAAGTTCTATTTCGATACCTCTAGGAGGTCGTCGGGACAATTTGTACGAAGCCCAAGAGGAGGCTGAAAACTTTTAAGAAGCCGGTGGGTCCTTGTACGAAGCCCAAGAGAAGGCTATTATTCCCGGAGGAAGAGATCATTATACGAAGCCTAAGAGGAGGCTGTGGATACTTATAAGAAGCCGTAGGGTCCTTGTACTAAGCCCAAGAGGAGGCGGGTTGCTTTTAGGAAGCCTGTGGGTCCTTGTACGATGCCCAAGAGGAGGTCGATGCTTTTAAGAAGCCCGTGGGTCCCCAAACCCCGAGAAATTCAAGGCAATGCTATTCACCGAGAATAGATCAAAGTCAGGAAATTTCGAGAATTTGGAAGAAACTCAAAAATGCCATTTATGGATAAGACATTCATCTCTGGGAGTAGAGTTTCTTGACAATTCCTAATGAGGACAGCCGAAGAGAAGACTGTATCTGGGGATCCTATTTGGGGATCTAGGTGTCTATTTCTATGAATGAAACGGCGTCACCTAGTTCTAGACGTAGTTGCCGGGGAAACTCGAAATATCTATACTATTATTACACAGTTGATATGAGTTTATGAAAGAAAACTTACAGTGAAACAGCCCCACAATACAGTTTATATGTATATGAAAGCGATAAATGAAAGCAATAACCACTTACTCGGTTGTAGAGCTTCCATGCTGTTTGGTTAGTTGTTCAACAAAGAAAGATTGAAAACAACAGTATATTCAAAATCAAAGGAGAAAGTGCTTTGAAAAAGAAAGTTTTGGGGCTTACAGCTCAAGGAGAGGCCCAGGGTTTTATCAGTGAGCGCACTGTTTAAATTTGTACAGACGGACTTATACAAGTGACTGTGGCCCAAAATGTTTTCTGTACAAAGGGATGGGTCTTACACTCTCTCAAGAGGCCCAAAATGTTTAAAGAAAAAAAGTGGGGCTTATAACACGAGGGTAGGCCCAGATGATTTTTTTCCGTTTGAAATGGCGACCACGCCGAGGTTTTCTTTTAACGCAGAGGGACTTATACAATAAGTGAGGCCCAAATGATTTTGGTTAAAAGGGGGTTGGGTCTTACACTCTATTAGAGGCCCAAAAGTTTTGAATGAGTCTTATAGCTCGAGGAGAGGCCCAAAAGGTTATTTTTCAAAAGGCGACGATCGCGCCGTTTGTTTTTGACTGTATCGGGACTTATACAATACACTGAGGCCCAAAAAATGGTTTGGTCAAAAAAGGATTGGGTCTTACACTCTATTAGAGGCCCAAAAGTGTTTTGAAAATGATTTATGAGGGTTGAATTAATCCAAAAACCCTAATTTGTTTTCAAAAATGTATTTAATTGAATAAAAATTCAATTAAAATGATCAAAATTGTTTAACATGTGAAAAACAAATTGTGATCTTGGATTAATGCTTCAAAAATTAAGTATTGACCTACAAAATAATTAGAAAGCATTAAAAGTTGCAAAATCAATGTGGAAAAAATATTTAATATGTCAAAAACAATTAAAATATTAATTCTTTGCAAAAATATCAATTATATGAAATAAATAATATTTTTGGGATTTTTTGATAAAATAAAATATTTTAACATTTTTGTGAATTATTAAAAAAAGAATCAACTCAAAATCATTAAAACTCAGAGAGAAATTAATTTTTGAATCAATTAAACAAAATCACAAAATTCAAATATTTGAATTTGTGAAAAAGGCGCCAAGAACACAAGCAATAACACGCGCGTTTTTCTGGGTTTGGCTGATTTGCGTTTTCCATCCAATCTCACTGAATACGTAATCATATCATGCAATCCACATATCATTATGCTCGTCTCAACCTCACGATCATGTTTATAACACTTAATTTCATTTAAATTAAACATAAAACATGAAATCACGAAGAAACCTCAAGAACCCTAATTTCTGCATGAAGGCTAGAATTTTTTATACACGATTCAAACAATGCAATTAATTGAGGGAAAGCATTCCATGCATGATTATGAACATATGGCCAAATTATTGTGCGAGGAAATATGCATGGATTGAGATATGACCAAGTATATGCTTACCTCCAAGCCGTGACAGCAAGTGCAATGTGATTTTTGATTTGGAGGTGTTACAGATGAGTGGTGATGATCTGAACAGCTTCCCTACACCCTATGGAATGTGTTTGAATGGTTGGACTTGATTGAAATTGGCTGGATCAATTTGTGGTACCTCAGCTGTAACTTGATTGAAAATTTGAGCAACCAGCTGGTGATTTTATGAAATTGGTGTTTCAGAAGTGATCTAAGTGTTTGATCAACTCATATGTGATGTATATGAGGTGTGTGAGTGATTGGTTTGATTGGAATTGCTCTCAAACTCAAAACCCGATAGCTACCTTGCTAAGAAAGGCATTTTTGCCAAGAGAAAGAGATTTTGAGGAAAGCATCTATTAGATGGCTTTGGTGTACTCAAACTGATCACAATTGAGCTCTATTTATAGTAGAGCAAGTTTGTTTTGTAAGGAATAGTGAATGGCAGCTGGTAAGTAGGTTTGGCCAATGTTGGCAAATGAAAATCCAAGTCTCCTCTAGCCATTGACTAGAGGTTAGGGCACAGAGCTTTGGTTCCCTTGGTCTTGGATAAGTCTTGACTGATTTCAGATGAGAATGGCTCAGTCCATGCCACCTTGATACTTCCATTGAATGCTTCAATCCAAATTTGGAGTATTGTCCCTATTTTGGCCATTCTAGGTTCAACATGCTATTTCTTGTTCCATGGACTTTGGAGGCTTGGCTCAGTGATTGTCCCCTTTAGATTCAATCCTCAGATGTGTCCAAGTGGATAGGAGTATTTGAATTTGGCTGATTTTGGCAAATCGAGCCAAAATGCAAAATCTGCCTTTGACAGATTTCAGCAAGGCAACTTGACAATGTCATATCTCATGGGGTAAGTTGAATTTGGCAATGTTCTTGGCCACTTTGGAAAGCCCTTACATGATATAACAACTGTTTGAACAAGTTTGGTTTTGATCTCTTTTGATTCCAAGTGAAAAATCCTTCTACATTTGGCAAAAAGTGAAGCAAAATCTGACTTAGTGAAATTTTCACTAAGTGTTGGAACAAAGTGTGATTTCTTGATTTTGATCACTCCATAACTCAAAATCCTTAATGAATTGGACTTAGGTCTAGTTAAAGTTTTTGTAGAGGGTAATGAGGGCTACAAATCCATCTTTGGATGAGAAAAAATGGCCATGTGGTTTAGGAGTTATGACCCTCCAAAGTTAGTGTATTAGTGGTACTTTTTCCATAACTTAGAAAAATTTCTAAGTTTTATGGTTACCCCTTTTACAAGTTATCCCACTTTCTTTGGTTTTTCTTGATGAATGATGATTCAAATCATACATTAACATCATTTTAGGGTTAAAAATCCATTTTGGTGAAAAATCTCAAAAAGTCAAAGTTGACTTTTGTGCACAGTTGATTTTTTATCAGATGAATTCCAAACTGTGCAATTCTTCAGGAAATCATGTCCTTGACCTAAATCAAACTTGATGAACATGTTCCATGGGTGTCATAGGGTATATTGAGGCATGTCCTAGGGTTTGGGAGCATGTCCTGGTAAAAAGTCAAAGTTACAATTGACTTTCCTCGCGAAACCCTAATTGTGGTGCAGATGAAAATGAGACTTGTTGCTCAAGCTTCTTGGATTAATCCATTGTTGTAAATGGATCAATATAGTTCATTAGAGACCCTCAAATCATGTCTTGAGGTCTTGGCTCTTGATTTGTCCCAAAAGTCAACTTAGGGGTGAATTAGGTCAAGAAACCCTAATTCCTGATTTTTGATGAATGCATCCCCTGAGGCAAAATTGACTTGATGATTGGGTCCATGAGGTTCCATGGAGTATATTAGGTTATGTTTTGGATCATTGGCTTGTGCCCAGATGAAAAATTTCCATCTGGAGGCCCTGGTCGACCAAAACCCTAATTTGGTGACACTGTCAATCTTGAGACTTAATCCACCTAGAAGGGAGCAACCTTGTGCTTAATCCTTGAAGTGGGAGTCCTTTTGATCCATTGTGGATGTTTGAGAGGCCAGACAAGTTGAAGATCATGTCATTCCTTGATTGATCCTTTGTCTAAGCACTCAGAGAGGGCTTAAAACCCTAATTTTGATTGTAGTGAATGCTCAACAACCCTTGAGGCATTTGGTGAGGCATGATGGTTCATCCATATTGTGATGATGATTTGCACAATGATGGGAAATCTTAGTGGTCAAAATTTGGGGTATGACAGGCGCCACTGATCGTGAAGGCTGGATCAGATCCTGTAGAATCGGGCCGCCAAGTGCGTCAAGGATGCTGGTCGTATGGAGAGGAGGGGGTGTACCTGCAAGGTACTCCGACGCTCAAGTAAGAAAGGGTCAGAGAAAAGGGGCAAGTACAAAGTATGAATTCTTAGGGTGAATCTTGGATACCTGACCCTCTCAAGCGAGAGGGTTTATATAAAGCCCCCAGCGCGTGGCCAATGATCCTATTTTCGGGACGAAATAACTGTTTTCCCCAAAGAATATGTAGCTACCCAAACTAGCCGTTATGTCGGGCAGGGTGCCCAAAAATATCCGTTATGTCGGGCATACGCATAGCTCCGGGCACCTGCCCATAGCTGTTCGGGGAGCAATGAAGCCGTGCGTGACGGGCAGCAATTCCGGGGAGGAACGTTGCATTCCTTGCCCGGTTGGAGGTGCAGAAAGATAACTTTTGCCCCTCTATGGATTGGACTTAGGCAATTTGGGTCGCTCTGGAGCAGAAGCAGATTGGGCCATGTCTAGCCATTGGTCCAGTCCAGAACAGTGTGCTATTTTAAATTTTAAGTAGGTTGACAAGTTTCAACCAATTACAAGCTTTCAAGACTATGACTAGGCTTATGACTTGACAAATGATGTGCTTATCATTCAAATAAAGACTAAAGCATGAAAAGTGTAAAAAGAATCAAGAGAATTCGATGGAGGTGGAAATCTTCTTTAATGGGAGAGAGAAGATGTTGCCAAATAATTTTGTTTATTCTATGATTAAATTAAACAAAAAAATACAACTTTCCATCAAGTTTAGTCGTTCCCCTTTACTTATTACCTAATTTTTGCAAACCCTTATGTAATAAATCAACCACCCATAATATATTTCAATTAGGTAGAATAAATTCTTGTTTTAATTCGTGTAATCAAAACCCTATGCCTATTACCTTATAAAAAGGGCACAAGTAATGAGAAGGACAAAATATTTTAAGTTAAAAAAATTGTTTGTGAGCTTAGCTCTCTTGGTTTTAGATTGAACCAAGTTTAGATCGTATCAAGAATCATTTGATCATCATTTCAAAGACTTTTCATTTCTTGGATTAGAAGTGTCGCGTCCATCTCATTCCATACTTTCACTTCTTGTTACTTGTGGTGTTCTCCTATTTATTTATTTTTATTTGTGTAATTTTCACCCCCAAAGTGTCAAAAAGAAAATACAAATCTCTCTCTCTCTCTCTCTCTCTCTCTCTCTCTCTCTCTATCTATCTATCTATCTATCTATCTATCTATCTATCTATCTATCTATCTATCTAACTATCTATCTATCTATCTATCTATCTATTTATCTATCTATCTATCTCTCTCTCTCTATATATATCTATCTATCTATCTATCTATCTATCTATCTATCTCTCTCTCTCTCTCCCTATATATATATATATATATATATATATATATATATATATTAAACACTTTTGCAAATTAGCGTTGAAATTTCTACAAAATCAATAGCTACAATAAACTTGGATATCACCTAAAAAAATGTTTAGATGAGACACATTAAAAAATATAATATTTATATTTGGAGAGAGCAAATCTTTTATCTTTTCTCAATAGCAATGCGTAAAAATTTGATAATCATCAATAAGAAAATCATTTTTATACTTACCTCCACTTCAAGTGATTGAAGTTGTTTGTGGAGCATATCATATTTACTATTTCTGATACAATCTATGATGTTGAAGCTGTTGGCAACTACAAATCAGAAGACGATAGAGAAAAAATATAATTGAAAATGACAATATATCGAAGTAACTACTAATCAAAATAGACTTTTTTACTGTTCTACCCTACTTTTGAAATTTAAATACCAAAATACCCTGTTTTGAAACAAATTAATCAGGATGCCCTAGTTTCAGTGTGTGCTCGACATCCCGGTTGGCAAGCAGGTGAAGGACATACGTGCATGAAGGTGCTAGTCCACTGGGTTGACGAGCACCTGAATATTTTTTTTTCTTCAGATTTTTATATTATATAAATCATTTATTTAATAATTTTAATTATTAAAAACATATTTTATTAATTTAATAATTATATAATAATGAAAAAATATTTTTTAATTCAATATTAAAATTAAATGTAATAAAAAAATATAGTAAGAAATAAAATTTATTCAAACAATAATTTTTGTATTGATTATTGACAAGTAAAATACATAACATCAAAAATGGCCGCCCGTTCCACACCTAGTGCTCTGTTTTAGTCGATATCCCCTGCCCATCGGTTCATTTGCATTTCTTGTAGGTGAAATTGAGATGAATCGTAAGACATATCTTCATTGTGATGTGTTGCTGGGGGGTCCGGTTGCCTTGAAGGGGGGTCCGCTTGTGTTGTTGTTTGCTCCGCAAGAAGGTCATCAATGTTCAAATCTGGCATTTGCATTAATTGATCCTCCGTTAGCAAAAAAAATGTTGGAATAAATGTGTTGGTTATGGTGGTTGGGTGTAGGTATTGGGTTGGGTATGTTGGAGGGTTGGGATGTGGACATCATCAGGCGTGAAGGTGGAGGTGGGTTGAGAGAATGAAGTGTTGAAGGTTTGTTGTTGAGATTGGGGGTTTGATTGATCAAAGTTTGGCAGAGGAACTGGAATGAACTGTAAGGGGGGGGGGGGGGGGGCGATGGGTGATTTGGTGTTGATATTGTTGGTTGTAGTTATAGTGATTGTTTTGTTGAGGGAGTGGAGTGTGGGGAGTTTGGTGTTGGGATGAGGTTGCGTAGAATATGTGTTGTTCGGTGGTCTGTGTGCGATGGTATGTATGATGAGCGGATGAAGATGCATGTCCCCCAAATTGGGATGTGTACATTGATGGCACATCCTGATGCATCGGTGCGGCAGTTGGTTGTGTTGAAGACGAATCTTGTATACGAGGGTCGGTCAAAAATTGTTCTAGCGCAATATGCACATAAGGAATTGCACGAAACCAATTTAAATACTCTTGGCTTAGCTTGCATTCACCAACTACCGCGACCCCCTGCAAAACCAAATATCTTTTATGTCTCTATTCGTTCACCTCGTCTTTGTTTAATTTTTGCCAATGAACTTTTTGGGCTTTTTTCATCGTCATTTCGTGGTGTCACTTAGACACCTTGGCGGGGAAGGGATTTCTTGTTCAAACCCGAACTGGAGTTTGACCCTATCTGTTTTATGCATTTCAACAATATAGAAACAAATAAGAGAAGTCGTAGAACTTCAGATTTGGCTATCTCTTTGATTGGGCACCGGGAATTGAATGTACGACCTCCATATAAACTGCCACAAATAAAACAATTAGAATACAATTAAGACGTATATGCAACATGTTAGTTCTATGCTTTCAAACTCACGTCTCTTTCTTGCATGTGATCAAGTGCGTTTCGATACCCTTCTAGATGGAAACAAGGATTGTTGTCGTAATTCATACGTCTTTGAGTCTATCTTGCAGAAACAAAAAAGATATATAAATGTTAGGTATAGTTGACTAAGAAGATAATAAAGTGCATTTTTATATTATTAATACCTTTGAGCGTATAGAAATAACGGCTACAATGTACTAACAAGAGCAAAAAAGGGTATACGCGTGAATGCCCAAGTAGTGAGTAGTAAAACACAACCACTCATGCTCCTGACATCTTTGACTGCGGCCTTGCACATTTCTCTGTACAATTATGCAAGACAAGCAGAGCCCCAACTAAAGTTGTTGCATTTTTCTAGATTCCCTACGAAAGGAATCTAATAAGAATGCAACAGATTTTGACTCTTGTCGGGAAACATAATAGTTGCAATTACAAGTAAAATATAAACTTTGGCTTATAAAAGAGTAAGTCCTGGGGTTGGGGAAGAGTTATTGTTTAAAACTTCATATAAATTCTCTAGCCAATTAATCTTAACGGACCCTCTATTTTTATCTGCTGCTGTAGGTTCTACCCCCAAGTTCTCCATATTAACATCTTCTAATGTTATCGTGCATTCACCGGTTGGTAAATGAAACGTGTGTCTTTCTGGTCCCCATTTCTCTAACAGAGCAACAACTAGGCTAGTGTCAATTTTGAAACCATTTATTTTTCCGAATTTAGCAAAACCTGCTATTTCTAAATAAGGGATTATTCTCGCACTTGCTTGAACGTGAGTATGAGAATGTACTCTAAACCTTGCATTACCCTGAAAAAAGGAAATAATAGTGAACACAAAAATTATAAAAATTATTACGTAGAGTTTTTTAGAAAACCTTACCCTAGCTTGAACTTTGCTTGTGTACCACGGAGTTCTTCGCCCATCCACAACAAAGACATTTTAAATGAGGGAGTGAATGTGAATTGCTGAACGATTGAGTGTTTTGTTGCAAGATTGTTTTGTGAGAGATGAAGAAATGTTTGAAGATTTTTTTTACTGATACAAATTTATAGAGAGATAGTTGTGTAGTAGTAAATAATGGTGACAAGATAACACAATGGTAAAAGTGACATTACTCTGCATGGCCTTGGAACTTGTTTTACTTTCATGGCATGCGTGCAAACCTACACCATAGGGCTGGTACCTTGTTCATTGCATGCAGAACAATTTGTCAGCCTTCATGTGCTCGCCACTTGAGATGACGAGAGGCTGCATGGCACGTACATGCTCGCCAACTGAGATGGCGAGCAGACACTACATGAGGACATGTTCGTCCTTTAAGATGACGAGCACACACGTGGCTTTTTTTTTCTAGCATTTGAATATTACATTTGTGTATTATATAATACTGGATTGTCACATTTGTATCATCATTTCACATTCCAGTAACAAATTCATAGAATTCTCACATCTAAAATGGCTCAGAGAAATATAATAGTTACCTGTCACTTTAATGGCACTGTTTTGACAGATAGTAATGCTTGATTCTCATCTGGCAACACATATACTTATGCATTCAAAATTCATGTGAATTCTGATTTTCTTCATTTCAAATATAGGATGGAAAAAAATTAGTACGATTTGTTGAGGAGATTATTTATCTTCATCCATTAATTAATGGAGGGGATGGTACATTTTTTTACGTAATGAAGCCGATCAAGAACGACGAAGACATGAAAGCAATGTTTCAGTGCCACATGTTGTTTAGTCAATTACCCACAATTGAGTTGTATGTTCGTTTACTTGACAATGCCAAAACATTTCCGATGCAAGAGACACAATCGCACCAATATGGAATGAGCCAAACATCTGACAACGAACCAACACAAAACAACGAACCTTTCATACCAAATGAAGAAGTTGGGGAAGCAAGTGATGGTGATCTTCAGGAGGCCAGGATGCAAGATCTTTTTGGCAATAACGATGACGAGGACGATGAAGATATGATAGTCGCGCCTACCCAAGAAATTCGCGCCGAACCAATAAGCCTGTACAACCCACTTGTACACATTCAAAATATATGTATGGAAGATGTTGAATCAATCTCTGTGTTTAGATGTGTCATACCAAACCATATAGCTGAGGAAATAGAGATTTGGATGGAGTTTGAAAACAAGGAAGCTTGCATTCTCGCTTTGCAACATTGGCATATTAGACACAATGTTGACTATTGGGTTTACCAATCTGACAATGAACGATATGTAATTAAATGTAAGAAACAAGACTGTAATTTCAAATGCAGAGCTTCCACGAGAAAAAAGAACTCAAAATGGAAGATTGGTAAGCTGTATGGGAGTCACACATGCACTACCACGTTTATGGCACAAGACCATAGGAAGCTCAATTAAAAAATGATTAGCCACAACATTAGAGAGCTTGTCAATTGTGATGCTTCACTTAAGGTGAATGTGATCATTACCCATATTCTTGAAAAATACAGGTACATAATATCTTACAGGAAAACATGGATTGCAAAGTGTAAGGCCATAGAGTCACTGTACGGAAATTGGGAAACATCTTACAACGACCTGCCACAGTGGATATTGGTAATGAAAACCTATCTTCCTGGAACCATTATTGAGTTGCAAACCCTACCTACAATTCCAAATGATGGTTCCCAAATATCTGGCAAGCGAATCTTCCATCGTCTATTTTGGGCATTTCGACTGTGTATACGTGGCTTCGCCTACTGTAAGCCCATTGTGCAAGTTGATGGAACGTGGTTGTATGGCAAGTATAATGGAACTCTGTTGATGGCGGTTGCGCAGGATGGGAACGCAAACGTTTTCCCAATAACTTTCGCATTGGTCGAAGGTGAAACAAAGGAAACCTGAAGCTTTTTTTCTAAGGAACTGTTGAAACAGTATTTTGGGGGGTGTTTTTATCGTATCCGCAGGGATTGTGCGATATTTTGATGCTTGCCGTTCAATAGTCGAAACATTTTAAGTAATCGGTTTTCAAATTTTTCTTTTGGTTTTGTAATATCAATTTTTGGTAGCAAAGAAGTAAACTATATCAAAGATGTTGTAAGTTTTTAGAAAAGCATGTCAAGATTAGATTTCGCTAATCCTTTTCATACATATCCGATTAATCAAGCATATGAACTTAGTTCCGACCAATACAATCGCGTATCCTCGCGAATAAGTTTATGTCTAAAGAAAATTCGTGAGTGTCGTTGTTTAGACCGTTAGATGATGTCTCACGCTAACAATCGAAACAACAACCGTTAAGATCAATACAAAGCGAATAATGAATCCCAAATCTATGTCTAGAGTTTGGTTTTTAAGAGATGAAAATATTAGGTCATGATTTGGAAAATCTATGTCTAGAGTGATTCAAACCACAAATACATCATTAAGAACAAATAACTTCATCTATATTGATCATAAACCTTGTTTATATACAAAATATCAAAAGAAATACATATGATCAAGATCAACTACATCTAACCTTAACACAAGAAGTGCTTAGCTACTCATTTTCATGGTAGCTTGGATGACAAGTTTCAAGAGGAGATGAAAGAACATCTGAGTCGAATAATCGAGATTGGATGTGACTTCAGCTTCTCTATGTGAAAATTCACTCTTGGATGATCAAAGTTCAGAAAAATATGTTTTGGTGTGAAAATATCAAGTTATGATCCCAAGAAAACTAAAAAATCTATTTATAACACACTTGTGTTATGATGCATTCGCCTAGCGAATGATCCCTTCACCCAGCGAATGAAGAAAAATGGCACTTTAAGTGCCTCTGAAAGCTTAAACCGCCCTTGGCTGTCATCGCGGGTTCGCTAAGCGAACGTTTCATTCGCAAAGCGAACCATTCGCCAAAACATTCGCAAAGCGAATTTTGGTTCCTTTATCCACTGCCTCAGCCAAGAGTCCTTCGCCAGGTCCTTCTCACAGCGAGTGAAGCAGCGAACACTCACTGGTTGTTCACAAAGCGAATTTTACTCCCTTTTCCCACTGTCTCATTCTGGAGCTCTTCGCTGGGAGCTTCGCCACCGTTCACCAAGCGAACGTTCGCTGGTGAATTCGCAAAGCGAACCTGCTATTGTGTTCCTCTTTCTTTAACAGCTTGCATCATCTTTTTGTGTCTTAATTTCTTGATCATTTAGTGCCTTTTCCTGCACAATAGCACACATATTACAAGCACCAAGGTATATTACATTGTTTAAAGAACAACAACAAATCACCAATAAAATCCACAATTAAAACATGAAAGTAATGAAAAATGCCAAGTATTGAATACACACATATAACATATTTGACATCTAACAACTCTCCCCAACTAAGTCTTTGTTTGTCCTCAAGCAAAGTATGCCTCTCATTAAAAACAAGAGGATTTGCTCGAGCATTTGACTTAACCAAGACAAGACAAACGACTCAAATAAACAACAATTGCAACAAATCAATAATTACACAATCCTAGAATCGACAATGTAAAAGAACTTGACTCTTAAACAACTTTCAGACGAAGTTTCCAGAGACAACTAAATCATCATGCACATGTCATTCTAACACTCCTCTTCGAAAAAGGATTGAAGGAAAACGCGCCTGCAAGCACGTGACAAATTGACTCAAATGAAAAATAATGTAAATACTAAGCAATTCATACAATATCTAAATGATCACAAAAGAAATCATGGAAGCAAAAGATCACTAAGGGCTTTAAGGTTATAGCTTGGTCAGGTTAACAATAAATGGACATTTCTAAAGGCCATTGAATCGAAATTGCCGATGCAAAAGAACATTCACTCAACAAGGTATTCACAACATCTCAACTTCATTCACCAATTTCCTTCCTTTATCACACCTTCTCAAACTTCCTCGCACAATTATTGGACCTATTTTTTTCTCATTCAAGCAAGCATTATTTTTCTCTTTTATATACAAATATTCACATACTCTTTTCTTTTCATGCTTGCTTAAATGCTTTCAAAATTTTGAGTAATTCACCAATCTTCTTTTTCATTCTCCCCAACTTATTTTCGATTAAACCTTAAGTGAATATTCCTTGCTTTTTCAGGCAAGGAAATCAATTAAAACAAAAGTTCCAAGGTTCAAGAAGAATTTTTTTTAGAAACTCTCAAAAATTCAATGATGAACTTGATTTTCAAAATATGTACAACACAAATTTCATTACTAAAAGAGTTCTAAACAATTTAGGCGCAAAGGGGGTTAACGAATTCTCGCTACTCACAGGTAAATTACTGTTTGGACATGGTTGTGCTCAATATCAACAAGTGCCTTGATCATTTCTAAGACTTCCACAAAATCACACACATCACAAGATAAAACATGAATTAAAAGTATAAAACAAAATTTATCATCAATCCCAAGCATATAGTATAACCTAGAGGTGGCAATTGAATCCATTAAGGCAAAATCCATCCAATCCATCCACCACATAAAAAGTAAGTTAATGGATTGGATTAAATCCATCCATTTATATGCATGGAATGGTTCAATCCATCCAACATATTTTAAAGATCCAATTGATTATTTTTATCTCCGTTAGATTTATTTTTTAAAAAGTAATTAAAAATGAAATTTTTTTTTAAAGAATTAATTTTTTTCAAAAAAAAAACCAAATAAAAAAAAAAAAACAATTTTTTTTCAGAAAAAAAACCGACATTTTTTTCCTAAAACAAAAACCGACTTTTTTTCCCGAAAAAAAAACCGATTTTTTTTCGAAAAAAAAATCGACTTTTTTCCGAAAAAAAACCAACTTTTTTTTGAAAAAAAAAACAGACTTTTTTCCGGAAAAAAACCGACTTTTTTTCCGAAAGAAAAACCGACTTTTTTTTTCAAAAAAAAAACGACTTTTTTTTCGAAAGAAAAACCGACGTTTTTTTCCGAAAAAAATGACTTTTTTTCTGAAAAAAATATCGACTTTTTTTTTCGAAAAAAACCGATTTTTTTTCCAAAAAAAAAACGACTTTTTTTTTTCGAATAAAAAAACTGATTTCTTTTAAAATAATAAAAAAAATGGATGGATGGATATCCATCCATTCAAAATATGTTAATTGATGGATTGGATGGATTTTATTGTTAACGGATGGATCGAAATGGATAATTTTAAAAAAAATTTAGTGGATTGTTAATGGACTAATGGATTGTTTTGATCCATCCATTAACCATCCAATCCATCCATTTTGCCACCCTTAGTATAACCTGGAGGTTTCTCACTTTTGTGATTTTTGGACCTAAATGACACAAGCACTCAAATAGAGTTGTAACAAGAAACAACATTTTCATTTGTACAAAGACAACAAAGTTCTAATACATTCTAAATTCTAGAACTAGGTAACTATGTACCTTGCCACAACATCATGCTTAAAGTACTATCATAGCCATCCAATCTTGGAGGAATCTTCTTTGATGCATAATCAACATCAACCTAAGTTTCTTCCACAAAACATCCAAAAGTTGGAAATATTAACTTCCACAAGCATACCAACATAAAGCAATAAAAAGCATATTAACATTTTAAGAGTTGAACATTTGTAAACTAAAGAATTCAACTCTTAACACAAAAGCATACCAACAATTTAAGTGTTGCGCATTCGTAAACTGAAGAACTCAACACTTAATACAATAATTAAAACCGAAATATTAGTAAAATTAAAAACATAATTTTTTTTACGGAAAACAACAAATATTACTAATAATACTAATAAAAATGTACTGGTGTGAACACACCTACAAAGTCAAAAGTACCACCAAAGGGTACAAGTACATCCAACTATCCAAAATAATCCACAAAGTGGATACAGTACATCAATACAAACTGAAGTAAAAACATAATACAAGAAAAACTTCATTTTGATGCTCAAAGGAAGTACAAAATCATCACAACAAAAATCAGTCCTCATCGGACCCCTAAATCTCCTCGCCCTCTGAACCATCGACAGAGCCAGCCACCTCATCATCATCAGCCTCAACATCAACACCTTCCTCATCAGCATCATCATCAACTGCATCCTCACCCCCTCCGAGAACTGGCATGGCCTCAGGCCAACTAGCATGTGTAAGGAACTACTTCCTAGACATCAAAAAATGCTCATCAGTAGGATCGCAAATATGCAACTGAAAAACCTACATGTAATCATGTAAGTCAGTCATGGCGCACTAAGAAGCCACCATCCAATCCCAGTTGTACTGGCATATTTCCTGCTGATAAGGATAAAAAGCATGTGACCCCGAACCAGTAGTATCACCACCCCTTGTGCTAGCATCAGTACCAGCACCAGATGTCTCTCCCCATGCCCCTTGGGCTTACAAAACTTGTCCACGTACCGATCATTAATGGCAGAAGGAATAGTGACCTGACGGTGTGCGGGTACATTAACCCCAGCATGTGCACACAACGTCATTATGTGACAAGGGAAAGCAAGTGGGGCATTCGCCCGAGAAGCAGCACCTCCAAGACCACTTAGAACAATGGCCTTAATCTCATCAGCAATAATACGGGCCACGTCGATCTGCATATTCGTAAGAATGCTATGGACAACATGGGCGAGTGGTATAGGGATGGTGGAAGAATGTGACTTTGGCTTGATATTGGTAATCACAAAAAGTAGAATGAGCTGAGCCAAAGGTTGCATATCTGTCCGCCGATATCTAATAGCAACCCTGGATGGGTTGAGTTCTACCTCTTTTCCCGGACGCATCAGATCACTGGTCATTCACGGGATATCACGGTGAAGATGAAGGTCTCAATGGTATACATCCAACTGGCTGCCTACCAATGGCAAAGGGTCTCCAAGAACAGTATTTATTGTTCTCCGGTCAAATCTCACCAAAGTCCCCCTAACTAGAGATGTCCAACTAAAAAGCTCCCCATCATTGGGAAGTACATTGGCATAGATTTCACGGACGACCTCAGCGTTGTAGCCATCAAGAGGAGTCATCAAGCGATCTCACCCTTTTTGTTCCAAAAGTGCAGCCACCGTCCGATAACTCCCACGGTCACTCAAATTAAACCTCTTTTTGGCCAAAATAGTTCTCCTCTCCAAAGTCTCATACCTCGCAGCCTGCTTGGCTCCTTTAAACCTACCGTTATCAAACCGTATTGGTACTTGTCGCGAAGTTGTGGGCTTTCTCTTCTTTGCAGGGTTGACTTTAGGCCCCATCTGCACACAACAACCAATAAACACAACAAGTAGGAACACAACACATTAGTAATTAGACTCAAAACAGAATCCCAACTCAATCATCAAAAAAAAAATTAAATCTTGTTTTGTTCGCTCCAGGGATCGCAAAGCGAAGGCTGGCGAACATTCGCCCCAGATTCGCAAAGCGAAGTCTGGCGAATGCTCGCCCAAGTTCGCAAGGTGAACACGGCAGCGAACCCACGAAAATGCAGAAAAACAATATCAAATCACAATCCAACAACAGACTTACTTCACTACATAACCATATTCATAATGCTTGATTAATTTAAAACATGCAGCAACATGGAGCATTATGAACAGAAGTAATTGAAACTTTGAAAACCTAAGTAATTTGTCTCTAAAAGTTTAATCCAAGTCCTAAACTAATGTCTAACAGAGATAAAAATTGAGATGTTCAAACCTGAACTTGCAATGGAAATGGGATAAACTTGATGAAATTTGGTTAGAGCAGAGAACAATTCTTGAAACAATGTGTTCTTGAGAGAGAGAGAGAGAGAGTTTTGAAAAAGTTTGGAGATGCAAAGTGAGTGTTCAAGGAAACTAAGGTTTCCCTCTCAATTTGGTCAGACAAGGAATGGGTCATGGGCCCATGTAACTGGCCCATTCAAAAATAAAATAAACACCCTTTTTTACTGAGGTGGCAGAAAACATACATCCCCTGTATCGCTGGGTTCACAAAGCGAAGGAGCCAGCGAATGCTCGCCCCAGGTTCGCAAAGCGAACGCCAACGAACATGACAGGTTTTTCAAAAGTTTTTCCAGCAATGCCACTTCTTTAAATACTTCAAAACATCTAAATTCCTTACAATAGTAAATAAAGCAATAAATACTTACAATGTTGGGGTGCCTCCCAACAAGCGCTTGTTTAACGTCGGCTAAGCTCGACGGTCCAATGCAACCTCAAGGATTGCAAAACGGCACAACAGAGGGATTCCGCTCGAAATCACCACCGAGATAAATCTTTAACCTCTGACCATTAACAGTCCGACTCTCTTTTGACTTTGTGTCTTCAATGATTATTGCCCCATAATGCTTAATCTCACGAATCCGGAATGGACCAGACCACTTAGATTTCAATTTATCAGGGAACAATTTTAATCGAGAATTGAAAAGTAGGACCAGCTGCCCTACTTCAAATTGTTTGGTCACTATTTTCTTGTCATGGTAAGTTTTGACTCGATCTTTGTAAAGCTTATTGGAATCATACGCTTGGAGGCGCAATTCATCTAATTCATGTAATTGCATTTTTCTTCTATCTCCGCTTAAAGTTGGATCAAAATTCAAAAATTTCAAGGCCCAAAATGCCTTATGTTCCAACTCTACCGGTAGATGACAATTCTTACCATAGACCAATTTAAAAGGTGTGAGACCAATTAGAGCTTTAAAAGTGATTCGATATGCCCACAAAGCATCATCTAGCTTATTTGACCAATCCTTACTTGAGAATGACACCGTTTTTTCCAAAATTATTTTAATCTCCCGGTTTGATACCTCCGCTTGCCCATTGGCCTGAGGATGATATGGTGTTGCAACTTTGTGCTTAACACCATATTGCTCCAAGGCTTTTTCAAGTTGAGTGTTGCAAAAGTGGGATCCTCCATCACTTATCAACACCCGCGGAGTAGCAAATCGAGCAAAAATGTTTCTTTTCAAAAATTTTATCACAGTTTTTCCGTCAGCCTTAGCACATGCTATTGCTTCTACCCATTTGGAAACGTAATCAACTGCGACCAAAATATACTCATTGGAAAACGATGATGGAAAAGGTCCAACAAAGTCAATTCCCCAACAATCAAACACTTCAATTTCCAACATATTTTGTAAAGGAATTTCATGTCGCTTTGAAATTCCACCACTCCTTTGACACTTGTCACAACTTTGTGCATGCGCATGCGCATCTTTGAATAAAGAAGGCCAATAAAAGCCTGATTGAAGGACTTTCGTTGCCGTTCTTAATCTGTTAAAATGTCCTCCATACGGAGAGTTGTGACAATGCCAAAGTATGTTAGTGGCTTCATCAATTGACACATATCTTCTCAAAAGGTTATCGACATCAAGCTTAAACAAATATGGTTCATCCCAAACAAAAGACTTGGCGTCCGACAAAAATTTCTTTTTCTGATGGTGAGTTAAACCATCCCGTATTAATCCGGCGGCTTTGTGATTAGCCATGTCGGCGAACCATGGTCTAACTTGCACCATATACAATTTTTCGCCCAGAAATTCCTCTTTGACCTCTAATTCCTTTTTGGTCACTTCAACATTTACAAGGCGGGATAAGTGATCCGCCACCAAATTCTCAGATCCTTTCTTGTCACGAATTTCCAAATCAAATTCTTGTAACAAGAGGATCCAACGAATCAACCTTTGTTTAGAATCGAGCTTGGTATGTAAATACTTAATCGCCGTGTGATCCGTGTAAACGACTACTCGCGACCCAATTAAATAAGACTGAAATTTTTCCAATGCATACACTATCGCAAGCAACTCTTTTTCAGTTGTTGCATAGTTTATTTGAGCTTCATTTAAAACTTTGCTCGCATAGTGTATAGCATGAAAAAATTTTGTTTTCCGTTGACCCAAAACTGCACCCACCGCATAATCGCTCGCATCACACATGAGTTCAAAATCCAATGTCCAATTAGGTGCGATGATTATAGGTGAGGTAGTCAAAATTTTCTTTAAAAAATTAAAAGCACACATGCAAGATTCATCAAAATCAAATGACTTATCTTTGTTGAGCAAATTGCTCAAAGGCTTTGCTATCTTCGCGAAATCCTTGATGAACCTCCGATAGAATCCCGCATGTCCGAGAAAACTTCGGATGCCTTTGACATTAGTTGGAGGAGGCAACTTTTCAATCACTTCAATTTTTGCTTGATCAACCTCAAGACCTTTAGAGGAGACTTTGTGCCCAAGAACAATCCCCTCCGTTACCATAAAATTGCACTTCTCCCAGTTCAATACCAAATTTGTCTCAACACACCGTTCAAGAACGACCTCCAAATTTCTCAAACAAGGATCAAAAGACGCTCCAAAAACAGAGAAGTCATCCATGAATACCTCCATCGTTTTTTCAATAAGATCGGAGAAAATTGCTTGAACGCAACGTTGAAACATTGCTGGTGTGTTGCATAAACTAAACGGCATCTTTCAGTAAGCAAAAATCCCAAAAGGACATGTGAATGCCGTCTTCTCATGGTCATTCGGGTCAACCGAAATTTGGTTATAACCAGAGTAACCATCCAAAAAGCAATAGAACTATTGGCCCGACAATCTTTCTAACATTTGGTCCATAAACGGAAGTGGAAAATGGTATTTTCTTGTAACAGTGTTTAACCTCCTATAATCTATACACATCCTCCAACCCGTCACTGTTCTTGTTGGGATCAACTCATTTTTTTCATTTCGGATTACAGTCATTCCTCCCTTCTTAGGCACAACTTGGACCGGACTTACCCAAGGACTATCGGAAATCGGGTAAATCATACCGGCATCCAAGAGCTTGACAACCTCTTTTCTTACTACTTCTTTCATCGTTGGATTCAAACGGCGTTGCGGTTGAGCGACCGGTTTGAAATCCTCTTCCATGAATATTTGATGCATACAATAAGAGGGACTTATTCCTTTTAGATCGGAAAGAGTCCATCCCATTGCTTCTTGATTCTTCTTCAAAACTTGAATTAACCGGTTTTCCTCATTGTCAGATAAAATGTTGCTAATGATAACTGGTTTGTTACAACCGTCATCAAGGAACGCATATTTCAAAGTAGAAGGCAACACCTTCAATTCAAGTTGATACTTCTCATCACTCACTTCTTTCTTTAACACTTCCTCATCACATTCCCATGGTTGCAACTCCTCTAAAGATTCAAGTTCCTTTAAACACTCTTCAAGTGCTCTTTCTTCTTCATCGGAGAATACTTCAAAGGAATCATCAAGAGCTCTTTGCAAAGGAGACACTACATGAACTTACTTTGTGACATCCATTATCGATTCTTCCGTTGCGTCTATACTAAAATAATTTCCTTTGTCCTTCTTGTGTTTCATGGCCTCAAATAGATTAAAACAAACCTCCTCATCTTGGACTCTAACCTTCATAAGACCGTCGTCCATATCAATTGCCATTCTAGCAGTTTTCATAAACGGTCTTCCAAGAATCAAGGGAGCGTCTTCATCTTCCTCCATTTCAATCACCACAAAGTCAATAGGAAATAAGAATTTGTCCACTTTAACCAATACATCTTCCGCTACACCGTGAGGATGGGTAGTGGATTTATCGGGAAGTTGCAATGTCATTTGAGTGGATCTCAATTCCATATGTCCCAATCGTTTCACAATAGACAAAGGTATCAAATTGATACTAGAGCCCAAATCGATCAACCCGTTGCCCACATAGATATTTCCTATTGTAACTGGCAAGGTGACTCGTCCCAGATCACTTTCTTTCCTCGGGAGAGTACGTTGAATGATAGCGCTACAACTAGCATCCACCATGATAGTCTCTTGATCCGTATACCTCTTCTTTTTTGTGAGAATATCCTTCATAAATTTTGCATATTTCGGCATTTGCTCCAAAGCCTCGGAAAATGGAATGTTTATTTGCAATTGTTTGAAAATATCCATAAACCGAGCATAGTACCTCGCACTATCTTTCTTTGAATGAGCATGAGGATATGGCAAATGTTGGATCGGAATAGTGCTCAACGGTTCCTTCCCCTTTCTATTCTTTTTCAATTTTTCTTCTTTCTTTCTTTTCTCTACTTCCTCGCTTTTTCTAATTTCATTTTCAACTAAATCACCCTCAACATTTTTTTCTACTTCAATCTCATCATTATCTTTTTCTTTTTCAACTATTTCCTCCTCCTCCACTACAACTTCACCTATACCCATGTCAATCTCTCTTCCACTTCTTGTTAGAATAGCCTTACAATGCTCTTTTGGATTTGGTAGAGTATTCGCCGTAAAATTCCCTTTGTGTTGGTCAGCCAATTATTTTGATAATTATCCGACTTGCGTTTCAAGATTCTTTATGGCTGCATCGGTATTCTTCTGATTTGACATTGACATTTGCATAAATTGCGTGAGAGTGTCTTCCATTTTTGTATTTCCAATGGGAACTTGTGGAGGTTGAGTGTAATTTTGGTATTGTTGACGATTCGAAGGCCCGGCTTCTTGCGGTCTCCATGGTTGTTGATAACCTTGATTACCTCTTTATTGATAACCTTGGTTGCCTTGTTGGTACGGTGGTCGAGGTTGGTATCCTTGATTTTGGTTTCCAGCATAATTTACCTCTTCCACAACCGGAGGACAATACCCGATAAGATGATCCCCTCTACACAATTCACAACAAGCTACTTGCACACTCTTGCTTGAGGAGTCATGAATCTCTTTGAGTTGTTGAGGAAGTTTGGACATTTGTTTCGTTAACAACTCCACTTGTTGGGATAATAACTTGTTTTGAGAAAGTATAGCATCATTGGTTCCCAACTCCAAAACTCCCGAAGTCCTTTGAGAAGGGCCACGGTCATGGTTCCCCTGATGGTCATTTAAAGCCATCTTGTCAATTATGGCAATGGCTTCTTCGGCACTTTTGCTCATTAAGGATCCACCCGCGGTGGCATCCAACAATGTTTTTTGCACTAATTGAAGACCATTCCGAAAAATATGAATTTGAGAAAGCTCATCGAAACCATGCCCTTTACATTTTCTCAACATAGATTTGAATCTCTCACATGCTTCGTTGAGAGATTTGTTTCCACCTTGAGTGAAAACTGCTATTGCGGTCTTTGCCTCCATGAAACGAGTGTGTGGAAAAAATCGTTCCAAAAAATTTCCCTCAAGTACATTCCAGTCCGTCATGATTGCGTAGATTGATCAAGATACCATTCCTTGGCCTTCCCAATGAGGGAATGCGGGAATAGTCTCTTAAATAGTGATTCCTCTTCAGCTTCGGGTGCACCAGTTGCTCCCGCAATCTCATAGAACTTTGTCAGGTGTGTATAAGGATCCTCATGATCCATACCAGTAAAATGACTCTGATATAGAAACGAGAGAATACAAGTCTTCATTTCTGAATTCCGACCATTCTGAGCATTGCGTACAAATTGTGCATTATGTCTCTGACTATTTGTACAAGGTCTAGAAGCATGTGGTGGTGGTGGTGGGTCAGTCATGATGGGCGGTAACTGTGGTATTTGCGTCAAAGTTGAACTTCCGTCTCGCTCTCGTCTTTCTTTGGCAAGTTGCCTCCTCCGCCTTATTCTGCTATTGATTTTACGAGCGGTTTTTTCAATCTCAGGATCGAATAGAAGTTAGTCCGCAGGTAACTTCCCTTGCATAAAACGAAGTTTGCACACTAAACCAAACAAATAACCAAGCTCAAGAAAAAGTTAACAAGCTTAAAACAAAACAACTATTGCAATGCTTGCAATATCAAACAACAATCCCCGACAACGGCGCCATTTTGTTGAAACAGTATTTCGGGGGGTGTTTTTATCGTATCCGCAGGGGTTGTGCGATATTTTGATGCTTGCCGTTCAATAGTCTAAACATTTTAAGTAATCGGTTTTCAAATTTTTCTTTTGGTTTTGTAACATCAATTTTTGGTAGCAAAGAAGTAAACTATATCAAAGATGTTGTAAGTTTTTAGAAAAGCATGTCAATATTAGATTTCGCTAATCCTTTTCATACATATCCGATTAATCAAGCATATGAACTTAGTTCCGACCAATTCAATCACGTATCCTCACGAATAAGTTTATGTCTAAAGCAAATTCGTGAGTGTCGTTGTTTAGACCGTTAGATGATGTCTCACGTTAACAATCGAAACAACAACCGTTAATATCAATACAAAGCGAATAATGAATCCCAAATATATGTCTAGAGTTTGGTTTTTAAGAGATGAAAATATTAGGTCATGATTTGGAAAATCTATGTCTAGAGTGATTCAAACCACAAATACATCATTAAGAACAAATAACTTCATCTATATTGATTATAAACCTTGTTCATATACAAAAGATCAAAAGAAATACATATGATCAAGATCAACTACATCTAACCTTAACATAAGAAGTGCTTAGCTACTCATTTTCATGGTAGCTTGGATGACAAGTTTCAAGAGGAGATGAAAGAACATCTGAGTCGAATAATCGAGATTGGATGTGACTTCAGCTTCTCTATGTGAAAATTCACTCTTGGATGATCAAAGTTCAGAAAATATGTTTTGGTGTGAAAATATCAAGTTATGATCCCAAGAAAACTAAAAAATCTATTTATAACACACTTGTGTTCTGATACATTCGCCTAGCGAATGATCCCTTCGCCCAGCGAATGAAGAAAAATGGCACTTTAAGTGCCTCTGAAAGCTTAAACCGCCCTTGGCTGTCATCGCGGGTTCGCTAAGCGAACGTTTCATTCGCAAAGCGAACCATTCGCCAAAACATTCCCAAAGTAAATTTTGGTTCCTTTATCCACTACCTCCTCAGCCAAGAGTCCTTCGCCAGGTCCTTCGCACAGCGAGTGAAGCAGCGAACACTCGCTGGTTGTTTGCAAAGCAAATTTTACTCCCTTTTCCCACTGTCTCATTCTAGAGCTCTTCGCTGGGAGCTTCGCCACCGTTCGCCAAGCGAACGTTCACTGGTGAATTCACCAGGATTCACAAAGCGAACCTGCTATTGTGTTCCTCCTTCTTTGACAGCTTGCATCATCTTTTTGTGTCTTAATTTCTTGATCATTTAGTGCCTTTTCCTGCACAATAACACACATATTACAAGCACCAAAGGTATATTACAATGTTTAAAGAAATACAACAAATCACCAATAAAATCCACAATTACAACATGAAAGTAATGAAAAATGCAAAGTATTGAATACACACATATAACATATTTGACATCTAACAGGAACCTGAGGTTACACGTAACACCACATCCTAATTTGTGTCTAATCTCAGATAGACATGAATCGATAAAGAGTGCATATAACAATCCTGAAAACGGATGGCAAGATCCACCATCTTCACATGTCTACTGTATTAGACACATTCCGCAAAACTTCATGCGCGAGATTAAGGACAAAGCACTACGCAAATAACTTATTAACATGGGTAACAAATTACATTTCAGTTAGCTGAACTATTTTTTCATTCTTTTGCTATGTTTATCATACCATTTCTATTACAGGTTACGCATTGACGGAGGCTACATTTAACTACTATCACGGGGAAATCCGAAGAACAGAAATTGAGGTCTCACGTTGGATAGACAACATACCTAGGGAGAAGTGGGCTAGAGCATATTACGGAGGGCAACGTTGGGGACATATGACATCTAACTTGGCAGAAGCCATGAACTCTGTACTAAAGGCAACCTGAAACCTTCCATTCACTCCATTGGTCCAATCTACATACTATTGCATGGGTTCCCTCTTTGGTAAAAAAGGCCACAAATGGACCAAAATGCTGGCTATTGGAAAAGTTTTCACGGATGGTTGCAACAAGAGAATGACTGATGAAGTAGCCAAGGCTAACACACATAATGTCATGCAATTTGATCGTGAAAAATTCTGTTTCATGGTGCAGGAAAAAATAAATCAAAATGATGGTCGTCCGACAGGTACTTTCAGCGTTGACCTGGGGAATCGGTGGTGCGACTGTGGGAAATTTTAGGCATTTCACTTACCTTGCTCCCAAGTTATCGCAACATGTTCTAGTATACGTCAGGACTACTCCATTCACATTCCAGAAGTCTTCACAATTCTTAACGTATTCAAAGTCTACAAGAAAAGCTTCCTGGGACTACCCCACGAGGAGAACTAGCCAAAATATGAAGGATTTACTCTTTGCCACGACGATTCCATGAGAAGAAATAAGAAGGGACGTCCAACCAGTAGTAGGATTAGAACCGAAATGGACAACTTTGAAAAGGAAAAGAGAAGGTGTGGGATTTACAGAGAAATAGGCCATATATATGCGTAGAAAATGTCCAAATATTTATCTATATTATTTAAATAAATAATTAAAATAAGTCGGGGCGTTACAAAGAAAGCTAAGAAGAACTTAAATCAAATGAGCCTAAATCAAAAGTCTCAAAGCTCAAAATACTCAATTGCGTAAGTCCATAAGAGAAGAGTGGGGTGCATGCTATGCTGCCTCTTTTACTTAATTTTATTTGCTTTTTTGGGTTGTAATAGTGTGTTTGGGCCATACATGATTTTATTTAGGCCTAACAATTATATTTGTGTGCTATTTTAAATTTTAAGTAGGTTGACAAGTTTCAACCAATTACAAGCTCTCAAGACTATGACTAGGCTTATGACTTGACAAATGATGTGCTTATCATTCAAATAAATACTAAAGCATGAAAAGTGCAAAAAGAATCAAGAGAATTCGATGGAGGTGGAAATCTTCTTTAATGGGAGAGAAGACGCTGCTAAATAATTTTGTTTATTCTATGATTAAATTAAACAAAAAAAATACAACTTTTCATCAAGTTTGGTTGTTCCCCTTTACTTATTACCTAAATTTTGCAAATCCTGATGTAATAAATCAGCCACCCATAATATATTTCAATTAGGTAGAATAACTTCTTGTCTTAATTCGTGTAATCAAAACCCTATGCCTATTACCTATAAAAAAGGCACAAGTAATGATAAGGACAAAATATTTTGAGTTAAAAAAATTGTTTGTGAGCTTAGCTATCTATATTATTTAAATAAATAATTAAAATAAGTCGGGGCGTTACAAAAAAAAGCTAAGAAGAACTTAAATCAAATGAGCCTAAATCAAAAGACTCAAAGCTCAAAATACTCAATTGCATAAGTCCATAAGAGGAGAGTGGGGTGCATGCTATGCTGCCTCTTTTACTTAATTTTATTTGCTTTTTTGGGTTGTAATAGTGTGTTTGGGCCAGACATGGTTTTATTTAGGCCTAACAATTATATTTGTGTGCTATTTTAAATTTTAAGTGGGTTGACAAGTTTCAACCAATTACAAGCTCTCAAGACTATGACTAGGCTTATGACTTGGCAAATGATGTGCTTATCATTCAAATAAAGACTAAAGCATGAAAAGTGCAAAAAGAATCAAGAGAATTAAATGGAGGTGGACATCTTCTTTAATGGGAGAGAGAAGATGTTGCCAAATAATTTTGTTTATTCTATGATTAAATCGTTCCCCTTTACTTATTACCTAATTTTTGCAAACCCTGGTGTAATAAATCAGCCACCCATAATATATTTCAATTAAATAGAATAACTTCTTGTCTTAATTCGTGTAATCAAAACCCTATGCCTATTACCTTATAAAAAGGGCACAAGTAATGAGAAGGACAAAATATATTGAGTTAAAAAAATTGTTTGTGAGCTTAGCTCTCTTGGTTTTGGATTGAACTAAGTTTAGATCGTATCAAGAATCATTTGATCATCATTTCAAAGACTTTTCATTTCTTGGATTAGAAGTGTCGCGTCCATCTCATTCCATACTTTCACTTCTTGTTACTTGTGGTGTTCTCCTATTTATTTATTTTTATTTGTGTAATTTTCACCCCCAAAGTGTCAAAAAGAAAATACAAATCTCTCTCTCTCTCTCTCTCTCTCTCTCTCTATATATATATATATATATATATATATATATATATATATATATATATATATATATATATATATATATATATATATATATATATATATTAAACACTTTTGCAAATTAGCGTTGAAATTTCTACAAAATCAATAGCTACAATAAACTTTGATATCACGTAAAAAAATGTTTAGATGAGACACATTGAAAAATATAATATTTATATTTAGAGAGAGCAAATCTTTTATCTTTTCTCAATAGCAATGCGTAAAAATTTGATAATCATCAATAAGAAAATCATTTTTATACTTACCTCCACTTCAAGTGATTGAAGTTATTTGTGGAGCATATCATATTTACTATTTCTGATATAATCTATGATGTTGAAGCTGTTGGCATCTACAAATCAGAAGACGATAGAGGAAAAATATAATTGAAAATGACAATATATCAAAGTAACTACTAATCAAAATAGACTTTTGTACTGTTCTACCCTACTTTTGAAATTTAAATACCAAAATACCCTGTTTTGAAACAAATTAACCAGGATGCCCTAGTTTCAGTGTGCTCGACATCCCAATTGGCAAGCAGGTGAAGGACATACGTGCATGAAGGTGCTCGTCTACTGGGTTGACGAGCACGTGAATATTTTAATTTTATTTTGTTTTTCAGATTTTTATATTATATAAATCATTTATTTAATAATTTTAATTATTAAAAACATATTTTATTAATTTAATAATTATATAATAATTAAAAAATATTTTTTATTCAATATTAAAATTAAATGTAATAAAAAAATATAGTAAGAAATAAAATTTATTCAAACAATAATTTTTGTATTGATTATTGACAAGTAAAATACATAACATCAAAAATGGCCGCCCGTTCCACACCTAATGCTCTTTTTTAGTCGATATCCCCTACCCATCAGTTCATTTGCCTTTCTTGTAGGTGATTGAGATGAATCTTAAGACATATCTTCATCGTGATGTGTTGTTGAGGGGTCTGGTTGCCTTGAAGGGGGGTCCGCTTGTGTTGTTGTTTGCTCCGCAAGAAGGTCATCAATGTTAAAATCTGGCATTTGCATTAATTGATCCTCCATCAGCAAAAAAATGTTGGAATAAATGTGTTGGTTCTGGTGGTTGGGTGTAGGTATCGGGTTGGGTATGTTGGAGGGTTGGGATGTAGACATCATCAGGCGTGAAGGTGGAGGTAGGTTGAGAGAATGAAGTGTTGAAGGTTTGTTGTTGAGATTGGGGTTTTGATTGATCAAAGTTTGGCGGAGGAACTGGAGTGAACTGTAGGGGGGCGATGGGTGATTTGGTGTTGATATTGTTGGTTGTAGTTGTAGTGATAGTTTTGTTGAGGGAGTGGAGTGTGGGGAGTTTGGTGTTGGGATGAGGTTGCGTAGAATATGTGTTGTTCGGTGGTCTGTGTGCGATGGTATGTATGCTGAGCGGATGAAGATGCATGTCCCCCAAATTGGGATGTGTACATTGATGGCACATCCTGATGCATTGATGCGGCAGTTGGTTGTGTTGAAGACGAACCTTGTATACGAGGGTCGGCCAAAAATTGTTCTAGTGCAATATGGACATAAGGAATTGCACGAAACCAATTTAAATACTCTTGGCTTGGTTGGCATTCACCAACTACCGCGACCCCCTGCAAAACCAAATATCTTTTATGTCTCTATTCGTTCACCTCGTCTTTGTTTAATTTTTGCCAATGAACTTTTTGGGCTTTTTTCATCGTCATTTCGTGGTGTCACTTAGACACCTTGGCGGGGAAGGGATTTCTTGTTCAAACCCAAACTGAAGTTTGACCCCATCTTTTTGATGCATTTCAACAATATAGAAACAAATAAGAGAAGTCGTAGAACTTCAGATTTGGCTATCTCTTTGATTGGGCACCGGGAATTGAATGTACGACCTCCATATAAACTGCCACAAATAAAACAATTAGAATACAATTAAGACGTATATGCAACATGTTAGTTCTATGCTTTCAAACTCACGTCTCTTTCTTGCATGTGATCAAGTGTGTTTCGATACCCTTGTAGATGGAAACGAGGATTGTTGTCGTAATTCATACGTCTTTGGGTCCATCTTGCAGAAACAAAAAAGATATATAAATATTAGGTATAGTTGACTAAGAAGATAATAAAGTGCATTTTTATATTAGTAATACCTTTGAGCGTATGGAAATAACGGCTGCAATGTACTAACAAGAGCAAAAAAGGGTATACGCATGAATGCCCAAGTAGTGAGTAGTAAAACACAACCACTCATGCTCCTGACATCTTTGACTGCAACCTTGCACATTTCTCTGTACAATTTTGCAAGACAAGCAGAACCCCAACTAAAGTTGTTGCATTTTTCTAGATTCCCTACGAAAGAAATCTAATAAGAATGCAACAGATTTTGACTCTTGTCGGGAAACATAATAGTTGTAATTACAAGTAAAATATAAACTTTGGCTTGTAAAAGAGTAAGTTCTGGGGTTGGGGAAGAGTTATTGTTTAAAACTTCGTATAAATTCTCTAGCCAAGTAATCTTAACGGACCCTCTATTTTTATCAGCTGCTGTAGGTTCTACCCCCAAGTTCTCCATATAAGCATCGTTATTTACTTCGGTAGGACCATTAACATCTTTTCCATCAACTCGGAGGCCAAGTAACATATTAACATCTTCTAATGTTATCGTGCATTCACCGGTTGGTAAATGAAACGTGTGTCTTTCTGGTCCCCATTTCTCTAACAGAGCAACAACTAGGCTAGTGTCAATTTTGAAACCATTTATTTTTGCGAAATTAGCAAAACCTGCTATTTCTAAATAAGGGATTATTCTCGCACTTGCTTGAACGTGAGTATGAGAATGTAATCTAAACCTTGCATTACCCTGAAAAAAGGAAATAATAGTGAACACAAAAATTATAAAAATTGTTACGTAGAGTTTTTTAGAAAACCTTACACTAGCTTGAACTTTGCTTGTGTACCACGGTGTTCTTCACCCATCCACAACAAATACATTTTAAATGAGGGAGTGAATGTGAATTACTGAATGATTGAGTGTTTTGTTGCAAGGTTGTTTTGTGAGAGATGAAGAAATGTTAGAAGATTTTTTTTACTGATACGAATTTATAGAGAGATAGTTGTGTAGTAGTAAATAATGGTGACAAGATAACACAATGGTAGAAGTGACATTACTCTGCATGGCCTTCGAACTTGTTTTACTTTCATGGCATGCATGCAAACCTACACCATATGGCTGGTACCTTGTTCATTGCATGCAAAACAATTTTTTAGCATTCATGTGCTCTCCACTTGAGATGACATGAGGCTGTGAGCAGACACTACATGATGATGAGCACACACGTGGCTTATTTTTTTCAGCATTTGAATATTACATTTGTGTATTATATAATACTGGATTGTCACATTTGTATCATCATTCCACATTCCAGTAACAAATTCATAGAATTCTCACATCTAAAATGGCTCAGAGAAATATAATAGTTACCTGTCACTTTAATGGCACTGTTTTGACAGATAGTAATGCTTGATTCTCATCTGGCAACACATATACTTATGCATTCAAAATTCATGTGAATTCTGATTTTCTTCATTTCAAATATAGGATGGAAAAGAATTAGTACGATTTGTTGAGGAGATTATTTATCGTCATCCATTAATTAATGGAGAGGATGATACATTTTTTTTTACGTAATGAAGCTGATCAAGAACGGCGAAGACATGAATGCAATGTTTCAGTGCCACATGTTGTTTGGTCAATTACCCACAATCGAGTTGTATGTTCGTTTACTTGAAAATGCCGAAATATTTCCGACGCAAGAGACACAATTGCAACAATATGGAATGAGCCAAACATCTGACGACGAACCAACACAAAACAACGAACCTTTCATACCAAATGAAGAGGTTGGGGAAGCAAGTGACGATGATCTTCAGGAGGTCAGGATGCAAGATCTTTTTGGCAACAGCGGTGACGAGGACGATGAAGATATGATAGTCGCGCCTACCCAGGCAATTCGCGCCGAACCAATAAGCCTGTACAACCCACTTGTACACATGCAGAATATATGTATGGAAGATGCTGAACCAATCTCTATGTTTAGATGTGTCATACCAAACCATTTAGCTGACGAAATAGAGATTTGGATGGAGTTTGAAAACAAGGAAGCTTGCATTCTCGCTCTGCAACATTGGCATATTAGACACAATGTTGACTATTGGGTTTACCAATCTGACAATGGATGATATGTAATTAAATGTAAGAAACAAGACTGTAATTTCAAATGCAGAGCTTCCACGAGAAAAAAGAACTCAAAATGAAAGATTGGTAATCTGTATGGGCCTCACACATGCACTACCACGTCTATGGCACAAGACCATAGGAAGCTCAATTCATAAATGATTAGCCACAACATTAGAGAGCTTGTCAACCGTGACGCTTCACTTAAGGTGAATGTGATCATTGCCCATATTCTTGAAAAATACAGGTACATAATATCTTACAGGAAATCATGGATTGCAAAATGTAAGGCCATAGAGTCACTGTACGGAAATTGGGAAACATCTTACAACGACCTGCCACAGTGGATATTGGTAATGAAAACCTATCTTTCTAGAACCATTATTGAGTTGTAAACCCTACCTGCAATTTCAAATGATGGTTCCCAAATATCTGGCAAGTGAATCTTCCATCGTCTGTTTTGGGTATTTCGACCGTGTATACGTGGCTTCGCCTACCGTAAGCCCATTGTGCAAGATGATGGAACGTGGTTGTATAGCAAGTATAAAGGAAATCTGTTGATGGCGGTTGCACAGGATGAGAACGCAAACGTTTTCCCAATAGCTTTCGCATTGGTCGAAGGTGAAACAAAGGAAACCCGAAGCTTTTTTCTAAGGAACCTGAGGTTACACGTGACACCACATCCTAATTTGTGTCTAATCTCAGATAGACATAAATTGATAAATAGTGTATATAACAATCCCGAAAACGGATGGCAAGATCCACCATCTTCACATGTCTACTGTATTAGACACATTGCGCAAAACTTCATGCGCGAGATTAAGGACAAAGCACTACGCAAACAACTTATTAACATGGGTAACAAATTACATTTCAGTTAGTTGAACTATTTTTTCATTCTTTTGCTATGTTTTTCATACCATTTCTATTACAGGTTACGCATTGACGGAGGCTACATTTAACTACTATCATGGGGAAATCCGAAGAACAGACATTGAGGCCTCACGTTGGATAAACAACATACCTAGGGAGAAGTGGGCTAGAGCATATTACGGAGGGCAACGTTGGGGACATATGACATCTAACTTGGCAGAAGCCATGAACTCCGTACTAAAGGCAACCCGAAACCTTCCAATCACTGCATTGGTCCAATCTACATACTATTGCATGGGTTCCCTCTTTGGTAAAAAAGGCCATAAATGGACCAAAATGCTGGCTATTGGAAAAGTTTTCACGGATGGTTGCAACAAGGGAATGACTGATGAAGTAGCCAAGGCTAACACACATAATGTCATGCAATTTGATCGTGAAAGATTCTGTTTCATGGTGCAGGAAAAAATAAATCAAAATGATGGTCGTCCGACAGGTACATTCAGCGTTGACCTGGGGAATCGGTGGTGTGACTGTGGGAAATTTTAGGCATTTCACTTACCTTGCTCCCAAGTTATCGTAACATGTTCTAGTATACGTCAGAACTACTCCATTCACATTCCAGAAGTCTTCACAGTTCTTAACGTATTCAAAGTCTACAAGAAAAGCTTCTTGGGACTACCCCATGAGGAGAACTAGCCAAAATATGAAGGATTTACTCTTTTCCACGACGATTCCATGAGAAGAAATAAGAAGGGACGTCCAACCAGTAGTAGGATTAGAACCGAAATGGACAGCTTTGAAAAGAAAAAGAGAAGGTGTGGGATTTGCAGAGAAATAGGCCATATATATGTGTAGAAAATGTCCAAATGTTACCGGTCCGTCAAACCGAGCGTCTAGATAATTTTATTTGTTTTTCAAGTTAAGCAGTTAGTAAAGTTTTTAGCTTGCATTTTATGTCTTTGTGATCCAACATTAATTTATAATTCAAGAAAACTTTTACTAACAACTACGAAACAAAGACTTTGCTCATAAAACAACAAGACAATGAACATTTAAATGATTCAACAAATCAACAATACTAGGAAATAACAACCATCAACTTAATATCAGTTTGTCCATACATCATCATGACACAATCATAATCGTTTTTTACAGCTTTCCAGGCCATGCAATCTCTCTCTTTAACAAGACGTTCGATTCTTCTAATCTTTTCACCTTCACCTATTTCACATTCTAACCACCTCACCAGGCTTCTCCGGAAATGCTCGAACGTGACTGTGTTCCATAGTCGGATCTTTAACGGGGGTTTTATTGGTGAAAAAACTAGTAGAGCATCTCTTTTGGTAAGAGGAGTGTTTGGGTTGGTAAAATACTCCATGGTCGGATCCATATTTCAGACTAAAAATGAAGAAATTCGTGTATCAGGTATGAGATTTAAAGGTTACCCTCAATGCTATTTATAGAAAATAAAAAAAATTAAATATTTCACTGCTCGTCCAACAGGTGGCCGAGCATCATCATATGCCATAATTTATGCTTACTAAATAAAAATTAAAACTCAAGAAGCTAACATACAAGCTAATCAACATCAACAACCAATACAAGTGGATCTTCGACTCCTCTGTTAACTTCGCCACTATGTGCTGAAAACATACATTGGACATCTTCATCATTTTTTATACGATCCAAGTAATACATGTACGTACCCTTCAGACTTGCCCCAGTCAACGTTATATATGGACAACGATACTCCATTTTTCTCACCTTCATACGACGACACCCAACTGTCTAAATCCCGTGTTAATTACTGCAAGCACGATTCTGAAGTTCCACATGGATCTAGGTAAACACTAATTTTTTTCTTGCCTGTAAAATACAAGAGCTCGAACAAACATTTTTGAATATGCAAATACCCAGCTTTAATGATTTGTGTTGATACACATCAATCTATTTATAGAAATTTTTTATGTTTAAACTCGCCAACTCATTCGACGAATATCAATCACTTTTAAAAAACTATCAAAAAATAATTAACTTCGCAAATAAAAAAATTATTTCAAATAATTATTAAATTAATATATTATGTTTTTCATGATTAAAATTATTAATTAAAAAAATATACTAATTAAAAAATATGAAAAATAAAAAAATATTATAATATTCAGGTGTTCGCCAATCCAATGGACGAACACCTTCATGCACGTAAATCATTTAGCTGCTCGCTAACTAGAATGACGAACACATAGGACATCCTAATTAATTTATTAAAAAAAAGAAAACATTTTGATATTTAAATTTCAAAAGTAGGGTAGAACAATAAAAAAAAGTCATCAAAATAACCACTGTACACAGACACATAAAACAACAATAAAATCATAAAAAAGTTATTTAAAGTTTCTAAAAATTATAGTTCGAACTATCCTGCCGAATATTTATGATAACGTGAAATTTAAAAACTATAACCGACACGTCAGTAAATTCCCACATGTTGTAGAACCACACCCATGCCGTGTCAGTTACATCTAAAAGTTCGGAAATAGTACAAGTATCAGAATCACGCGCTTTCCCACGAAATCGCAAAACACAAATACACTCCCGCGACACGTTGCCCTCTCTTCCACGTGACCATCACCATTCCTAACTCCTAACCCCTAAAAAATAAAAATCAAACACGTTACACTATTCCCCCAAAACGCCGTCGTTTTACACCCCAAGTAAATTAAAAAAACCCACTTAAAATAACTAGAATTCGGTCACCTGTTTTTAGTTTTCCGTTTCGATTCCCTCCCCTTAAAATAAACTCCTTCCTTCCTTCTCTCCCTCATTCTTTCTTTCTTTCTCTCGTGTTTTTTTTCTTTCGATTTAAAAAAAAGAACACCGAAAAACATCATCGTTCGCACATTGTTTCTGTTTTTATTTTATTTTTTGTTTTTTTATTTCTGAAAAACAAGATAATGGAAACTATGTGTTTAAAAACTGGGATGGTTCCGTCGATCTCCATTGCCGGATCGTTAGATACACGCGCTTCTCCGTCTCAGGTAAGTGCGGTGGGTCGTTCCGCCGTGGAAAAACCGTCGCGGAATTCTATATTTTCTAGATTCTCGTTTCGGTACCCTCTGGAGTCGTTATGGCCGGGACAACGGAGTTCTGGGAATAGGACGTTTAGTCGTTTGTCTCTCGATGATGCTGTTATGGCGGAGAACGGAGAGACGGAGTCTGTGAAAGATGAGGGGGAGGATGGAAGCGTGAATGGCGGGGAGGGGCGGAGAGAGAATTGGGTTTTGAAGATTTTGCATGTGAAGTCTGTGTGGAAAGGGGAACGGGAGAATGAGAGGGATGGAACCGAGAACGACGAGAACAATGGCGGTGGTGATGAGGTTTGTGAGGATTGCGCGGTTGAGAATGATGATTGCGACAAAGAAGAAGGTTTTGAATTTGATAGAGGCTCGTTTTCGAAGATGTTGAGGAGGGTGTCTTTGGCTGAAGCTAGATTGTATGCGCAGATGTCACACTTGGGGAGCTTGGCTTATTCTATACCCAATATCAAGGTAACTTGATTCAGTTTAGTTCAGATTTCAGATCTTTCTTCTGATTTGTTATTTTGTATTTGTGATTTTTTGGTTGTTTTTAATTTTGGATGATTTGTATGAAGTGGAGGATTTTTTTTTATTGATTCAGACTTGGCTAGTTTGTAGATTTTTTTTTGATTGATTCAGACTAGGCTAGTTTGTAGATTTTTTTATCATTCATTGGTTTTTGAGGTCTCAGATCTATTTTCGTTGTCTTGTGATCTGGGTGATTTGTTTCAAACATTGATTAGTTGAAGATTCTTTTTGTTGTACTTTGTTGTGATTATAATTTACTAGTTGAATTAGGGTGATTTGGAATGTTAAAGTTTGTATTTTAGTTTTAACATGATGTAACCCATGGTTCTTCTATAATTGTGGCCCTCAACGAAGATTGTGGCGGCATTAGAAAAAGTATAAACAATTGCGACCGAATTTACCCACATTATGCTGCAATACCAAGGGTTTTACATTGTGTTGGATTATAGAGAAGAATATATATGGTTTAAATTCAGAAATCCTAGGAAGGTTTTAGTTTAAACTTGACGAGACACCGGGGCTGTAATCTGAATCTTTTGCTGCAAATGCCTTGCTTTAGCAGCTGTTGTATTTTGCAACGAAAAATGGATACGATTATGGAATTGGAATTTGAAACACTTATTTGTTAAGTTTTGTTCTTGATTTTATTTGTATTATATATGTCCTGAAAAGGAATGATAAATCAGGAATCTGATATCCACAAAATCAAAACTAATTTAAATTTTTGGATTTGATAATTTAGCCCGGGAAACTCTTAAAACATTACGGTCTGCGTTTTATAACTTCATCGCTAGAGAAAAAGGAATTGGCAGCAAAGTCTGAGAAAAGTCCTCAGGAAGTTGAAAGTCAAGAGAAGCAAGAAGAAGCAGAGGAGTCAAATAATGGTGGATATAGGATAAGTGCGACGACTGCTTATAATATTGCTGCCTCCGCCGCCTCTTATCTGCACGCTCAGACAAAGAGCATACTTCCGTTCAAATCTTCAAATACGGCGGCTGGTGAAGGAAGCAATGAAAATCTTAACATGACGGACGCAGAGGTGGCATCTTTGATGGCGACTACTGATTCAGTGACAGCAGTGGTTGCAGCAAAAGAGGAAGCAAAGCAGGCTGTTGCTGATGATCTTAACTCAACTCGTTCATCACCTTGTGAATGGTTCATCTGCGATGACAACCAGAATGGTACAAGATTTTTTGTCATTCAGGTAAGAAAATTCTGTTTTTGCTCTTTCGCAGGTAATAAATTGCTATTATTTGAAATCGCTAAAGTTTGGTATAACGTGTAGGGTTCGGAGTCATTAGCATCTTGGCAAGCAAATCTACTTTTTGAGCCAATTAAATTTGAGGTAAATTTGCCTTTTACAGTTATGAATATATATACACTTTTGAATCAAGTCTTGATATTTAATTATAGCCGAAAAACGAGCTAACAATGTATGCATTTTTTTACCCAGGGTTTGGATGTCCTTGTTCACCGAGGTATATATGAGGCTGCTAAAGGGATATATCAACGGATGCTGCCGGAAGTTCATGCGCACCTAAAATCTCGAGGCTCTCGTGCAAATTTTCGATTCACTGGACATTCACTTGGTGGAAGCTTGGCGTTACTTGTAAATCTCATGCTGTTCATAAGAGAAGAAGTACCTCTCTCTTCTTTACTCCCTGTGATAACATTTGGTTCCCCTTCCATCATGTGCGGAGGTGACACTCTACTAGACAAGCTCGGCCTTCCGCGAAGTCATGTTCAGGCAATTATAATGCACAGAGACATCGTACCACGGGCTTTCTCTTGCAATTACCCTGACCATGTTGCAAAAATCTTAAAGGCTATCAATGCGAACTTTCGGAATCACCCGTGTCTCAATAACCAAGTAAAGTCCTGCTTATTCTATATAAAAAGGCCTTGTGAAACTTTTTTTTATAAGCTTATGACTTATGAGTGAATTTTTTTTTACTGCAGAAGCTACTCTATACACCAATGGGTGAACTATTGATTCTTCAACCAGATGAGAAATTTTCACCAAGCCACCAGCTTCTGCCGCAAGGCAGTGGCTTATATCTTCTGTGCTGTCCTATGTCAGAACCTAACGACATGGAGAAGAAGCTCCATGCCGCGCAATTGATGTTCTTGAACACACCTCACCCACTTGAGATACTAAGCGACAGATCCGCATACGGATCTGGAGGAAGCATACAAAGAGATCACGACATGAATTCCTACTTAAAGACGGTGAGAAGCGTGATCCGCCAAGAACTTAACCAAATCCGCAAATCAATGCGAGAGAAAAGGCGCAAGGTATGGTGGCCACTTGTACTACCACGACGAGTCGATACCAGCATTGTCGTCGGGAAGTCTGTGGTATCGATTAATGTCAGTCAACGCCAGGCGCCGTTTTCTGGCATGATGAAGACAGGAAAAGAGTCCTTGAAAAGGTTTAGCAGGCTTATTGCATCTCAACACATGCATTTGTTTGTGTTGCTCTTTTTCCCAGCAAGGATGTTAATCTTAGGTGCTTATAGCTTAATTAGCCTTCGATGAATATGAAATTATTCATTAATTTTATTAAAAGGAAGGTAAAAAGGAGTAGAAAAGTGCATGTATAAAACAATACAAGGGCACATGTTAGTTGTGGATGTTAGGTGATTCTTTATTCATTGATTTCAAAATTGAAATATATATTATGTATCTCATGAATACTACTTTTTGTAGAGGAATATTCCTCACATGTTACCAATTAATTTAATTATATTTTTACTACTTATTCAAGTGATGCTTATATTTACCCAATACTTTAATAATAGGAGTTGGGTTCTTGGTTGGTTGAGTTGAACTAACTGAAAGTTTGGAGATATTTATTAACATTTATATATTGGTCAGGGTTGTCTCAATCAAGGAAAGGTAAAACAAAGATTTGTCTGCCATTTTTAGCAACATGTTAAAATATTATATGGTGTCTGTTTTTTTTAATCTTATTTTGTGGACACCATTAAAAATCTCACCTAAAATTAGGCCAACAGGAAAAGCTTAAGTGAGATAACTTCCATTGATACATATTGGATCTCAAACAAAGAAAACAAAATGTCTTGATAACGCAGTTTAATACGTCAGATGAAAGAGTATCAGTTCGATTCTGCTACATTTTATTTGTTCATATTTTAAAAGTGAGGTGAATATTATAGATAGACACACTTTTTATGTTTCTTGAAAAAGTGGAAGATGAAATCCTTAACTTGCAAGATATACATAGATAAAGAAAGACAGTGGCAAATGATGAAAACGATGTAGATTCTGTTGTTTTTCACCTCTTCCCTGGAAGATTCATTTTTATGCATGCACATGTTGATTCACATGTCAAACCAAACATAGTACCAGACAAAAATTGGAGTCAGATTCTTTCGTCTACTCAACACATTAAAAGTGCCGGTCTTCATTATACGGCTAGTCTTTTCTACTCACTCTCAAACAAAACAGTCCATCTTGATTTGTTTCATTGCCTATCCACTCATCAAGTTGTCTCTCTCTTCGTTTTTGACGGTAACAGGTAGATTACATCTATCTACATACACGTCTTTTAGATATGATCAAATAAAACGCTTTTCACCTTTAATAACGAAACAAGGAAGTTAGTTTTTTTATATAATTTTTTTAAAATTAAAATCCATAAATAAATAGTTTAATTTAATAATGATGTTTCGCTGTCTAAAAATAATGTAGATCTGGTCCAAGTAGATATTTTATCCGTGCTTTCAAACCTTTTGATCGATTGATGGTCATTACTACAACTGTTTTTAGTGGCACTAATGCATTATTAAGCAAGTAGTTGTCAATATTCGAAATATCGATAGTTTCGTTGTCTAAAGCTGCATGTGGAAATCACTCATATCTACTCATCACTTATATATGTTTTTCTCTTAAATTTGATTTCTTAATTTATATTTCATTTGCATTGCTAGCTTTTAATTATATGTTTCTTTTCTACAGTTGTTCTTGTGTTATATTATGGGCACATGGGAATAGCAATTTTTGTTTTATAATTTATTAAGAGTTTTTTTATTGAATTATATATATATATATATATATATATATATATATATATATATATATATATATATATATATATATATATATATATACACACACGCACTTATAAATGAATTTCTCTTCATTTTAAAATACATTAGAGTTTGTTTTAAATAAATGTATTCTTTTTTACTTTCTACTTTTTTTTGTTTTTATAATTTCATTAAAATTGTCTTAATTATTTGTGAGTTAAAAATATCTATGAGAGTTTGATTGCCTGTGCTTAAATGTTTTTTATCAAGACTGCGATTCTTTTAATTGATATCTTTGTTTGGTCTATTCATGTTTAAGTGGTCTTCATCAAGAGTGTGATTTTCTTGGTTGATATCTCTGTTTGTTGTTCTGTTCATGTTTAAGTGTTCTTCATCAAAAGTGTGATTCTCTTGATTGTGATGGGTCACAGGGAGACGCATTTACATTGGCTTAAGAGTAACGCATAACTAAGATACCACGTATTCACCAAAAAATCTTAAGACATTGAGTATATATGGATCATATCTTATAAAGTAATAAACATCCACTTTTTGATACGGGATTTCTATCTCACATATCAAGTTAATGGTGTTGTGGTAAACAAAGAGGAAGCTGATTGGACAAAAGAAGAAAGAGAACTTTGAAGGCAACGATTATCATCACTATTGAAATTCTGGCAACAGATATGAGATGTCGAATGCGATGTCACGACACTTATATCTGAACAATAATGAACAAGGTAAATAATGCAATAAACAACAGTAAAGAACACAATCAATTGTTGACCCAGTTTAGTGTAAACACACTTACATCTGGGGGCTACCAAGCCAGGAAGGAAGTTCACTATTAGTAGTATCAATTCATAGACTCTACAGCCAACACACAAGTTGACAATCTACTCACTTAATCACTACCCAATGACACTTCTACCTAAGACACTCTTAGATATGAGACACCTCTCACTCCCCCTCAATCACAACAGTGATGACAATTGAAAAATTACAAATATTAGAAGATCATACTTCAATGACAATACTTGATCTTGCTTAAAAGCTTCAATCAAGAACAAACACCCGTGCTTAAAAGCTTAGAGTGAACAACATACAACTCAAACAATCAGTCCAATTCAAGCATCTGAAAGATGAATGAATGGCTCACAAATAACAGACGAAAACACAAACCCTAACACTTGACACTCAGTCTTTAATCTCTAGTCTTCGTCGTTTCCAAGTAGGGTTGAGACTCCTTTAAATAGAAACAGATTCTTGGGTCCGGGCAATAGTAATTCTCAGAATTAATTCTCAAATAAAACTGATAAAACTCCAAATCTTTTTGCCCTAAAAATAGTGACAAAATATACTCCACAAAGTAACAGGAATTGATCGTATCAAAACAAATCTTCTCCAATAAATTCGCCTGCAATCTCTCAAACAAAATCTCCCAAGATATATAAAAAAAATGCAGCACATAAAAACACTGAACTGGAAGTTCTGTCAACTTATGTCAGAACATTGTGTTTGACATCATGCACACAGTCTGCAATACTAACAAACACCACCAACACTTCACCTGCAGAATGTTAGAGACATCATGTCAGGACATCAAGTAGAACATCTTGATGCAACACATTGTTTTACCAAAATTGCTGCCAATACAGAACCAACAAACTCCCCCTTTGGCAAATTTTGGCTAAAACAACTCCATATCAGAGATCCCTGCAGCAACCCACACAAACACAACTAACATTCTCAGAAAACCAGAAACTCCCCCTCAAGCCAAGGAGCACAGACAAACAAAGAAGAAAACCAGCACCTGCACACTAGAAAACCATCTACAAAACCATCTGCAAAACCAGCAAAACAACTACTACACGACTCTCCCCCTTTTTAGCCACAATTGGACAAACACCCTCAGAAGCACGACATAACAGAACACCAACAAAAGCACAAAACACAATTTTTTAAAAAATTGCACAGGACACAAGGAAAAATACACCACCTCCAACAACTACATCTTTGACTGGTCAGGCGATACAAACAAGGTTCTCCTTCCAGCAGTTGATTTGCTTTTGATTGTTTCCAATTTTCTTTACATTTACTCTAATTTTGATAATATCACTTGAACACAAAATAGAGAAATACACTTGCACACATAATACATCTGCAGATTTTCCTTTAAGACAAATCATCATCATCCTGTACTTTAGTGCAACATTCCATAAATCCATTAATTGCTACAAATCCTCATATATGCAAATACCTAGTTTGTCCCTTAAATTTTCAAACTGATTTGCATCTAAAGCCTTAGTAAAAATGTCAGCCAGTTGTCTTTCAGTGGCAACATGTTCCAAGGTAACCACTTTGTCTTCCACTAGGTCTCTGATGAAGTGATGACGTATATCAATGTGCTTAGTCCTGCTGTGTTGAATAAGATTCTTGGATATATTGATAGCACTCAGGTTGTCACAGTATAATGTCATGACATCCTGCTTGACATTGTACTCAGACAGTATTTGTTTCATCCACACTAGTTGAGAACAACTACTTCCTACAACTATATACTCAGCCTCAGCAGTAGATAAAGACACACAATTTTGCTTCTTACTAAACCATGAAATAAGATTACTTCCCAAAAAGAAGCAGCCAACTGATGTGCTTTTTCTGTCATCAGCACTTCCAGCCCAATCAGCATCACAATATCCACTCAGCATGGACCCAGTTCCATGACTGTACATCATACCATAGTCACTTGTACCATTCACATACTTCAGGATCCTTTTCACCTGATTTATATGGCTGACTTTTGGTTCAGCTTGGTATCTGGCACACACCCCCACTGCAAAGGAAATGTCAGGTCTGCTAGCTGTAAGATATAGCAAACTACCAATCATGCTTCTGTACAGACTTTGATCAACACTCACACCTTTTTCATCTTTGGATAATTTCATATGAGTAGGTGCAGGGGTCCTCTTATGACTATCATTCTCCATTCCAAACTTCTTGACTATATTCTTGGTATACTTGCTTTGAGACAGAAAGATTGAATCTTCCATTTGCTTGACTTGTAGACCAAGGAAATAAGTTAATTCACCAACAAGACTCATCTCAAATTCTGAGTGAATTTGCTGAACAAAATGTTTAACCATCTCATTAGACATCCCACCAAACACAATATCATCAACATATATTTGAGCAACCAACCTTGCTTTATTTCTAGTGACCACTCCCTGCTCATCAGATTTGTTCTTGTATATCCACTTAGTTCCAATCACATTTGTCCCTTCAGGTCTAGGAACCAGTTCCCAAATTTCATTCCTCTTGAATTGTCCTAGCTCTTCTTGCATAGCATTGATCCAAAACTCATCATTCAAGGCTTCTTTAACATTTTTGGGTTCAATTTTTGACACAAAACAGGAGTTAGAAACAACTTCTCTTGACCTAGTAGTAACACCAGAGTTCATATCACCTATTGTAAGCTCCTTTGGATGATCTTTCTGAATTCTGATGGAGGGTCCTTTGTTGACTGGTTCAGATTCAGATTTAACATTTGTAGGATTAGGATCTGTGTTGTCTTCTGAAGCCTCTGCAGGCAAATCAAGGAATGTTCCAACATCCTCTAGAACATCAGCTTCCTTATACAAATCATCAACAACAACATTTATAGACTCCATCATAACCTTAGTTCTGGAGTTGAATACTCTATAGGCTCTGCTGTTAGTAGAGTAGCCCAAGAAGATTCCTTCATCACTTTTAGGATCCATCTTTCTTCTTTGCTCACGATCAACCAAGATATAACATTTGCTGCCAAACACATGGAAGTATTTAACAGTAGGCTTTCTTCCCTTCCATATCTCATACAATGTAGTAGTGGTTCCTGTTCTTAGGGTCACTCTATTATGAACATAATAAGCAGTGTTCATAGCTTCAGCCCAGAAGTGGTAAGGCAGTTTCTTGGCATGAATCATAGCTCTAGCTGATTCTTGGATAGTTCTATTCTTTCTTTCAACAACTCCATTTTGTTGTGGAGTAATAGGAGAAGAGAATTCATGACTAATCCCTTCAGTTGAGCAAAATTCAGCAAATTTATGATTCTCAAACTCCTTTCCATGATCACTTCTGATCCTGACAACATTACTCTCCTTTTCTCTTTGAAGTCTTTGGCACAGATCCTTAAACACTTCAAACACTTCAGATTTTTCTCTTATAAAGCTAATCCAAGTGTATCTTGAAAAGTCATCAACCACCACATAAGCATACTTCTTCCCACCAAGACTCTCCACTTGCATAGGCCCCATTAAGTCCATGTGAAGAAGTTCCAACACCTTAGAGGTAGTGAGATGTTTAATCTTCTGATGTGAAATTTTGGTTTGCTTTCCAATCTAACATTCACCACATACCCTTCCTTCTTCAATCTTCAGCTTAGGTATTCCTCTGACATCTCCCAAGGAGGTGATCCTTTTCATTTCTTGTTGATGACACATTTTACCTTTATCATCTTAAGAAACCCACAAGTAGCAATTGTCTTGAGATCTGACTCCCTTCATAGTTACTTCACCCTTTTCATTAGTAACCAAACATTCAGAGTTTGTGAAGTTGACCTTGAACCCTTGATCACACGGTTGACTGATGCTTATCAAGTTTGCAGTCAACCCTTTCACAAGCACCACACTATCAAGATTAGGAACTCCTGAACAGTTCAATTTTCCAACCCCTTGATTTCACCCTTGGCTCCATCACCAAAATTCACATAACTACTGGAGTAAGAATTGATGTCAGCTAACAGTTCTTCAATACCTGTCATGTGTATAGAACATTCACTATCAAAATACCAGTCTTCTTTGGTATCACCTCTGAGAGACATGTGAGCTAACAAACTGGTAGCAGCAGCCTTGGGACCCCATTGTTTCACATTTGTAGGCATGTTCTGATACTGTCTAGGTTGAGGACCAGGCTTAGGATATCCATGCAGTCTGAAGCAAAAAGGTTTTATGTGACCAAACCTTCCACAGTAATGACATCTCCATCTCTGAAACCTTCCTCTGAAGTGATTTGGATGTCTTCTCCCATGATGTTGAGGTTTTCTTCCTCCATGATGTTGTGGCAGCTGATGAGGCATAAACTGCTTAGGCTCAAGAACATGAACTTTACCATGATGTTGAGACATCGGATGAGACATGTTATGTTTAGGTCCAGAGGAACTAGCATCTGCAGAGGATTTCTTCTCACCAACAAATCCTAACCCAGTCATATCACTTGCCACTTTTCCACTCTGAAGAATTTCATCCAATGTGTCAGTACTTCTGTTCAACATTCTGAGAGATTTGGACATTTGATCAAGTTTGCATTTCAGCAAACTGACTTCATTTTCAAGTTCAGCCTTGTCAGCCTTTAGTTGGACTATGAGTTCCTTTTGCTTCTCCCCTTCTTGACACACTTCTTCACTTCTGATATATAGGTCTTGGCAGGGAACTGCAAGTTCTTCAAAAGTTAATTCCTCATCACTTGAATCTCCATCAAAAACACATCTTCCTGTCAAGGCAGTCACATGTTTGGCAGATTCTTTCTCAATTTCACTTCCTGAATCCTCATCAGACCAGGAAACAGCTAGACTCTTCTTTTGTTTCTTGAGATAAGTAGCACAATCAGTTCTAATATGACCAAATCCCTCACATTCATGGCACTGAACTCCTTTCCCTTGAGAGGAATTCTCTTCAGACCTAGTTCTTCTACCATCACCACTAGACTTGCTGATGTCAGATGAGTTGTTCTTGACATTATATCTAGTCTTTATGTTCATCCTCTTCATCACTTTGTTGAACTCTCTTCCTAGTAGAACCATATCAGTAGATAAACTTTCATTTATTTCCTGATCACATTCCTCTCCATCTTCAGAGTTTGTGACAAAGGCTATACTTTTGGATTTCTTTTCAGATATGTCACTTATTCCTAGTTCAAATGTTTGGAGAGATCCAATAAGTTCATCCACCCTCATTTTGCTGATATCTTGAGCTTCTTCTATGGCAGTCACCTTCATAGCAAATCTCTTGGGAAGAGACCTAAGTATCTTTCTCACCAGCTTTTCATCAGACATCTTTTCACCAAGTCCACTTGAAGCATTGGCTATTTCAAGAACATTCATATGGAAGTCATGTATGCTTTCATCTTCCTTCATCTTTAACTCTTCAAATTTGGAAGTCAGTAGCTGAAGTCTTGACATCTTCACTTTAGAGGTACCTTCACGAGTAGTCTTGAGTATGTCCCAAGCATCTTTAGCAACTTCACAATTATTCACCAATCTGAATATATTTCTGTCAATTCCATTTAACAAAGCATTCAATGCTCTAGAATTTCCAAGAGCCAATTCATCCTCCTCCTTAGTCCATTCTTCCTCAGGTTTCAGTTCAGATGTAGCTATTCCATCTTTCCCAACAATGACAGGATGTTGCCATCCTTTTATGACAGCTTTCCAGGCCCTACTATCCAAAGATTTCAAGAAGGCCACCATGCGTGGTTTCCAATAATCATAGTTAGATCCATCCAAAATGGGTGGTCTGTTCACAAATCCTCCTTCCTTGTCCATAGTACCAGAAAGTAACTTCCCTAGATCTCACCCAAAAACAGAACAGGGTGCCTACTCTGATACCAATTGAAATTCTGGCAACAAATATGAGATGTCGAATGCGATGTCACGACACTTATATCTGAACAATAATGAACAAGGTAAATAATGCAGTAAACAACAGTAAAGAACACAATCAATTGTTGACCCAGTTCAGTGTAAACACACTTACATCTGGGGGCTACCAAGCTAGGAAGGAAGTCCACTATTAGTAGTATCAATTCATAGACTCTACAGCCAACACACAAGTTGACAATCTACTCACTTAATCACTACCCAATGACACTTCTACCTAAGATACTCTTAGATATGAGACACCTCTCACTCCCCCTCAATCACAATAGTGATGACAATTGAAAAATTACAAATATTAGAAGATCATACTTCAATGACAATGCTTGATCTTGCTTAAAAGCTTCAATCAAGAACAAACACTTGTGCTTAAAAGCTTAGAGTGGACAACATACAACTCAAATAATAAGTCCAATTCAAGCATCTGAAAGATGAATGAATGGCTCACAAATAACAGACGAAAACACAAACCCTAACACTTGACACTCAGTCTTTAATCTCTAGTCTTCGTCGTTTCCAAGTAGGGTTGAGACTCCTTTAAATAGAAACAAATTCTTGGGCATGGGCAATAATAATTCTCAGAATTAATTCTCAATTAAAAATGATAAAACTCCAAATCTTTTTGCCCTAAAAATAGTGACAAAATATACTCCACAAAGTAACAGGAATTGATCGTATCAAAACAAATCTTTTCCAATAAATTTGCCTGCAATCTCTCAGACAAAATCTCCCAAGATATATAAAAAAACGCAGCACATAAAAACACTGAACTGGAAGTTCTGTCAACTGATGTCACAACATCGTGTTTGACATCATGCACACTGTCTGCAATACTAACAAACACCACCAACACTTCACCTGCAGAATGTTAGAGACAGCATGTCAAGACATCAAGTAGAACATCTTGATGCAACACGTTGTTTTACCAAAATTGCTGCCAATACAGAACCAACAACTATCACTCTTAGTATTGATAAGTTTTTAGGTGTCTCAGTTTACTTGGAAATTTGGTAAACAAAACAAGTTTCTATTAGTAATTAAGGGATCAAACTTGAAAATCTCCTGGAACATATTTGCATGCATTTAAAACTGAACAACATCTTACCGTTGAAATCGAAAGATGATATTTGAAAAATTAACGATGTGATTGTGAGCAAGAATTGGAACACAAGGTTTTGAAAATGAAAGTGACTGGAAAAGAAATGCAAGACGAAGTAGAATAACAAGAATTATAATGCGGAATCGAAGTGTAACTTAATGCAGGAAAAAGACTTGAATGTAAAATTGCTTGAAATTTATAAATGGTGGAATGCATACGTATATTTTCTTCGCTCGTTTCTCAAATACGCAAATACTTTGAGTTTACAGAAATGTGAGTACAATTGCGGACCCTTTACAATATGAACATAAGCCCCTTTATATACTTCTTTAAAATAACTACCTAAGAACGGTCGATTAACCCTATCGCGACACGTTTCAATCCCATGCAATTGTTTCCTCCGATGAGTATCCACATGTCTTAGAGTAAACGTTTACGTCAAATCAATTCCCGCTCTTTCAACACTATTCAAATATCTTAACTACTTTTACTGGTCATCAGGAATTTACCCGACCATGTCGAAATCACTAGGAACGATAACGTTGAAACAACACACTCTGTAGTACTTTCCACATGCAATACCCAGTCGACATGGCTTCCATTATAATGATGAACTCCAACCTTAGCCAACATATCATTATACTCAACCAAGCGACAACCAACCAACATACTAAAAAATTCCACTAAGTCCCAGATTTTAATATTGTTATTCGACTTCCAGCTGCTCGACTAGCGTCACCATGTATAATTTTTAACATTCATTCAACCCTTGGTTTCCATTTGATTCCACTAAATTTCAACTCTTGGCACATTTATTATTATTTACTTGCCACTTATAGTTGAGTAAAAAAATCCATGGTAACAAATTTCCCCCCAAAATGTCATGTTTCGATTTGGAACAAACAAGAGAGACGTGGCATTTTTTATTGTATTTTTCGACAACGCTTTCACTTCTACTGACGTCATTGTCATCATTTCCCCTTTTACGACACATTGTCATTTTCCATGAGATCTCTTCAAAATCTCATTATCACTCCTACTTTCTAGGAGGTCATGGTGTGCACATTTGCAATAATTTCCCCAGTCACGTCATTGTTTCGCTTCGTAACCCACAAAAACATTTCAGAAACCCAACGCGGATGCCATGTGTCTGATTTGGGGACATGCAGCGAATGAGTTATAAATACCAGTGTCAGCTCTTTGTTCTTCTTCTTCACTTTAACTCTTTCCATAGCTTTCTTACGCAGAGCAAACCCTTTCAGTTTTTCTTCAGGAAATTTCATTTTCATCAATGGCAAACACTCAAGCAATGCCCTCTAAGTCTGACACAAGGAAGAACCCACTAGCTTTCACATTCCTACCAAATGAGGATGAAGAAGGGAGAGATTTCATCCTAGAACCTCCACTGTCAAAAGAGAAGATTGCTATATGGGTAAAATAGATTCTCGTCCATTTCTCCTTGTCTAACAAACTCTATGCCTTCTTGGGGCCATATTCGATTGTGAGGTTGTACGCTGGGAAATTTACACGCTTCTTCTCAAGTTACTAAGTCACTATGCCTTCAGCATTTGAAAAACGCTCACTCAACCTGTCCTTTATGGACAAACCTACCTGTGTATTTCGATATGCCCCTCCTTCCCAGAGAAAAGAATACATAGCTTGGCTCAACAAAGGTCAACCTCAAAAGAAACAACAATGGCAGGATATATTGATTTACAACATGGTTAAAATTTCTAGAACTGGCCCTAGGTATAACCTGGCCATGCTATTAGCATTGATATTCTATTGGGAGGGATTGACCAATACTTTCCAGTTTCCTTGTGGCATGCTACCACTGACCTTGTCCGATTTGGCATCCATCAGAGGTTTAAACCCCCTTAGACGCAACTTTTACTTCGACTTTAGAAATCAATAATGAATTCACCAACAAAAGGTTTAGTTTCAAATTTTTTATTCTCGACAACCATGACAAAGAAAACAATGAAGTCTACGTCCAAGAGCACATGACTTTCTTAATCCTTTGGCTATCATACTATGTCTTTTGTTCTAGCTCTCTACAAGTGGCCAAGAAATTCGTTCCTTTAGTTATCCAGCTCTACGAATGTCGAAAGATCTCGTTACAAACCTCCTACAAGTCACTGGGAGAAACCTCCTACAAACTGAAACACCTCCCTGAAACCAACAAGTCTTATCGAGTTTCAGGTCCTATATGACTCTTACAACTTTGGATGAACGCCACTTTCGAGCCAAAACTTCATATAACCACCTCCCCAACCTTAATGGCACAAAATGATGTTAGAGCTATCGAAGGCACCGGGTTAACTTTCATTACCCCTAAAGAAACTCCATTACCGAAGTTCTTCATGAAGTACATCAACTTGTTTATAGAATAAACTGCCTTCGTTTTGTCTATGGCTCATTTTGTGGACCGCTGTGTAGGTCTTTCCTGGTTTAGAAACAGATTCCTAGGTGTTTCTCCTTCAACAACTACCATGTCGATCTTGATTTGGGAAACCTTTTTGACCCTCACACTTTTATCTACAAGGATTGAATCTGACATTCTTGGCTATGGCTTTGTTGGTTACCAGCCCAACTTAGTAGCTAGATAATTTGACTTTCGCCAATTTCAACCTCGTTCACTTTATGTTTGGGAGGAGGATATTTGCTGGTCGGAACGTAAATTCAGCGTCGCATACTACAAATCTTGCACGACATTCGCCCATGATCAAGTCCTTGAACTTCCGACCTTCCAATTTCAACAATCATTTTTCATGACGATCAAATTCAACAATTGGTGGATCAAGTATTTCACTGACCATTTTTAAGAAGATTTTCGAAAGAGGCTTCCAGCTGCCTTCTCCGACATGCCAGAAACTCAAGAACAACAAGGTATATAAATTAATCATTGTCTTCAACTTACTTTCATCTATGCCTTTCTCATATCTCAATTTTTAGATAAATCTGAAGCACTAGCTAACATTATCGTCGAAGAACCTTCTGACGTAGGAGAACCCAAGAAAGCAGAAGAACCCAAGAAAAAGGTATTTCTTCTTCCTTCGATTTCTTCATCACTTGAAATAATACTCACAATTTACTTTTCAAAATCAGAAGCATGACCCAAACTTTCCTACCGACAAATCCAAGAAAAAGAAGAAATCTACAACCACTCATACTCAGGTACATCATCAATTTCTATCTTCACTTGTAACTTTCTACACAATGTTTATCTCATGTGAATTAAATTTTCCAGGCTATTCCAAAGTCAACACAGGTTCAGACTTAAAAATAAAACTCATAAGAGACCGAGGAAACTCTTATCTTTTCAAGTCCAAAGATGAAAGCTTCTCCTAAGCCGAATGCCAGACAAAAAAAGAAAGGAACTCCCAGAAAATCTAAACCTAAGAAAGACAACACCAACTCGACTATTTGCCCTTCCACCAAGACCAAAGGGAAAGAAGTTGCCACATATAAAGTCGAAGAAGACAGAAGAAAGAAACAGGAAAAGACTCAGAACCTTCCCCGCCTAATAATGAAGCAATCAACAAACCTCAAGAAAAACTGGTCGAAGAACCGAAATCCACTTACACCAAGGTATTCTTAGATCCACTCTGTTTCTCCTACAGTGCCTTTTACTTCGAATTTTAACATTATTCCTCACTCTTCTTTCAGGAAAGTCCAAAAGTGAACAATGATAACAAAGCGACCCCAACAGATATCCCTCAATTAATTCCTTATGAAACAATCTCTCACATTGATTGGTCAGACTTTATTGATTCCAACACTTCGATTATTCATACGACTACTCACCCATCCAAGGTAACAAATGCGTCTGCACAACCACCACCTGAAACAGAAATTAATGCTGAACAACTCTCTCCACAACCTAATATAGAAAGCAACTATACCACGCCATCAGTTCAAGATAACATAGCTCCAGATGACTCTCAGCCTGAATACCCAGCCAAAAACAATGAAGAGCAAGCTATGCCCAATGTTGAGACTTCCCTAGTCAAGAAGAATGCTCAACCTGTTCACTAAGATCCTGTGCAAGCCCAAGTTGATGTGCGTGATTCTATATCAAACACCTCTCTGAGTCAAGCGGAAATCCTTGCCCTTAAGAGAAAAATTCCAACTGGGGCTCTTAAAATATTGCACAAACTTCACAAGTTGTCGACAGGCTCTAAGTCCAATCACTCTTCAGATGCATCGTTAGATGATACTGACAATAATTCAGTTAACCTCTTAATCCAACAAATAAAATCCAATATCTTTGAAGCGTAACTTGGAGTTTACATAAATGTGAGTACAATTGCAGATCTTTTATAATATGAACATGAGCCCCTTTATATACCACTCTAAAATAACTACCTAAGAACGGTCGACTAACTATATCATGACACGTTTCAATCCCATGCAGTTGTTTCCTCCGAAGAGTCTCCACGTGTCTTAGAGTAACCATTTGCGTCAAATTAATTCCATCTCTTTCATCACCATTCAAATATCTTAACTACTTTTACTGGTCATCAGGAATTGACCCGACCATGTCGAAATCACTAGGATCGATAACGTTTAAACAACACACTATGTAGTACTTTCTACATGCAGTACTCAGTTGGCATGGCTTCCATTGTAATGATGAACCCCAACCTTAGGCAACATAACATAGTACTCAAACAAGCGATAACCAACCAGCATACTAAAAAATTCCACTAAGTCCCAGATTTTAATATTGTTCTTCGACTTCCAGCTGATCGACTAGTAATAAGTGGTTTTTGTGTCGCTTTTAACAGTAGTTTTTCTTTGTTATTTCGTCTTGTTTTGTTCATTTTCTACACGTTTCTATGTTTTATGCCTTGGTATTATGTTTTTGTCATTTTTTAGGCTTTAACAATCGTATAGAAAGGAAAAGGGATCTAGTTACCTGTTACGGGTGCCCGTAACAGCTGTTACGGGTGCCCGTAACAGCTGTTACGGCCCGTAACAGGCAGGCACACTTCCTTTTCTTTATTTACTTTTTCGGTTCAAGCGGTTACTAATTTTGATGGCAGGCATACACATTGCAGATTTAAGGGATACTTAATTAAGAAGGCATTTATTTCATGTTTATTCCGTGTTTGTATGTTTTGATTGTTTTAAAAACTCATAGTTAGTAAGAGTTAAGCATCCAGTTTTTACTTTACGTACTTTTTCTGAATTTTGCCTTTCTCTGTAAAAGTCTCCTTGGGAGCAATTAAATCAAATTTATTTTGCAATTACAAGAGCTTTTACTCAGGTTACATTTTATTGTTGTTATTATTATTATTATTATTATTATTATTATTATTATTATTATTATGTTTATCATGTTTGCCTGTCGTATAATTACTCTGTATATGTTATTTCGCACCATGAGTGAGTAGTCCCTTAGGGATTAAGGGTCATGAGTTCTAACTCATGATTATCTATATGGTTAGTTCAATTCATTACAAGGATTCAAAACGCGTTATTTTGAATATCCAAGTTTTCCATTTAACGCTTTGTTACGAAAGTAAAAAGAGTTTCCAGGTATTGATAATGATCTGAAAGGACTTGTATCAATACCCGATAATGGATTTTCAAATGATTGAGTCCGATGATGCGATAGTACTCGAAAAAGGTTGAGAAATGTCCCATTTTAATAGCTGCATTACGATATTGAGTTCTCGATGAATAATTCTCGACTTCTCATGACTTGTGGGATCAAATGGGAGGATACATGACATAAGAGACCCTTGAGGCTTGTTTGAAGACCTTTGGCTCTCGTTCTCTTGCTTTTCTTTGGCTTTCAATTATTCACACCTTGCAGCACTAGATACCATGCCTTGCAACCAATGATATGCAATTTATGACCTACTATGGAATGCAAATGAGTAAAGCATAGACCAATCTATTGAGAAAAAATGGATGGCACAAGTGCCTCATCAAAACATGTTAGAAGGAAGAAGAAGAATGTGCATATATATTACTTCAAATGCAATGTATTAAACAACTATCAAAGCACATGATAAAATTGGAAAAAACAAACCCTAAACAAGCCAAGTCAGAAGCACAAACATACATCAAAGGTCATAGCAAAATTCAAGGGAAGACATGGCCAAAAGATTGCACAAGATCACATTGAAACACACCACAAAAGTGCTCAAAGAAGAACTCCTAAACACATGATAAAATGACTTTAAAAATTAAAAGAAAATTGATTTAGATGCTTTAATGTGTTATTTAACAAATGCAAAAAGAATGGATTAAAAATATGGTGTGAGATGAGAGAAAGAAAATATACAAGTTTGAGTGTCAATGATGAACATCAATTAAAATGGGATTAAAAGAAAATTATGCAATAATATACAAAAATCCACAAAGTCAGAATTAAAAATAAAATAAAATTATTTAAATGTGTTAAGAACACACATGAATTAATTTGGGAATTTTAGAAATGTTTTACTATTTTTAAAATAAGAAAACTAAACAAATATGGAAAAGAAATAAAAAAAAATGAACATAATGGGGAGAGGGTACAACGAAAGCAATTCCCATGTTCAAAAATAGTTTGGGCCCAGTAATGTGGGGTGCAGATATCAATTAATGACCCAACCCAATACCAATGTGCGCGCGTGTGTGATAACGTGTACAATCAGTTACCATGTGATTCAATCATGGCCATACAATCAAGTCAACCAAAATCAATCATTAAAGCATGCATATCAAACGGATCCATAACAAGGCACATGATAACAAACATGTATGCACACACATACAATTGTCAGAGTTCAAAAGAAAAGAGCACGTGAGATGCACATGTTTTCATTAATGTGTTGGCAACGTCTAAACCACTGGATTAATCTCAATGCAAGATCATCAAAGAAGTACTCACATCAAATGAATCAGAGCTAAAGTCCACACTATGTAACGTGCACGCACACACACATAATCAATCTGAAGTCAAAAGAGCACATGCAAGTCACATGACAATTTAATGCGCTGGCAAGCTTGTGGCCACACGATGCAAATGATCAGACGGTTGTGTTCAAATCTGGCCAAAAAACCCTAGACGCATGCTCACCGGCCGGAGAACGACCTCCGGTCGTCTTCTCCGGCCATCTCCGTCACCTGCAACCCTCACATCTCCCAGAAACATGCAAATCGTATACCAAAATGAAGCTGAAGTTGAGTACATCATGAATCCACAAATATTTTCCACATATCATACATGTATGAGGAGAATCGAAGAGATTAATAATGCCCTAGGTTTGGATCTATACCTTTAAGAGGCCTATCAACTAGCCAGAAATGTTGCTATGCTTCTAGTAAGCCATAATCAAGCTAAAACAAACAATAATAAACATAAATCGTGCAAGCACAGTTTGAGAAATGTGGAACCTGAATCTTGAAGATCTTGGAAATGTTGAGAAAACCAGAGATAGCAACTTGATCTTCAACTTTGGAACTTCAATTTAAGCAAAATAAATGCTGTTGATCTTGAGTAGAAGAAGAAAATTGAAACTGCACTTGATGATTCCACTTGTTCTTGCTCAACAATCACACAGATGAAGATGAATGATGAAGATGCTTAATGAGAATGATGAAATCGTGCAATGAGATCAGAGAGAGAGTAGAGGAAACTTGAGAGAAAGAGTGAGAATGATTCTGAATGAGAGTGAAAAATGAGAGCTCCCATGAAACTGTGAGTGATTTTTCTTTATATATGTTGAGTTTAGATGTTTAACTCATGGTTAAATGAGTCAGTTTAGTGAGTTCAAGGTGGGTTAAGTGAGTTGCCTCTAACTAACTGAGTCAAGTTAGTTAGGGCGAGTGGGTGAGGTTGTGATGTAGTGTGGTTGATGTTCACAGTGTTATGGTGAAGTTGCAAAGTGAATGGTGGTGATGAGAGGGTTGCTGCAGCAAGGAGACTTGCAGTGCAAGTTTTATTGCCTTTCTCATGTATGATGACATGGTGAGTGTAGGATGGAAGGAGGATTTGTTTGGCTTAAAGAAGAAAAAGACAGCTGGTGTGGGATGTATGCGTGTGACTTGAATTAATCCAACAACAATGTTATTGTTTTTTCTGATTTTGTAGCAGCAACATACTTATTGCAAATATGGATGTTTGAGGATGAAAATCTCCCACATGAATGGATGGTAATGCACGATTTTAGTGGCAAATGAAAGATGGCACATAATAGAACAAGTTTGGTGTGAATTTTGAATTGAATAGAGGTGTGTAAGATAGTATAAAATGGCCTAGAACATTGAGGTCCAAAGCTGGTACATGGGCGTGGCAAGTTGGTAGGCTGGCAAGGCAACATGACTTGGACAATTCAGCATGATGGGTGGACATTTTTTCATTATATCTCCATCATAACTTGCTCAAATGGAAAAATGTCCAACATCAAAGTTGAAGAGGACATTGAGATGAACAACTTTGATGTTAAACATTTTTTCATTTGAAACTTCCTTCAATGATAAAAATGGGTGTACATTTGGCACACCAAGTGTTTGATGAAATTATGGCGCATGGGCCTGGTCTTGCTTGGTCATGACTTGGTTTGTGACCTAATATTTTCAAACTTTGATGGATCATAACTCCCTCAATTTTGATCCAATGGAAGAGTTCTTTATATGGTTTTGAAGCTTAGAGTGTGAACTTTAATTGGCTCAACTTGGGCCTGAGGTTTGGAGCTTTTATCATGGAGAATGAAAGCCTCAAAGTGTGATACAAAATGGTCCAAACTTGCCATTTTTGGAAACCCTAAATTTGCCATTTTTGGAAACCCTAAATTTCCAAAAATGGAAACTTTGTGCATTTCTTGATTTTTCATGATTCCTCCATCATTTCTTAATCAAATATTGTCCAATGAACACATGTAACATGAATTTCAAGGATTTGACCTCAAAAAGTCAGGAGTTGACTTTTTTCACTGCACAGTTGAGTTTTTCCCCAATTCCTTGATTTTGAATCCTCTGACCAATTGAAACCCTTCTGAAACCAATTGATGGGAAATTTTCCATCCCTATACACTTAGGAACATAGGGAATACCATGAGGTCAAGTTTTGTCCAAAAAATCAGAAATAAACTAATTTTATGTCAAACCCTAATTTTGGTACCCTCTGGTTAGGAGGAAATAGCAAATCTTCCAAATCCAAATTCCTCTGAATATGATGTATATCTCATCTAACAAAGATGAGATATGACATTTGGAGGTGATAAAAACTCAAAGAGCTTGCCCATTTGAGGGTCAGATCTCAATTTTAGATTATTTTGTGTAGGAAATGATGCACTATCCAATCTTCTTGATGAATTCCCAACTTCTTATGACTTGTGGGATCAAATGGGAGGATACATGACATAAGAGACCCTTGAGGCTTGTTTGAAGACCTTTGGCTCTCGTTCTCTTGCTTTTCTTTGGCTTTCAATTATTCACACCTTGCAGCACTAGATACCATGCCTTGCAACCAATGATATACAATTTATGACCTACTATGGAATGCAAATGAGTAAAGCATAGATCAATCTATTGAGAAAACATGAGGGCAAATTTTGAGGTATTACAGCTGCCCCTATTCAATCCACTGTGAATCTGAATAGATGAAAGCAACGACTATCAGGAATTCAAGATACATAGGGATTGAATACCAAAATAACCGACAAAATTTGCACTGTGTGGATAAAGAGAAATGTTGTAAATGAAACAAGGGTAAGGAAGAACAGTTTGTGAGAAAGAATTTGGAACCATTGGACCTCATAGGAAACCTGTCGGGAACTGGCAAACTACCTGTCGGGAACTGGTGAACTACTTGTCGGGAACTGGTGAACTACCTGTCGGAAACTGGTAAGCTTGGACCTGGGTTACCTATCGGGGATGGGCAAGTGTACCTGTCGGGAACTGGCAAGGTTCAAACTAAAGGGAGCTGTCGGGGACGGCTACAGTTTATAACCAAGGTTTTACCTATCGGGGATGGGTAAATGGACCTGTCGAGAACTGGTATGGTTAAAACTTAAAGGTGTTGTCGGGGACGGCTGCAGTTTATAACCAAGGGGCTTACCTATCGGGGATGGGTAAATGGACCTGTCGGGAACTGGTATGGTTAAAACTCAAAGGTGCTGTCGGGGACGGCTGTAGTTTATAACCAAGGGGCTTACCTATCGGGGATGGGTAAATGGACCTGTCGGGAACTGGTAAGGTTAAAACTCAAAGGTGCTGTTGGGGACAGCTATAGTTTATAACCAAGGGCTTACCTATCGGGGATGGGTAAATGGACCTGTCAGGAACTGGTAAGGTTAAAACTCCAAGGTGCTGTCGGGGACAGCTACAGGAATCCTATCGGGAATGGTTCCAAAAACTTGTAAGCTGGGAGATATGACTCTGTGGGGAGAAAAATGATGAAACCCTTTGCGCTGCTTTGAGATATCTGTTGGGGAATGAACGAGACGTTCTTTGGCTTTGTCAATGATATAAGGAGCAAAGTTTTGGACTCTCGCACGAGTTATCAAAACTGGCCTATGCTTCACATGCATATGTTTGAATTTTTCCATGGCGTAATGCTCCATCTCGATGGAAATGCTACGCGTTTTTGAGGATGCTATACAAACTATATGCAAAATGCAGAGAGGTCCTCAGCAAAATAAACGCTAAGGAAAGGAAGGAAACTCCGCCGGGGATAACAAGCTGGATTGACTTTGAAGTCGCGAACCGTACTGGGGAATACAAATTGACCCGATCTCCTGATCTGGGCACTGACCTGACAAACCTGTTGAGGTTGCTGTGGGAAATGATAACTTTGCTGGGGAGCATCATCTGTACCAGTCTACTTGGGGAATAACTATAACCAGAGAACTCCGCTGGGGAAATGAGCTTACAACAAACTCTGCTGGGGAACACCACTTCAGAACATCTCGTGCTGGAAATGTCCCTTGCGAGGATTTTACAGAAGACCACGCCTCTTCAAACTCTACTGGGGATAATAGATTTAGAACACCTCTTGCTGAGGAATTTTCAAAATGCCCCATGCTTGGGATGACGACTTCACTGAGGATTCACAACCGTTATCGACACAGAAAAGCTTGTAGCTGTTGGAAGTACTGAATGGGAGAATCGACTTAATAAGATACCACACTACCCATTTGAAACTTGACTTGTTAATAATGAATCGTCGAGCGCGACCGCCGGCCAGACGATGGATTCAAGCAGTAAACATTGTGACAAAAGAGTGAAACGAGAATCTTTTTCTGAACATGATGGCTACTGTACTACCATTTGACGATGTTGCTAGGGATCATGAAGCCCTGTAAATACGCTGGGGATGAACACCTCCCAGAAGTACTCTCCTGCTAAGGAACCGTCTCTGCTTGGGGAGAAACAATCATTTGCGCCTCGTAAAGGATTTTGGTTTGAAGACGTCGTACACCTTTGCATAACTATCCAGTGAACTCTCAATACCTGCAAACAAAAGAATGAGCACATATGCCCCAGGGTAACATGGGTTTTGGTGTACTCACCCAAGCACATCCGTCATTTAAACCAATTTTAAATGTTTTCCTTTTTATGCACATTATTGTAGAACCCCAATGTTTTCAATTGCAAATGTTTATCAAAATTTTTTGGACGTTTGTGTAAACAAAACAAATTATAAACAAAACAAACAGATAGAATTATTCTGAATAACGACCATTTTATTGATTGAAGAGCCTGAAAATAGGCATTTACATCAAGAAGCAATTCCTGGAAAGAGGTAATTGCCAAAACAGAAAAGAAACTGTCCTAATGGCAATGTGAAACTGGAACCCCATTGAGTTTCAACCCTGCTATGGTTCATATATCTTCAAGACTCTCCCATAACTTTGCCTTCAAAGGGGGATAATTGAACTGATTCCTATCCTTCGGAGTGCTTATTGACTGAGACGAGGCAATACAGATTACTCAGATCGCAGTTTTCGCTAAATCTCTCTTTTGCCTGGATCGTCCTTTACGGGTTTTCAATCCACCGAGATACCCTTTTTTTGCCTAAGTTGCCCTTGCGGTCTTCAACTTACCGGGTGTACCTTTTTTTTTTTTTTATCCCTAATTTTTGCCCGAACCTTTTCTTTCTTTTTTTTTTTCTGGTTCGCCGGGATGCCCTTTTTTGCCTGGACTCTCTTTTTACTGTCCAACGGGTCTATTTATGCGAAGTATTTTTTAACTGCGTCTGAGTTCATAGGTGACGGGAAATCTTCACCGTCCATTGTTGTAAGCATCAAGGCTCCGCCCGCGAAAACCTTCTTAACAACATATGGACCTTCGTAATTAGGAGTCCACTTGCCCCTGTGATCTGTATTCGGAGGAAGAATCCTTTTCAATACCAAATCGCCTGTCTGGTAAGTCCGAGGATGCACTTTCTGGTCAAATGCCCGTTTCATTCTCCTCTAATACAGTTGTCCATGACATACTGCAGCCAACCGTCTTTCTTTGATGAGACTCATCTCATTGAACCTCGCTCGAACCCATTCAGTCTCGTCAAGTTTAACATCCATCATGACCCTTAAAGAAGGGATCTCAACTTCCACCGGTAGTACTGCTTCCATACCGTATACAAGAGAAAATGGGGTTGCCCCAGTAGACGTACGAACAGAAGTACGATACCCATGCAAAGCGAAAGGCAGCATTTCATGCCAATCTTTATACGTCACTACCATCTTTTGCACAATCTTCTTGATATTTTTGTTGGCTGCCTCGACGGCACCATTCATCTTCGGGCGATAAGGAGAAGAATTGTGATGTTCAATTTTGAAGCTCTGGCATAGCTCTTGCATCATTTTGTTGTTGAGATTAGAACCATTGTCAGTAATGATCCTTTCGGGCACCCCATATTGTAACGCCCCGATTTGTTTAATTGTATTTAATTATTTCATTTATGTAAATTTTGTGAAATGTGTGGATTTATTGTATTTTACCTACTAATTGAGCTAATTGGTTAATTTCTCTGATAGATAAAATATTTGTATTAAATTATTATTTCTTTTAAACTTTTATTTTCCGAAATATATTTCATCGGTATGTTTATGTTTTATAGCATTTTGAGAGCGTTTGTGGGGTATTTGAGAGTAGGGGCATTTTAGTCATTTTATATTATATTTTTATAACTTAGAAAGAAAAAGAGAAGAAAAGAGATAGAAATAGAAAAGAGAGAAAAAGAGGAAAAAGCTAGGTTGGATCAAATCAACTTCTGGAATCGATTTAATCGGGTAAGGGTGTGAAATTCAATTATTCTATACATGTGTATGATTATGTATGTGCTTGTGTTGTTGATTTTGGAATGTATAAAAATTTAGAGCAAAAATCATAATGTGTAGAAATGGGTAGGAGAAGTGTAAAAATGGGACTTTTCAAAATATCGTTTTCGTTTTTCTTTCGTAACTTGGGTTCCGTTTATCCGATTTTTACATTCTTGGTATCGTTGGAAAGCTATAGAGCTGTACTATATAATTATGATGATTTGGAAGTTGTTAGCCAATCAAATTATGTCGTTATTTGGAATAGTGTTGTTTTGTCGACTTTTACCGTATTAATTAAGTGTAATTGATGTGTATCGTGTAATGTGCTTTTAATATGGATATCGTATGACTTGTGTGATGATATATGATGTGAATGCATGTGATGACAAGTTGTGGTGATGAATTATGGTCGGAAGGCAAATAAATGCAATGTGTTGTATTTGGTTATATATGCATGGTTATGGTTGCATATATGTGTGAAGATGCATTGGTTGTCATGAGTTTTTGTGTGTCAAGCATCATGATATGCATCTTGTGATGTCGTGTGCCCATGTGGGGTGTGAGTGACGGATTGATTCCTGAGAGAATCTGCTATAACATCGTGAGCCTTATACAAAGAGGACTGAAAACGATGATTATAGACGATCGTGAGCCTTATACAAAGAGGACTGCAAGCGATCGGATCGTGAGCCTTATACAAAGAGGACTGCAAGCGATCCATAAACGTCGTGAGCCTTATACAAAGAGGACTGCAAGCGACGGGTGAACATCGTTGGCCCGACGGGGTGTTACTTGTAGTAACAAGCGATGGTTCCAATAGTTCCTGAGTGGACTGGTAATGATGGAGTCGGTACCGCATATGCATTTGCATAGAGTCATTGTGTCGGTCTCTTTGCATCTGCATGAATTGTGATTGCATTGTTTATATGTGGAAAATAATGATTTAATTGATTATGTGTGAGACATGGTGATATGCATTTGTGATAAATGTATTGTGCATAATTAATATGCAATTGGGAATGGAGTAATTAGGTGATGGAGCTTGTGATAGCATTTGTGAATTGATGTGCACTCGTGTTAAATGCATTGAATTATGAATGATATGTTTTGTGTATAAACCTATGCATTATGTGTGAATATGTGATTATGTGAATATAATCTATATATACTTTAAGTGTTGGCATGTGATAATTGTGGTGAGAATACGTGATATGTGTGTTTTTATGTCGATATATATAATTATATGCATTTATATTATAATTGTGTTTCTCACCCTTCTGCTGTTTTATAATGCTCTATGAGGCATTGCAGATTAGATGCTGGAGGTCTTTTGTGAAGCTTATGTCTTCATTCTTTTGTCGGTCGGCTCTGATATGTAGCACCGGGTAGTTGGGAGATCGATTAGGATTATTTTGTGATGTTGTATATATACATGATTCTGTTGACAACAGATAAATCTTTATGTGATATATATATATATATATATATATATATATATATGATATTCAGTTTTAGATTTTCCGCTTTTATTCTAAAATCTGAAATGTGGGTGTAAGGAACTGAGTTCCTCTGATGATTGCTACCCCACTGTTGCATATCTTTATGAGCAGGTGTTGTATGTTCTGTTTCAATATAATGTGATTCTCCCTGTCTATGCCATGATAATTTGAATATACTCTGATGAAATTTTCATTAATTGTTTATTGTTTTATTATTAATTGGGGGTATAGATTGGGGGTGTTACATTAAGTGGTATCAGAGCCAGTCTGTGTCAGTTCGTGTCTGTTTGTGTCAGTCCTTTGTTGGTCTTGGTGTTTGGGGTGAGCTGTTTGTTTAACCATAGTTGCTGTTATTGGAAATGAACAGAATATGGCTGGTAGAAATGACGCTGCTTTGGCTGCTGCTATGCAAGCTATGGCTCGGGCTGTGCAGGGTGCACCTAATGCTGCAGGTAATGATGAGTTCAGGAAGAACAACTCGCCTGTCTTCAAAGGAAGATATGATCCTGATGGAGCTCAGATATGGATAAAAGAGATTGAAAGAATTTTCAGAGTGATGGATTATGCTGAGGATCAGAAGGTGAGACTGGGTACTCATATGTTACTAGAAGAAGCTGATGACTGGTGGGTTGGTACACGTCATGTGTTGGAAGCTGCAGGGGAAGAGATCACTTGGGTTGTGTTCAGCACTGAGTTTCTGAGGAAGTATTTTCCTGAAGATGTAAGAGGAAAGAAAGAAATTGAGTTCTTGGAGTTGAAACAAGGTATTATGTCTGTTGTTGATTATACTGCTAAGTTTGTGGAGCTTGTGCAGTTTTATCCACATTATGCTGAAGCGACTGCGGAATTTTCTAAGTGTGTAAAGTTTGAGAACGGATCGCGTCCTGAGATTAAGCAGGCAATCGGTAATGTGTGGATTAGAAGGTTTTCTGATTTGGTGGATTGTTGTAGGATTTACGAAGAGGATAGTAAGGCACGTGCTACTCACTATAAGAGTGTGAATGACAGGAAAGGGAAACAACAGTCTCGTAGTGGTCCTTATGTGACACCCGCTGACAATGGTAAGCATAGGGGTAACTTTTAGAAAAAGGCAAGTGGGGGAGGGATGTCTAATCCTCCGAGATGTTATAAGTGTGGTGAAGTAGGACATCTTCAGTTTGATTATGGGAAGAATAAACTGAAATGTTCCAATTGTGGAGGTTCGGGACATGTCACAGCTGATTGTAAAAACAAGGTGGTGAAGTGTTTCAGCTGTGGTGAAACAGGTCATATTAGTACGAGGTGTACGAAACCAAAGTAAGCTTAGGCTGGTGGGAAGGTTTTTGCATTGGCAGGAACTGAGACTTCAAGTGCAGATCGTCTGATCAGAGGTACTTGTTTTATAAATAGTACGCCTTTATTTTGCTATTATTAGTACTGGAGCGACTCATTCGTTTATTTCGTATGAGTGCGTGAAGCGTTTGAATTTTTTTTTGTCTTCTTGGGGTGGTGAGATGGTTATCGATACTTCTGCTTAGGGGTCGGTAATTACTTCTTTGGTTTGTTTAAATTGTTCTTTGACCATTTATGGTAAAGACTTGTGATGGATTTGGTGTGTTTACAGTTGGAGGGGTTAGAATGAGATGAGTGGGGGAGAAGCTGGTACTTCTCCATGTTGCTTTAGGTGTAGAGCGCTGGCTCAGTGTGTTGTGAATTGCAAGATTATAAGTGTGGTTCCCGGTTCAAGACGGGATGCAGAAGTAAGGTTTATGTCAACTAAGGATTTGTGCCTTAGGTAGTTTTGTGCACAGGATGTAAGGAATGCTATTATAGTTTGGTGGAGACGGTTTATGCCCATCATGGTTGTCGGCTGTCTATTGACAAATTGAGGAATTGATCACCCTTAATCTCTTGTTGATAGAAGACGGGAATTATATTAGATGGAATGGACGTGTCTTTCAGGCTTTGATAGTGATGCGGAATCAAGATTTTTGTATGATGGTTAAGTTGGGAAGTCATTGAGAGTTATTTTTGGTTGGTTGTTGCGATAGGTTGGAATTTGGATTGTCAAGAGAAGAAATTTTGTATGGATTACGGACAATGGTATAGGGTGACGATTGAGAATAAGTGTTCACTTTCAGGATTAGGTAACTGGAATGGTTTGGTTGAGTTTGATTAGAATTATAATTGTTGGAATGTTTGATAAGAGTGGTGATTTGTTTGAGTTGAGGCTTTGATCGACTTTATGTGACGGGTTATATTTGTTATCATCGGAAGTAGATGCGGTGTTACTATGAGAGGCTCCGAAGTTAGTTAAGGTGATTAGAAACTTTTAGGACTTTTGTTGGTTATTACCGAAGGGTAGGGAAGGCTTTTCCAAGATTAGCGTTTTCGTTACTTCAGTTGACTTGCAAACGGGAAGTCGATTGTTTGGGATGTATCTTTGATGAGTATAGTCAGTGTGTTAATGCAAGAGAGTAAAGTCGTGGCTTATGTTTTTCGACATTTGAGGATTCGTGAAAGGATCAGTACTATTGTAGAATTGGAATTGGTTGCAGTTGTATTATGTTGGAATATTGGAAGTATTACCTTTATGATTCTAGATTCAGAGTGTTTGGTAATTACAAGAATATCGAGTACTGGTTTGGTCTGAAGGAATAGAGACAACGAGGATGATTAGGATTCGTGGCGAGTTATGAATTGGTTTGGGGTTATCCTTGGGGAAAGGCTGTTGTTGTGCCTGAAAAGTTAAGTCGAGAGTTGTTAGGCATGTCTGTTTTGATGGTCAGAGAATTAGAATTATTTGAGCAGTTCTGAGAATTGTGTCTGGTGTGTGAGATAACACATGAGAGTGTGAGGTTGGAAATATTAAAGTGAATAGTGATTTTTGGTGAATATGAGAAAGAGTTAGACTTTGGACGTGAGATTGGTAGACTTGATAGTTTCGAGTTATCAGAGTGCGCAACCGAAGCGTGATGTGGCACATTTTGTATTTGCGTGTGGGATTGGTAAGAGTTCATAGGTTGAACATTGGAAACATGTAGGAATGATGAGACCATTGGACGTTTCATAATGGAAGTGTTAAGTGAAAGGTTTAAATATTATTCATGGGCTACTATGTAGATGGATGTTTTGGTTATACGTTCGATTGGGGAATCGTAGCATTATGGTAATATTGTTGTGTGACAAGGACGTTGGTATGGCGGTTATGAAGAGGTTGTTGGGATGTTGTTAAGTCGTGGGACTTAGGTTCTTGTCTTGTTGTTGTCTCGTTTCCATGGTGATGGTAACGCTCTTGTTGTGTTTCGGTTCCTGAGTGAACCTGTGTGTTCGTAACTTGTGTATTCTTGAGTTGTGATTGTTACCGTTGTCGTATCGTTGTTGTTGTTAGCAAGGTGGTTTGTCAGTTTGTGCTATTTGTGGTGTGTCTTTTGTGGGCATGTGGTTTGTTAGTCGGATGCGAGAGTCGTATCCGGAGTTGTTCGTCTCAGTTATATTTTCGAGGACGAAAATGTCTAGGTGGGGGAGAATTGTAACGCCCCGATTTGTTTAATTGTATTTAATTATTTCATTTATGTAAATTTTGTGAAATGTGTGGATTTATTGTATTTTACCTGCTAATTGAGCTAATTGGTTAATTTCTCTGATAGATAAAATATTTGTATTAAATTATTATTTCTTTTAAACTTTTATTTCCCGAAATATATTTCATCGGTATGTTTATGTTTTATAGCATTTTGAGAGCGTTTGTGGGGTATTTGAGAGTAGGGGCATTTTAGTCATTTTATATTATATTTTTATAACTTAGAAAGAAAAAGAGAAGAAAAGAGATAGAAATAGAAAAGAGAGAAAAAGAGGAAAAAGCTAGGTTGGATCAAATCAACTTCTGGAATCGATTTAATCGGGTAAGGGCGTGAAATTCAATTATTCTATGCATGTGTATGATTATGTATGTGCTTGTGTTGTTGATTTTGGAATGTATAAAAATTTAGAGCAAAAATCATATTGTGTAGAAATGGGTAGGAGAAGTGTAAAAATGGGACTTTTCAAAATATCGTTTTCGTTTTTCTTTCGTAACTTGGGTTCCGTTTATCCGATTTTTACATTCTTGGTATCGTTGGAAAGCTATAGAGCTGTACTATATGATTATGATGATTTAGAAGTTGTTAGCCGATTAAATTGTGTCGTTATTTGGAATAGTGTCGTTTTGTCGACTTTTACCGTATTAATTAAGTGTAATTGATGTGTATCGTGTAATGTGCTTTTAATATGGATATCGTATGACTTGTGTGATGATATATGATGTGAATGCATGTGATGACAAGTTGTGGTGATGAATTGTGGCCGGAAGGCAAATAAATGCAATGTGCTGTATTTGGTTATATATGCATGGTTATGGTTGCATATATGTGTAAAGATGCATTGGTTGTCATGAGTTCTTGTGTGTCAAGCATCATGATATGCATCTTGTGATGTCGTGTGCCCATGTGGGGTGTGAGCGACAGATTGATTCCTGAGAGAATCTGCTATAACATCATGAGCCTTATACAAAGAGGACTGAAAACGATGATTATAGACGATCGTGAGCCTTATACAAAGAGGACTGCAAGCGATCCATAAACGTCGTGAGCCTTATACAGAGAGGATTACAAGCGACGGGTGAACATCGTTGGCCCGACGGGGTGTTACTTGTAGTAACAAGCGATGGTTTCAATAGTTCCTGAGTGGACTGGTAATGATGGAGTCGGTACCGCATATGCATTTGCATAGAGTCGTTGTGTCGGTCTCTTTGCATCTGCATGAATTGTGATTGCATTGTTTATATGTGGAAAATCATGATTTAATTGATTATGTGTGAGACATGGTGATATGCATTTGTGATAAATGTATTGTGCATAATTAATATTCAATTGGGAATGGAGTAATTAGGTGATGGAGCTTGTGATAGCATTTGTGAATTGATGTGCACTCGTGTTAAATGCATTGAATTATGAATGATATGTTTTGTGTATAAACCTATGCATTATGTGTGATTATGTGAATATAATCTATATATGCTTTAAGTGTTGGCATGTGATAATTGTGGTGAGAATACTTGATATGTGTGTTTTTATGTCGATATATATAATTATATGCATTTATATGATAGTTGTGTTTCTCACCCTTCTGCTGTTTTATAATGCTCTATGAGGCATTGCAGATTAGATGCTGGAGGTCTTTTGTGAAGCTTATGTCTTCATTCTTTTGTCGGTCGGCTCTGATATGTAGCACCGGGTAGTCGGGAGATCGATTAGGATTATTTTGTGATGTTGTATATATACATGATTCTGTTGACAACAGATAAATCTTTATGTGATATATATATATATATATATATGATATTTAGTTTTAGATTTTTCGCTTTTATTCTAAAATCTGAAATGTGGGTGTAAGGAACTGAGTTCCTCTGATGATTGCTACCCCACTGTTGCATATATTTATGAGCAGGTGTTGTATGTTCTGTTTCAATATAATGTGATTCTCCCTGTGTATGCCATGATAATTTGAATATACTCTGACGAAATTTTCATTAAGTGTTTATTGTTTTATTATTAATTGGGGGGTATAGATTGAGGGTGTTACACATATCGGCAAATAATCTCCTTCTTAATGAATCGGGCTACCACCTGCCTGGTGACATTTGCAAAAGAGGCGGCTTCCACCCACTTGGTGAAGTAATCAATAGCCACCAAAATGAAACGATGCCCGTTGGAAGCAGTAGGCTCAATCTTCCCAATCATATCAATGCCCCACATAGCAAAGGGCCATGGAGAACTCATCACATTCAAGGGATTCGGTGGCACATGCACCTTGTCAGCATAGATTTGGCATTTGTGACATCTTCGGGCATGTTTAAAGCAATCAGCCTCCATAGTTAGCCAGTAATACCCGGCTCGCAATAATTTCTTCGCCATAGCATGCCCACCAGCATTGGTACTGAAAAATCCTTCGTGCACTTCCTGCATTAACAGGTCTGCTTTGTGTCTATCCACGCATCTGAGCAAGACCATGTCAAAGTTTCGCTTGTAAAGCACATCCTCGTTCAAGAAGAAACTTCATGCCAACCTCCTCAGAGTCTTCTTGTCATTGTTTGATGCCCCAGCCAGATACTCTTGACTCTTCAAGAAACGCTTAATATCAAAATACCAAGGTTTATCATCAGTCGTCATATCAGCGGCAAACACATGAGCGGGTCTGTCTAGCCTCATCACATCAATCTTGGGTATATGGTTCCACCAATTCACTTGAATCATGGAAGACAACGTAGCATCAGCCATTTGATTCTCATCGCGAGGTATATAGCACAATTTTACTGTTGTAAAGAAAGTCAACAGTCTCCTCGCATAGTCTCTGTAAGGAATCAAGTTCTGCTGGTTGGTATGCCAATCTCCATTGATTTGGTTGATCACTAGAGCAGAGTCACCAAATATCTCGAGAGTCTTGATCCTTAAATCAATGGCTTCTTCAATACCCATGATACAAGCCTCATATTCCGCTTCATTGTTGATGACATCAAAAGTCAACCTGGCAGTGAAAGGTATGTGTGATCCTTTCGGAGTAATAAGGACTGCCCCAACACCACTTCCATTCATGTTAACGGCCCCATCAAACATCAGTTTCCATTTGTCATCAGGATCCGGCCCTTCGCCAACCAGAGGCTCTTCACAATCTTTAGCCTTGAGAAACATGATGTCTTCATCAGGAAAGTCAAATCTCATTGGCTGATAATCATCAATAGGCGACTTAGAAAGATAATCAGACAACACACTCCCTTTGATAGCTTTCTGGAAGTGTATTGTATATCATACTCAGTCAAAACCATCTGCCACCGAGCGACCCTTCCATTGAGAGCTGGCTTCTCAAAAATGTACTTGACTGGATCCATTTTTGAAATCAATAGGGTTGTATGAGTCAGCATGTATTGTCTTAATTGTTTAGCAGCCCATGCTAGTGCGCAGCATGTCTTCTCAAGCATCGAGTACCTGGACTCACAATCGGTGAATTTTTTACTCAGGTAGTATATAGCATGTTTTTTCCTACCTGTCTCGTCGTGTTGACCGAGAACACAACCCATTGATCCATCACGTACAGAGAGATACATAATCAGTGGCCTCCCAGGAACCGAAGGCATGAGAATCAGAGGATTTTGCAAATATTCTTTTATTTTATCAAAGGCCTTTTGACAGTCATTGTTCCACCGGATTGATTGATCTTTTCTCAATAACTTGAATATTGGCTTGCAAGTCGTGGTAAGATGAGATATAAATCTTACAATATAATTCAGTCTTCCCAAAAATCCACGAACTTGTTTTTCTGTTCTCGGCTCCGACATTTCTTGAATGGCTTTTACCTTTGCTGGATCCACCTCGATTCCTTTTTCACTGACAACGAAGCCCAGAAGCTTACCAGATCTTACCCCGAAAGTACACTTATTCGGGTTCAGCCTCAGTCTGAACTTTCTCAACCGTTCAAACAACTTTTTCAAATTTATCAAATGCTCTTCTTCCGTTTGTGATTTGGCAATCATATCGTCCACATAAACTTCAATTTCTTTATGAATCATATCGTGAAAGAGTGTCACCATGGCACGCTGATATGTTGCCCCAGCGTTCTTTAAACCAAACGGCGTCACCTTATAGCAGAATGTGCCCTAAGGGGTAATAAATGCAGTTTTCTCCATATCCTCCGGCGCCATCTTGATCTGGTTATATCCGGAAAACCCATCCATGAAAGAAAACACAGAGAATTGAGCCGTATTATCTACCAACACGTCAATGTGTGGTAATGGAAAATCATCTTTTGGACTCGCCCTGTTCAAATCTCGATAATCCACGCACATTCTGACTTTGTCGTCCTTCTTCGGCACAGGCACAATATTAGCGACCCATGGTGGATAACTAGTGACAGCTAGAAACCCCACATCCAACTGCTTTTGCACCTCCTCTTTGATTTTGATGGCCATTTCAGGTTTGGTTCTCCGAAGCTTCTGCTTGACAGGAAAACAACCCTCTTTCAGCGGCAATCTGTGCACAACGATGTCCGTATCCAACCCCGGTATATCTTGATAAGACCAGGCGATGATGTCAACATACTCTCGCAACATCTCAATCAGCTCTTTCTTTACATTCTCTGCCAGGCTTGCCCCTATTTTGACCTCTTTCTTTACCTCTTCAGTGCCGAGATTGACAACTTCTATAGATTCCTGATTGTTAGTTCTGAATTGGTACCTTCTGTGCTAAAACACCCTGTTACATCAAGATGTCTTACTTGATGTCGTGACATGTTGTTTCTAACATTCTGCAGTTTGTGTTTCTTAAGGGTAGCAGGACTGTGTACTGATGTCAAACACGATGTCCTAACATCTGTTGACAGAACATCCTGTTAAGGTTAGTTTTATTTGCTGCGAAGTCTGACGTGTGTTTACATTCTGTTATTGGTGAGAGAAAATCAGGGTCTGTCATTTTGTAGCAGCAATATGTTTATTACTTGCTAAGAAGAACATGTTAAGAAAGAAGTCCTGTTGTATACTGAGACATGTTGAAATGAGAAGTTCTCATCATCTGGAGCAACGTGTCGGATAAGATGTCCTATGCTGAATCATTCGACATCGCGCCTGTGCTGAGCTGGACAGTTAAATTCTGTTATGATTTAACAGATGCAGAATATTCTAGGAATATTATGTTATCCTATGTGGCACTGTTTTGTTTGGTCTGGAAGATTCAAGTCAGAATCAAGAAGAATAATGACTCTCTAAATTATGGAGATAATTTAGGAAAGATTTGATTGAAGACCTATTTTGGTGCAGAAGTTATTGCAAATTTTTAACATCAGTTTTATTGTGATTTGAAGCCCAAATCCAGTTGGGATGTAGGTTATAAATAGGAGTGTTTGTAACCTGATTTAGTAACGATTCCAAGATGTAAAATTATTAGGGTTTCGTTCTTATGAACCACTCTCTAGGAGAGTTGGTATGTGTGAACCACTCGGATTGTGAGATGGTCACTGTTCTCCTCAAAGCTTTTAAGCAAGAGTGAGTATTGTTCTTGGAGGAAGCTGTTAAGCAACTCTAAGTATTGTTCTTAGTCATGTGTGTCATGTCTAGGTATTGTCATGGGAGTGTGTCCTCTATTTTTATGTGTTTGAAGAGTTGTTGGAAATCAAGTTGTTGATGCAGTGGCTGAGGTGTTGACTGCTAGAGATCATTGCGATGATTGGAAGTGAGATGAAGTCTCTTATCTAAGGAGGACTTAGGTAGAAGGGTCATTGGGTAGTGATTAAGTGAGTAGATCATCAACGGGTGTGTTGATTGTAGGGTCTATGAATTGATATTGCTGATAGTGAACTTCCTTCCTGGCTTGGTATGCCCCCAGATGTAGGTTGTTAGACCGAACTGGGTGAACAAATTCTGTGTGTTGTTTATGCTTTTCAGTACTCTTATCGTTATATACCTTGCCATGTGTGTTCATGTCAGACCAGATGTCTAATGACATGTTATAGGACATCTGAATTCTGCACATGTACCAGAATTTCAATTGGTATCAGAGCAGGCATCCTGTTCTGTTTCTGGGTGAGATCCTAGGGAAGATACTTTCTGGTTATGGGCAAGGTAGGTGGTACCTACTGAAAAGGGGTTTGAACTTGGAGAAGTTCATATTGTTGTTTGAATGGTCCCTAGAAGTGGAGGATGGACTGTTCATGACAGGGTGTGTATTGGACCTGTCTGCTATCAGGCTTGTAGCTTTGGTGGTGAGCTGCTGTGTAGTTTGATTTATTTTCAAACCTATGTTGACATGGAGTGACGTGGGTTATTATGTTTTGCCTGAAGGCTGTAGAGGAGTTTTCTGGTGTGTATTCCGCTGGATATATATATATCTGATGGAAAATTCCTGGTTGTTCATATTGCTGAGGGAGATTCTACAACAACTACGAAAGAAGTGGCTAGTTCTTTTGTTGATGTGTCTTATAAGATGTTCTGACATATTATTAGGGCAAGCATGACCTGTTTCCTTGGTAGTTCCGCTGCATGAGGTTCTAATTGAAGAGCTCTAGAAGTATGTGATTCTGGAAGTTATGATTGAAGGAAGATTGTAGCTGTCCTTACTCGTTTTCTATTCTTGTAGATGCTAACCGGTGTGAAGTCACATAGCATTCCAAAGTCGGGAGCAGAGGGGTGTCTTTGTGATGGTTGAGTCTTGTATGACTTGGTACATGGGTGAGTGGCTTCATCATGTATGCTGAAGTCAGATTGAAGAGGAAGGGTAAGCTGAATTATCAAACTCATGCTCTAGGAGTTTGATGATTTCTTGTTGATTAAGTTGTTGAAGACACTTGATATGATGATCAAGTCTAATCAAGGCAACTGAGTCATGTTCTGGAGTCATCTAGTTATTCTTCAGACTAGGAGGTGCTTCCTAGGAAGCATAGGGGTGAAGACCGTAGAGGTGATTTATTTTCACCTTTCACAAAAACATCAAGGAAGGATGCATCTCTCTTGACCCTAAGAGTGAATCCAATCTGATTGAAGATTTGTTGAGGTAAAGAAGACTTGTTCAGAGAAAGTCTTAGTTACTTGAGTTAAGAGTGGCAGCCTTGGTATCTCAACATTGTCATTAAAGAAGATACTTGCAACAAGACTGAATACTTTATAAGTGTTCATGACATGATCTGGTGGAGCTTAGCTACAGCAGTAAAGAAGGGTTATTGTATAAGGATTTAAGATCAATTGCTATTTGTGAAATCCACAAGTATTTAATTGATTATCCTTGAGATTCAAGATTGGGGATGTTTTGTCAGATGTTCTGACATCTTTTCATCAGAGGGTTGAAGAATCATGGGAGGGGTTCTACATTCGCTCAAAAGTCTCCTAGGTGTTGACCTGGGATTATTGGGTTAACATTTGTCCCTAGAAAGTATTGTGATTGAGTTGTCCAGTTGGTGATGCTGTTGAATGGTGATGGGAAGCAATTGTAACATCATAAGTGTTGATGGTTATTTGGAAGATGATTGAGTTTGTGCACTTGGAGTTGGATGATCAAGCATTTTTGTCAGAAGAGGTGTTTCTGACTATGTGAATTAGAATGTGGAGACTCTGATCTTGTTTTTAGTAGTATGTTCTGGCAAAGCATGACTACCATTTTTGAAGACCTCAATAGTATCAACAACTACTAGTGGATGTAATGGCAGAGGAATTGGGTCAGATGGGGTGATTTGATCAAAAAGTTTTTTTTGGAGTTGTTCTTTCTCTTGAAGAGATTGGATCTCAGTAAAGCTTTTAAGTAAGCTGAGAATTCGTGGAGGTTGTGAGCAGTGTCAAACCAGTCAGGATAATTGGATGTGTTCTCTAGGAGTGAGAGTATAGTATCTGACTGTGCTCAGCAAGTGTGTGAAGATCTGGTGCTCAATGGTTAACCTCCATCTAGAGCATTGGTTATCCATGACAGGGGGAGTACTTGTCTATGGATTTTGCTGCAAATGTGCATATATTGTGAAGCTTGCATGTTTGTGGAGATTGGTTGCCTCTTATGAAGATATAATGTCAGATAACATGCTATGACATTAGGCTGCTGGATGGTGTTTTGATGTGTGAAGCAAATTGTTTGGATCATGTGCGCACATCCTTCTGAGGAGGAGTCTGAAGGATAGTTTTATTTGTATTTGGGAGAATTTATTTTTCTCTTCAGATTTTGGAAGAGCCCTGTGAGGGTCTTTGTTGATGGGAGTTGTCACACTTATCTTGGTGTGTGTCATTAATTCTAAGTAAGAGGAGTTTACTTAGAGTTCAGTGGAAGGCAGTGTGTTTATGCTTTAGAACTTGAGGATGATTGAAATTGATTGTTCGTGTGTAGAAGAGGAGTTAGTTGAACTTGTAAGGAGGTTCTGGTTCTCTGGAAGCTTGTGGCAGAAGTTCTGGGTTGAAGCATATCTTCTTTTGGTGAATGAGAGTTTATTTCTCTCTGGGTTTCTGAAGTTTTTTTTGTTCAAGCTGGTGGCACAGTGTTGTTTGAAGATCTTCAATTGGATTACTATGCAGATAGTAAGTCCAGTGGTGGAGCATATCCAGAACCATGAGGTGTGGTGTCTATGATGTGTGGAAGATGTCCTAACCAATGTTAGAACATCTTTGGGTTAGTTATCCTTGGAGTTGGATTTTGAAATCACTTTTTGTCTAAGAGGTGTTTATCTTATCATACGGGAGAATGATGAGTTAAGGACTGTCTTGGATGTCTGATGTGAATATAACATGCTAGAAGTGGATCAGTTTGGTGCTTATGGAGCAAATGAGCTGAAGATTTTTGGAGCATCATTCGTGAAATGAATGGTACTAGTGTGGTACTTGGTTTGCTTGAGGATCAAGCATTAAGTGAATGCGTTCAGCAGGTGTGTTGAACAGAGGGTGCGCTCTTGAAGACATATAGATGAGTCTTATGTTTTCCATTCATTTAAGGTGTTCTTGCAAAAGAGCAATGGGTATCTTAGATAGGGGGAGTTGGACTTCTGTTTTGGATTTGTTGCTACAGTAGTTCAGTTGTTTATCAAGATTGGTTGTGGTTTCAAAAATCTATGATAGTGTACCTCTGGTGAGGGTGTAATGTCAGACAAGATGTCATGACATTGTGTGACTGGTTTAGTTCTGGGTGAACTTGACTGGTTGATGTTAGTCATGTCATTGGGTTGTCAATGTATTGAATCAAAGTTGTACAAGCTTCTGAGTTGGATGTGTTTTGCTACTGGTTGATTGTTGTTATTGCTTAGTTGCTTTGTTTGCCAAAAAGGGAGAGTTAGCCTAGGGGTTGTCTAGTTGTCTGGTGTGATTCTAGTTTTAAGGGGGAGTTTGTAGTTTGTGCAGCTGTTATGCTATTTGAATTTGTTTTTGGTACAGCTGTTGGATGTTGCTGATGCTGGTTGTGTGTGATGTTGGCTGTTTCTGGTGTTGAGGGGGAGCTTCGGTTTGTTGATGGAATTTCTTCCTGCTGGCTTTTTGTTTGTCTAAATTCTGGCTAAAAAGGGGGAGAGTTGTTGCCTGTTTTTTTTTGTTTTGTGTGTGCAACTGGCTTTTATTGGAATGTTAGAAGTGTTTGTATATGCCTCTGCTGCAGGGATTTCTATTCATTGGTGATGCTATAGTGTTTTAGCCACAATTTGCCAAAGGGGGAGATTGTTAGTTCTGAATTGGCAGCATCTGTGCTAAAACACCCTGTTACATCAAGATGTCTTACTTGATGTCGTGACATGTTGTTTCTAACATTCTACAGTTTATGTTTCTTAAGGGTAGCAGGACTGTGTACTGATGTCAAACACGATGTCCTAACATCTGTTGACAGAACATTCTGTTAAGGTTAGTTTTATTTGCTGCGAAGTCTGACGTGTGTTTACATTCTGTTATTGGCGAGAGAAAATCAGGGTCTGTCGTTTTGTAGCAGCAATATGTTTATTACTTGCTAAGAAGAACATGTTAAGCAAGAAGTCCTGTTGTATACTGAGACATGTTGAAATGAGAAGTTCTCATCATCTGGAGCAACGTGTCGGATAAGATGTCCTATGCTGAATCATTCGACATCACACCTGTGCTGAGCTGGACAGTTAAATTCTGTTATGATTTAACAGATGCAGAATATTCTGGGAATATTATGTTATCCTAAGTGGCGCTATTTTGTTTGGTCTGAAAGATTCAAGTCAGAATCAAGAAGAATAATGACTCTCTAAATTATGGAGATAATTTAGGAAAGATTTGATTGAAGACCTATTTTGGTGCAGAAGTTATTGCAAATTTTTAACATCAGTTTTATTGTGATTTAAAGCCCAAATCCAGTTGGGATGTAGGTTATAAATAGGAGTGTTTATAACCTGATTTAGTAACGATTCCAAGATGTAAAATTGTTAGGGTTTCGTTCTTGTGAACCACTCTCTAGGAGAGTTGGTATGTGTGAACCACTTGGATTGTGAGATGGTCACTGTTCTCCTCGAAGCTTTTAAGCAAGAGTGAGTATTGTTCTTGGAGGAAGCTGTTAAGCAACTCTAAGTATTGTTCTTAGTCATGTGTGTCATGTCTAGGTATTGTCATGGGAGTGTGTCCTCTATTTTTATGTGTTTGAAGAGTTGTTGGAAATCAAGCTGTTGATGCAGTGGCTGAGGTGTTGACTGCTAGAGATCATTGCGATGATTGGAAGTGAGATGGAGTCTCTTATCTAAGGAGGACTTAGGTAGAAGGGCCATTGGATAGTGATTAAGTGAGTAGATCATCAACGGGTGTGTTGATTATAGGGTCTATGAATTGATACTGCTGATAGTGAACTTCCTTCCTGGCTTGGTATGCCCCCAGAAGTAGGTTGTTAGACCGAACTGGGTGAACAAATTCTGTGTGTTGTTTATGTTTTTCAGTACTCTTATCGTTATATACCTTGCCATGTGTGTTCATGTCAGACCAGATGTCTAATGACATGTTATAGGACATCTGAATTCTGCACATGTACCAGAATTTCACTAATGAGGCTGAATGGCTCTTTCTTCCTGTTTCAATAATCTAGCCAACTCTTCAGGAAGTTCACAGTCTTCCTCATCCCCCTCTTCAGCTTGGTATATTGGATTATCAAAGTCATAATAAACCATAGCAGGGTCGTCCTCAACAGGATCCAAAGAATCATTTCTGCATGAATGATAATTCATGCCTTTAGAAATTTCTTTTTTTGAAAGGAAAAGAAAAATGTACGAAAATTGCGAAGAAAACATTGCCATTTTTATTAAAAATAAAATGAAAGACAGGGAACACAAATTTGAATACAAAAACGTCCTTTTTATTAATGATAAAAACTTGTATGAGAACAAATGGGGCCCTACAATGAAGTCACTATGCCTTGGGCAGAGCATAGGACCTTTGCATGCTAAATGAAAGAAAACATAGGAAATTACTTATTTAGCAGAGTAACTTGGATGAGATCCTCCGAAAACTAATTGTTCAGCTTCACTCCTGGGGCACATGGGCACACCCAATTGTCCAGGTCACAGTCACTATCTTCACCGTCTTCAACTGCTGCATAAATCTGGCTTGGATGTATGACTCCTCCACTTGAGAAAATAACTGGCCCTTGGCGCTCTTGACCCTTTAGAAGTGGAACTTGAGAAGGTTTATAACCAATTACGCTCTTATCATCCTTGAAAGGTAGCTCAATTACTTGACCCCAACCTTCCGTAAACCAGACTACACCACTTCCAAAGCCTGCTTATACGAAGTCATAGAGGTTCCCACCCTTGCCTTACTAGACAGAGAATCTCTCACCATATTCATAGTTTCAAATGCCTGACAGAGGGTTTAGTGGATTTCTCCGTCCATCTCCACGTACTTGAAGGACGACAGATGACTAACGAAAATATCTTCTTCTCCGCATACCGTAACAACCTGACCGTCAACTATAAATTTTATCTTCTGATGCAAGGTTGAAGACACGGCCCCAGCAGCATGGATCCATGGACGACCCAATAGACAACTATAGGCCGGTTGGATGTCCATCACATAAAACACTGTATTAAAGACCTAGGGTCCGATCTGGACAGGTAGCTCTACTTCTCCAAACACTGATCTCTTTGAACCGTCAAATGCTTTCACCACTAGATCACAAGGCCTCAGTACAACCCCTTCCGCATCTAGCTTTGCTAATGCTTTCTTAGGCAACACATTGAGGGACGAGCTAGTGTCCACCAATACATGAGATAACATAGTACCTTTACATTCCATCGATATGTGGAGAGCCTTATTGTGGTTCCTTCATTCTGGCGTTAAGTCAAAATCTGTGAACCCTAGCCCGTTACCAGCATTAACATTGGAAATCACACTTTCAAGCTGGTTCACTGATATTTCTTGCGGTACGTACGCCATATTCAGAATCTTTAACAAAGCGTTCCTGTGTGCTTCGGAACATAGCAGCAATGACAAAATGGAAATCTTAGAAGGAGTTTGATGTAAGTGGTCAACGATCTTATAATCGCTCTTTCTGATTATTCTCATGAATTCCTCAGGATCTTTCTCCAATGACTTATCAGATTCTGCCCCTGGCACTGGTTCATCACTTATCACCTGCTTGCCTTTTGCTTTCACTAATGCTTCAGTATCGTCTTTCTTGAGTGTCTGAGGAGCAAAAAGCCTTCCGCTGCGAGTAAAGCCACCCATTCCTCCAACATTTCCGATACTTGAACCACTTTCTTTAGAAGTCTACACCTCTTGCCTCTGTCCTTGACTATTAGTTCCATAGCACCACGGAATAGCAACCTTGTTCTCATTTAGGACATGACTGGGAACCGTTATAGCTATAGGAGTCACTCGTTCAGGCGCAGATGTCTGTACAGGAGCAGGCACTGGAATTTCCACAGGATCAAAGTAGATTGTAATATTAGAAACTTCATCATCTTTCTTTTTCAACTGATCAAATTGTAAACGTCCTTCATCCATCATGCTCTGAAGGCTATTTCTCAACTTCACACAACCATTATTAGCAATCAAACAATCTTCACAACTCTCTAAACTACCAGGAAATACAGCCCCTTTCAGCAGGCGGTCTTTCACAACTTTCAACGGAGTCTTGACATCATTAATGTCCCTCACCAGATTCAAACTTCCATCTTCTTCAATGGAATTCACCCCTGGTCCATTATGCGGAGGCATGGGATTTTGAATTACATTAGGCCTCGGAGCAAAATTAATAGCCTTTGAATCAACAAGATATTGAACCACATGTTTGAAAGCCTTGCAATTTTACACATTGTGACCTGGCGCGTTTGAGTGAAATTCACACTTTTCATTTGTATCATACCCAAAGGGTAGCTTGCCCGCTGGGGGAGCCAAAGTCCTCAACTGTACCAACTTCAAACGAAGTAAATTCTGTAGCATTTGTGAGCATGTCATAGGGAAAGCATCAAAATGTCGGTCATTCATTCTCTTTCTCGGGTGATACTGCCTTTGATCTGCAGGTTGAGCCTCAGTTCCCAGAGTTAGAATAGTAATAGATGCCGATTGGTGATATGGACTCTGTCGTCCTCTACCTCTCCCCCTTGTGCATATGCAGCATTAGCGTCACCTTCACGCTTTCTGTTATTGTTACCAAAAAACTTCTTTGCGGGAGCTGAACTTGTACCACTTCCGTCCTGAATCTTCCCCATCTTTAGCAAACTCTCGATCCTCTCTCCAGCAATTACTATGTCAGCAAAACCAGTGGATGGACAAGCAGCCAACCGATCGAGATACGAACCTTGCAAAGTATTCATGAACATGTCTGCCATTTCTCTATCTGCCAACTGAGGTTACACCTGAGCAGCGAGTTCACGCCACCTCTGGGCGTACTGCTTAAAGCCTTCCTTAGGGTCTTGTGTCATGCTTTGTAACTGAGTGCGATTCGGTTCCATGTCAATATTATACTGGTATTGCTTCAAGAAAGTCAAGCACAACTCTTTCCAGCTTCTGATGCGAGCCCGCTCCAACTTTATATACCATTCCAGTGAGGCTCCAGACAAGCTGTCCTGGAAAAAATACATCCATAACTTCTGATCATCAGAATAAGTAGCTATCTTTCGGTTATAGGCCTGGAGATGAGTTTTAGGACAAGTGCTACCATTGTACTTGTCGAAAGTAGGTGGTTTAAACTTCGGGGGAATCTTGACACCTTGTACTAGTCCCATATCCTCAACATCAATTCCCAAAGGATTCTGATTTTCTATAGCTTTCACTCTTTCAGCCAGTCCCTCGTATTTCCTGTCATCATTGTAGAATCCCATATCAGCATTAAGTACAGAACACTGATCATTCTGACGATCTTCCACCAGCCCATTGTTGCCAGGAACAAAACCCAAGTTAACTCCAACCGGAGGAGGAGTAACAACAGGACGATTGCCAACAGGAGGGTTGACAATAGGAGGGTTAACCCTAGGGGGATTAATGTGATCACCAGTAGGAATTTCTGTCTCCAACCTCTGGATGGTAGCTCGCATGTCTTCTTGCCCTGCTCTCAGGTCCTACTGTCCCTGGGCAACGCCCTGCATCAAATTCATAAAATGCTCCATACGTGCCCTTAACTCAGCCAACTCTGTCTGTACCTGATCCATGACTCTTGCTTGGTTTCGTCTGGTTGCGTATCGGTGAATTTGGGAATCAACTATTATGCCTGAACAACCTCTTTGAGCAACCTTGATCTTACTTCACAGCTTTGATCAATTAAAAACTCTCTATTGCTTCACAGCTTCTAAGAGAGGACAGAAAACGACTCAGCAATTTAACCTAGAATTCTATATATAAAACTCGTACAAACTACTCAAGACACTCAGCCTATGCTCTTGATCTTTTCTCTATATTTCTGTACCTTTTTCCTTTGGTTTTGTGCGCTTTAAATAGCAACCTGAATTGGCTTGGACTGCTACAATATCTGACTTGATTTGTTATTTAAAACTGAATATTCAAAACAGATTTTCTCCTAAAATCTTTTCAAATCTTCAACCTTTTAAATCTCCTACAAATCTGCACCAGATCTCCTATGCAGCGAAGAATATCTAACCCAAGATATTCGCATCCAATGAGACAGCTTGCTCTCCACAATTCTAGCTAACACGCGAACCCTAACAACATCACAACCTGATGTTATTAATTCTGCAGATCTAATGTCACAACATCGCCATGTGACATCAGACATCCAACTTCAGCAATTTAAATACTTAACACAACCCAATGTTAAGACTCAATGTTGCAACATCACCACCTTGACATCAACATTGAACATACTTTGTTTTACCAAAATTCCAGCCAATCCAAGAACTAACAATCTCCCCCTTTGGCTAATTTTGGCTAAAACAATCTCTGCACCTTCAGAGACTTCAGCAGCGGAAAAAAACTTCAATAAATTTTGAAAACATCAAGCAGCAACAAAACATCAAGCAGTATCTTCAATAAAGACTTCAAAACTCTGCTGCAACAACAAACAAAACAGCTACATTCTTCAAACATTCAAACAGCTGCACATATTTCATTATTAGCAGCAACTTCAATTCACTTCAGCATCCAGCAGCAGCATCATAAAAACTTCATTATGGACTTTGCTGCACAGAAACTCTGATGCACATATTTCAACATCTTCAACAGCAATAACAACAATTTTCAATAGCGTTGCTCCCCCTCAATCATGAACCAGCAAAAATAGCTTATCAAGCAGTTCAGTAATTTCTCATTACTCCCCCTTAATTTCTGCATATTCCTTTGACAGCTCCTCAATTCTCTTGACATTTGACAGCTTTACAATCATTTACCTTTGGCTTTCTCTCTTTGGCTACATCTCCCCCTTTTTAGCCATAATTAGACATGCTTCAATTAGAAGCCCTAATAACTACAGTTAGTACACCCTAGCTCTCATTGTTAGCCTCATAGCCAGCAACCAGGCAAAACAAATCATTAAAAAAAACATAACCAGGTGCACATAACAGCACAATATTCAAATTACATAACCAAGCACATTCAGTGCAAAAGCAGAAAATAAAACTAAAACTACTAATTAAGAGGAGCATTAACAACTTTGATCATCAGAGCTGAGATCATCATTTTCTTCATCTTCTTTTGGACTGTCATTGTCAGACTCATCTGTCTTATCAGCAACTACTTTCTCATTTTCTTTCTCCTTCATCTTCATAAGTAATTTTTTAAACTTGTCCTTCCTTTCAATGTTTACTCTAATGACTTCATCAAGTTCTTTACAAGCTTTCTCCAGTTCAGAAATCATATCAGTCTTGACATGAGTATGATTAGTAGATGTTGAGGTAGATGCTTTGACATTATCAGCAACATATCTTCCTTTAAACAGCTTCTGATGAAACGACAATCCAGGCTTCCTTCTACTCACACTATCATCAGGGTTAGGAATCCCAGGATGCTGAGACAGAATTATCCCACAAATGAGGGATGGAAATGCAATAGGCAATTTCACAGCTCTTGTTGCAGCGTGCTTGATAGTTTGATTATAGATGTAAGAGCCATAATCAATCAGTTTCTTTGTTCCAATGGCATAAACTAATTTTCCCAGTCCAGCAGAGACAGATGTCTTATGGTTAGTAGGAATCCAGTAAATCGCACATATTCTATGAAGAAGAGCATATTTCACACTTAATAAACTTGCAGATAACTTTCCTCTTAAAGGCCAACCTTCTACTTGCCCAGCTGTGATCTCTTTGCAGATAACATTCTTAGAAACTTCTAATTCTCCATCATCTTCCTCACTTCTTCCTAAGTAGGCATTGATCACCGTAGGAGAGAACCAGACACACTTACCCCTGACAGTAACTCTTTTGAAGGTTAGGCTTTTGCTGTTATCAATAGACTCAGGGATATTCACTATAAATTCTCTGACCAGTCTATCATAGCAACTAGACAATCCTGACACAGTCCTTATGAGACCAGCAAACTTAATTAGATCTACAATTCTAGTAGACTCTAAGTCATCACCTACTAGCTCTCTTTCCAGAGCTATCCGTCGTTGGCTCACATAGTTCCACATGGATGCACTTCTGGCACAGTGAAATGAGATGTTATCAGGTACTTGATCAGCAGCTCCTTTCATCACAGGGTTGATGTCTTGAACATCACACTCTGAATCTGATTCTTCCCTGATTCTCCTCTTCTTGCCAGACCAGGCAATTTTGCTCCACAACTTGGGAGAGTCTGCGACTGAAGTCCTTTTCTTATCCTTGACCATATTTTCATCAGGAAGAGACTCCACTCCTTTCCCTTTCCTATCCTCCCTTTTTCCAATGATATCACTATCTGATGAGTCCTCAACCTCTATAACCTCAATCTGATCCTTCCCTTCACACCTATGACTTTCATTCCTAGGTGACGATGTTCTGACATTAAAGAAGACATCAGTATCTTCAAGATCTTCTTCTTTATTACCACTTTCAGCGTCTCGAATCATCGTCAAGGCCAGTCGTTGAAGATTTGTGTCCTCACTTTGAGAGTCTACCTATTCAGCAGGCATTTTCCTTAATGGGACAGAAATCCCTTTCACCCGTATTCCCTTCTCAAGAATTTTGGTGGCAATCTGCTCCAAATGCATGTCCACATCAAACTTCTCCTAAATAGCTTGAGAGGATGATGACCTAGTTTCAGTTTTATTCAGCTTGGATGAACGTTTAGGGTTACCTGAGTCTGGAAGTGCCATAGGATTGTGTTCTTTGTCAGCAAGTTCTTTTTCCGAAGAAACCCTAGTTCGTACATGCGCAGGTCTTTGAGAATCAGAGTTCTTGGATGGGGAAGACATCGTTCCTTTGTAACAGACTAGGTTTAGATAAGATTTTTCTATTCTGTTGAGGGAGATGAACCGTTGAGACGAGAACTCTTTGATGAATCTTGATATAGAATCAATGTGGTAAGGCGCCTGATTTTGAGTACCTCTTAAAGACCAATTACTAATTTTCTCCCTCCATAAAGACTTTCCTTTTAAAAATGTAAACAAATTCACCTCAGAACTCATTAACTCTGAGTGACCTTTCAGCATCCTGACGTCATAGTCTGATGTTATAACATCAACTTGAGCTTCATTAGTTGAATTTCCTTCAAGGGAAATCCACTGATAGCAGTTATCTTTGGTTCTGGCACCCTTCATAACAACTTGATTATGCTCACCGGATACCACACACTCATCTTTGGTGTAGTTAACTTTGTACCCTTCATCACACAATTGACTTATGCTGATCAAATTTGCATTTAAACCATTGATAAACAGAACATTGTCAAGTTCAGGTCTACCATCACCTTTCACTTTTCCAACTCCTGCAACTACACCTTTCTCGCCATTGCCAAACATAACCTCATGAGAGGGACAATGACTGACTTCAACTATCAGAGTTCTGAATCCAGTCATATGCTTTGAACATCCACTGTCAAAGTACCACGTATCCTTATCAACCTGTCTATCTGAGGTGTGGGCTAAAAGACAGTTCACCTTCTCCTTAGGAACCCATTGTTTAGCAACTTTAGGTCTGACCTCCTTTGGTTTGCTTTGAGGAGCATATTGTGGATAACCATGCAATTTAAAACAAGAGTACTGCATATGTCCAAACCTTCCACAATAGAAGCATCTAACCCTATCATCATTGAATTGGTTATATCTTCTACCATTATGATATTGTTGTGGCTTCCACCAATAGTATTGTCTCCACCTTCCAGAGTTGGTCTGTCTACTATGGTGCTGATGTCTTTTGCCATAGGTTGACTGTCTCCTGAACTGAGGATGTTGTCTTCTAGGCTGTCTCCTATGGTGATGAGGCTTCCTTCTTCCATGGTAATGGGGCACAGCCTTGTTGTATTCATATCCATACCAATCTCCCTGATGTTGAGACATCTGATGAGACATGTTCTGTTTCAACCTTGCAGCTTGCATGCTCGTGTGATATTGGGGAGGCATATACTGACTAGCTCCTTGAGGCTGCATCTTCCTCTGATGAGGACCCTCCTTTTTCTCAACATTCTGAGGCTGAACAGCCTTCTTAGGGGTAGAATCCTGTCTCTTTGTTTGAGTCATTGGTTGGGACACCTCCTCCTTTGCTCCTGAAGTGCTTGCCACATATCCTATACCAGACTTATCACCAGCCACCTTTTCTGTCTGAAGGATCTTATCAAGTGTGTTTGTCCCACAGCTCAGCATCCTAACAGACTTGGTCATCTGATCTAGGTGAGCTTTAACTAGTACAACTTCATTCTCTAGATCAGCTTTTTCATTTTCAAGCTGAGCAATCTGTTGCTTGTGGCACTTGTTTTCTTGACAAATCTCAGCACTTTTTAAACACAACTCTTGATAAGTTGATGCCAACTCCTCATACGTTATTTCTCCATCACTAGAATCATCATCAGAAACAACTGTTCCTGTTAGAGCTCTAACATGCTTTGCTGACTCACCTTCACTTTCACTTCCAGAGTCAGACCAGGAAACTGTCATGCCCTTCTTCTGCTTTTTCAAGAAGGTGGGACACTCTTTCTTGACATGTCCATACCCTTCACACTCAAAGCACTGAACTCCTTTATCTTGGGCAGTTTTCTCTTCATCCTTCTCTTTTGACTTGCTGATGCCAGAAGATATGTTCTTGACATTAGGCCTGGAGTTATTGTTCATCCTTTTGAACACTTTGTTGAACTATCTTCCCAACATAACTATGGCCTGAGATAGATCCTCCTGGGATTCTGAACTCTTTCCTTTTTCTTCTTGATCATTTGACACCAAGGCTATACTCTTTGGCTTCTTTTCTGGTTCTTCCTCATTCAACCCAAGCTCAAAAGTTTGAAGAGATCCAATGAGCTCATCAACTCTCATCTTGCTGATGTCTTGTGATTCTTCAATGGCAGTAACCTTCATCTTATACTTCTTAGGAAGAGACCTAAGGATCTTCCTTAAAAGCTTTTCATCTGACATTTTCTCACCAAGAGCACTGGATGCATTAGCCAGCTCCAGAACATTCATGTGGAAGTCATGAATAGTCTCATCTTCCTTCATCTTCAGGCTTTCAAATTTTGATGTTAAAATCTGAAGTCTTGACATTTTAACTCTAGATGTACCTTCATGAGTGGACTTCAAAATACCCCACGCTTCCTTAGCAACCTCACAGGTATTGATTAACCTGAAAATATTCTTATCCACTCCATTGAAGATTGCATTTAGAGCTTTGGAATTTCCAAGGGCAAGCTCATCTTCTTCCTTGATCCATTCTTCTTCAGGCTTTGGCTTTGAGGTGCCTTCTTTATCTTTGCCAGCATCATCTTTTTCACACGCAACAGGTGCTTTCCACTCTCTAATAATGGCCTTCCATGCCCTGCTGTCCAAGGATTTTAAGAAAGTAGTCATCCTTGGCTTCCAATAGTCATAATTGGATCCATCCAAAATAGGGGGTCTGTTGACGAATCCTCCAACTTCTTTGTCCATCTTTACACCAGAAAATAACTTCCCTAGATCTCACCCAGAGACAGACAGGATGCCTGCTCTGATACCAATTGAAATTCTGGTATCAGACGTGTGATGTTAAGGTGCGATGTCACAACAACACACTCTGCACAATGGACAAATTAAACAGCAGAAAAACACACCAAATTGTTCACCCAGTTCGGTCTAACTACCTACGTCTGGGGGCTACCAAGCCAGGGATGAAATTCACTACTTGTAGAATTAAATTACAGACTCAACAACCCAGTTGACAATCTCCTAATCTTAATTCCTACTAGTGACTTTCTACCTAAGAACCCACTTAGATATGAGAACACTACTCAATCCCTAAAACAATACTCAAGGAACAACCTCTTTGAGCAACCTTGATCTTACTTCACAGCTTTGATCAATTAAAAACTCTCTATTGCTTCACAGCTTCTAAGAGAGGACAGAAAATGACTCAGCAATTCAACCTAGAATTCTGTATATAAAACTCGTACAAACTACTCAAGACACTCAGCCTATGCTCTTGATCTTTTCTCTATATTTCTGTACCTTTTTCCTTTGGTTTTGTGCGCTTTAAATAGCAACCTGAATTGGGCTTGGACTGCTACAATATCTGACTTGATTTGTTATTTAAAACTGAATATTCAAAACAGATTTTCTCCTAAAATCTTTTCAAATCTTCAACCTTTTAAATTTCCTACAAATCTGCACCATATCTCCTATGCAGCGAAGAATATCTAACCCAAGATATTTGTATCCAATGAGACAGCTTGCTCTCCACAATTCTAGCTAACACGCGAACCCTAACAACATCACAACCTGTTGTTATTAATTCTGCAGATCTAATGTCACAACATCGCCATGTGACATCAGACATCCAACTTCAGCAATTTAAATACTTAACACAGCCCAGTGTTAAGACTCAATGTTGCAACATCACCACCTTGACATCAACATTGAACATACTTTGTTTTACCAAAATTCCAGCCAATCCAAGAACTAACATATTGTAATATCATATCATCAGAAATCATACAGATAGGTCAGATACAATCAAAAGTGATTCCATCAACAATCCTGATGGTAATCATAACAAACTACAGAATCATTACAAATCAATTCCAAACAAACTGGCTTCAATCTCCTCAAGAAGGTTCACAGTGTCTGGATGAGTAGGTCTTTCTAGCAACCCCTTGATCACTCTATTTCTCTTCTCGACCTCCTGATTTAGCCTGGCAATCTGCTCTTCCACATCATTGCTTTCGCGCCTTGACTTCTTGATTCCCGCTTGCAACTTGAGCTCTTCAATTTCTTTTTGGGTTTCTTTCCACTTACCAGAGAAGTGCTTCTTGTCTTCCTTCATCCTTTGAAGTTCTTCTTTTAACTCCCCATTCTCAATCTTAAGCTCTTCCCACATCTCCTTATACATGGCAAGCTTGTCTTCAGTTTTGGTCAAGAGCTTTTTAGTTTCCCTGTAGGCTTTGCCGGATGATTCAGCAGTCATACTAATCTTTCTACAGTGCTGAGCTCTGTCATCAAGATCCTTCTCCCTTTTCTCCAAACGTTCTGTCAAATCTTGGACCTTCCATTTCATCTCCAAGTTGTCATGTAAAGCGCCCTAAAGTCTACTACTCATACTAGCATTTTCCTCCCTCAACTCCTGCACCACCCTTCGCTGCTTATCGAATTCTTCAATTGATATGGTGATTCTTTTCTCTATCACCTTGGGATACAAGGGAGGCGCCCAATCAAAAGGCAAATAGTACTCTTCAACCCTCTTCTTTATCCATTGCTCATATGGAGGGAAAGTTTGATTATTAGGCAAACCCCAAATGGTTTTTCCTCTCTTCTGTTTACTGAGCCATGCTTTGGAAGCTTTCTGCGCCACATCCAATCCATCATCATCCCTGTGAAAATACAAAGACTCTTCCAACTCCTTTTCAACTAGGGGATTTTTCAGAACATACCCAAACTGCCAGATATCCAAGGAAGGGTTATAGTTAATACCCCCTTTCCTCCCTATCAATGGAACATTGGGGTACTCACCGCAACTGTGCAAAATGTCTTTACCCAGCACTCCGTGATTTTCCCAAACAATATCCTTAGCGTCTAGACCCATCAGACATTGACTCCATTTCAGAGAGTTCTTAGTATCCTTGAAAGCACCTGAATGGGGTAGACGATTGGCAAACCACTTATAGAAAAAAGGTGCACAACAATGAACTGTCCCACCTCGTCTCTTCTCGTTCCTGTTGTATAAGGCATAATGAAGGTCTCCTAATAAGGTTGGCACTGGATTCTGAGATACAAATATTCTGATAGCATCCGTGTCAACAAAATCAGGCTCATTGGGGAACAAGACAATACCATATACACAGAGAGCCAACACTGCGTTGAAGACATTCCACTTCTTCTCCTTTGCTGCCTCTTGAGCCTTGTTTGCTAAGTATGATAAGTGATAGCCACGAACCTTTCCCTTTCCAGAAATATCAGCTTCCAAAGTTGACTTGCTCAAATAAAGAGCACCAGCCACAGCTTGGAAATCAAGATCTACCTTCGACCCACAGAAAGGAACACCTTCTTTGATGGAAATTCCCAGAATGTTAGAATACTCTTCCAGAGTAGGAACCAAAACATAATCCGTCAGTACAAAGCACCTCAAGGCAGGATCATAAAACTGTATCAGGGTGCGTAAGCCATCAGCTTCATATTCACTGAGGTTACGAGCAAAGGATAGGATCCAACTGTACTTCTCTCCGAACATTCCTAACACTTCCGGACTGGCCATCTCTTGCATTTTACAAATCCGACCCAGGATGAGCTTCGGGAACTTGTACACAATGGTGTTCTTCTTGTCTCTTTTGTTATCCATCCCTATCACTGCCCGTTGACTGGAATCAAAATGTCAGATACTACCTGGAAATGAAAAATATGAATGTTAGAAAATGATGCAATGCAAGGCATGGGATCAAAGTGCCACGTGTCTGTGCAGGACTGAAATAGTTGAGTAAATTCAAGGCTTAAATTCTCCAGAATTCCAGAACAACAGAGAAACCACACAGATAAACCATACTGATAAGAAATCCGGTGTACCAGGTATGTTGAAAGTCAAGGTTACCTGCAAACCTGTAAACAACCCGTCCCTCTCATATGTGGGTAATAGAAAGGCGAGGATCCTTAATATCATGGGCTCTCAGGTCGAGAAATGATGATACGTTCACCATTTCTGGTTTGGCATCATTATCAATCGAGGAGGCCTCAACTGATTCCCCTAAAAAAGGATATCCTATAGCAAGTCCCTAGCATTGGGTCCTCGGATCGAGAATGTGCAATAGGTTTGCCACGAAGTGTGGTCTGCCACTTTCACAACTCAGGAGGAGTACCGCAACTGAGTCCTTGGGAATGGTCACCAGAGTCGACAATTCCTCCAGAGAATATCTACTGGCCTGTATAGAGCATACAGTAGCAGATAGCTCCGGATAGAGCCTCGTCTGGTTGTAGGTCTCGTGAACACCCACACGTGGCAAAACACCACGGGAGCGACACGTCCACCCACACTAACACCTATATGTATGCTCAAGCCTGGGTAGTGGGCTTATCTCTCAGAACACCCTGCCCACCAAACAGAAAACAACAGCACAGTCCAACATAATAATGATATGTAATGCAGTGAATGCGATAAATACAGTAAAGTATAGTAAAGCAGTAATACAGTAAATAGCAATATAGTACAATAGTAAATACAACAAAATACAGCTCCAAAATAAACACCCAATGAAAGAAAAACAAACAAGCGCTAAGATTGACTCGCTAAGGAAACCAGAGATTCTGGGTTCATTCCCCAGCAGAGTCGTCAGCTGACGCTCCCGGGATTTTCATCCAGGTACAAACGCGAAAGTGGCACCGAAATAGAGTCGCCAGCAATGTATATTTATCCCAAGAGAGGGAAAGGAAACACCGCATAAACCTGAGGGGAAGGATAGAGCATGGTCTTGCGACCAAAAGAACTGGGTTCGGGAGTTGGTTACGCGAGAGGAAGGTATTAACACCCTCTCGCGTCCATCGTACCCGATGGGATCCACGCTTGCTGCTTCAATCAAAGGGTGTAAGGAAAGGATGCTGGAAAAGGAAAGGAGAGAGAAAGAGAAACAAATGTAGGGAAAATAAAAGAAGTGCTCGAATGGGCCCTACCCCACTGCCTACGTATCTCATCAGGAACCTAAGAATCAGAGCGACGTAGTTCCCCTCAGCTAAGGGAAAATTGTTTGTGTTTTTTAGTGGAATACGTCAACGTTCACGTCCTAGCAGTTAGGGGTTGCAGCTCGCTGTATGGAGACTTAGGCGTTACCTGTTTGCGGTAGAATGGAAATGACGCATCCTTAAGGAATGAATGAATGAGATGAGAAGAGAAATCCCGAAGGAAAAGACGTTATTGTTTGTTTTTATCTTTTAGAAAGAAGTGTTTTTGAAGTTATTTGTAACTTGCATTGCACCCAAGTCTACAACATAGGAACGAATACGTCGCGTATCGTCCCCCAACAGGACGTACACTAGGTACCCTAGAAGAATGAAGGGAAATCCCCCCATTATTCACTTCCCACATTTAAGGCTCATGCGCAATACACGTCTAACCTTTATTAAGTGTTTTTTTACTTTTGTTTTGAGATGAGAAGAAGAGACTCCAATGGAGCAAAAGGTGAAAACTAAAGGGGAATAAGACTCACCCTAATGTTATCATACATGGATGTTCCTATGGTTAATGTGGTTTAAGAAATCTAATCCTAAAAGAAAGGAGAAGAAGAACAAAAGAAGCAACTTACTTCCAAGGCGGAAGTTAAGTTGATCTTAAAGAGGGATGAAGAAGAAGTTATTCAAGGAAAGCATACAAATGCTTATCATAATCACAAATTGAATTATTAAAAGAATAAGAGAAGATGAAGGAAAGGATTGTATGTGGAAGCTTATCCACACACTTACTTACCTTTAGCACCTACATGAAAAAGTTAGTTCAAAAACTATTTACAAGTAGTGAAATGAAGAAAGAATACCAAACAATGATCAAACCAATTAAGAACCAAGGAATAAGGATTCTAAGAGATGAAACTCAATTAAGGTTAGAACCTACATCTAAAGAGGTTCTCTAGTGTTAAAATATCAAACACAAATGAACTATACACAATTAAAAGTCTTAAACATCCAAGAAGTGAATCATGAAAGAAATAGATGAAGAATAAGGGGGAATGCAAAGTGATCATGCATTAATGCTTCACAAAAGAACAAGGTCAGAATTATATACCATTTACAAATGTCTTATAATACTCATGAGTCATCATACAAATCAAGAATAAAAGGGTGCAAGTGGAAGAAGTAAGGTGAAGGAGAAGTGAGCATAAGAGGAACATGTTTCATTAGGTGCACAAAGTGACATATTAGATATGCATAACATGTAACATGATTAAAGAATGCATATGGGCAGTGGCATATCATTAAGGAGATTCAAATGGAAAGAGAGATATGTCATACAAAATGCACATATGCAACATGTAAGTCATAAGAGGAAGTGAGATATGAAAACATGTCAAAGTTCAAATTTGAATGCACAAACTCATACCAAATGCAAATTCAAACCAAAGTGACTTATGATGCAACAAAGGTGACCTATAATATCATACAAATGACATATAATATCACACAAGACAATCATAAAATGGATGGCACAAGTGCCTCATCAAAACATGTTAGAAGGAAGAAGAAGAATGTGCATATATATTACTTCAAATGCAATGTATTAAACAACTATCAAAGCACATGATAAAATTGGAAAAAACAAACCCTAAACAAGCCAAGTCAGAAGCACAAACATACATCAAATATAATAGAAAAATTCAAGAGAAGACATGGCCAAAAGATTGTACAAGATCACATTGAAGCACACCACAAAAGTGCTCAAAGAAGAACTCCTAAACACATGATAAAATGACTTTAAAAATAAAAAGAAAATTGATTTAGATGCTTTAATGTGTTATTTAACAAATTCAAAAAGAATGGATTAAAAATATGGTGTGAGATGAGAGAAATAAAATATACAAGTTTGAGTGTCAATGATGAACATCAATTAAAAAGGGATTAAAAGAAAATTATGCAATAATATGCAAAAATCCATAAAGTCAGAATTAAAAATAAAATAAAATTATTTAAATGTGTTAAGAACACACATGAATTAATTTGGGAATTTTAGAAATGTTTTACTATTTTTAAAATAAGAAAACTAAACAAATATGGAAAAGAAATAAAAAAAATATGAACATAATGGGGAGAGGGTACAACGAAAGCAATTCCCATGTTCAAAAATAGTTTGGGCCCAGTAATGTGGGGTGCAGATATCAATTAATGACCCAACCCAATACCAATGTGCGCGCGTGTGTGATAGCGTGTACAATCAGTTACCATGTGATTCAATCATGGCCATACAATCAAGTCAACCAAAATCAATCATTAAAGCATGCATATCAAACGGATCCAGAACAAGGCACATGATAACAAACGTGTATGCACACACATACAATTGTCAGAGTTTAAAAGAAAAGAGCACGTGAGATGCACATGTTTTCATTAATGTGTTGTCAACGTCTAAACCATTGGATTAATCTCAATGCAAGGTCATCAAAGAAGTACTCACATCAAATGAATCAGAGCTAAAGTCCACACTATGTAACGTGCACGTACACACACATAATCAATCTGAAGTCAAAAGAGCACATGCAAGTCACATGACAATTTAATGCGCTGGCAAGCTTGTGGCCACACGATGCAAATGATCAGACGGTTGTGTTCAAATCTGGCCAAAAAACCCTAGACGCATGCTCACCGGCCAGGGAACGACCTTCGGTCGTCTTCTCCGGCCATCTCCGTCACCTGCAACCCTCACATCTCCCAGAAACATGCAAATCATATACCAAAATGAAGCTGAAGTTGAGTACATCATGAATCCACAAATATTTTCCACATATCATACACGTATGAAGAGAATCGAAGAGATTAATAATGCCCTAGGTTTGGATCTATACCTTTAAGAGGCCTATCAACTAGCCATAAATGTTTCTATGCTTCTAGTAAGCCATAATCAAGCTAAAACAAACAATAATGAATATAAATCGTGCAAGCACAGTTTGAGAAATGTGGAACCTGAATCTTGAAGATCTTGGAAATGTTGAGAAAACCAGAGATAGCAACTTGATCTTCAACTTTGGAACTTCAATTTAAGCAAAATAAATGTTGTTGATCTTGAGTAGAAGAAGAAAATTGAAACTGCACTTGATGATTCCACTTGTTCTTGCTCAACAATCACACGGATGAAGATGAATGATGAAGATGCTTAATGAGAATGATGAAATCGTGCAATGAGATCAGAGAGAGAGTAGAGGAAACTTGAGAGAAAGAGTGAGAATGATTCTGAATGAGAGTGAAAAATGAGAGCTCCCATGAAACTGTGAGTGATTTTTCTTTATATATGTTGAGTTTAGATGTTTAACTCATGGTTAAATGAGTCAGTTTAGTGAGTTCAAGGTGGGTTAAGTGAGTTACCTCTAACTAACTGAGTCAAGTTAGTTAGGGCGGGTGGGTGAGGTTGTGATGTAGTGTGGTTGATGTTCACAGTGTTATGATGAAGTTGCAAAGTGAATGGTGGTGATGAGAGGGTTGCTGCAGCAAGGAGACTTGCATTGCAAGTTTTATTGCCTTTCTCATGTATGATGACATGGTGAGTGTAGGATGTAAGGAGGATTTGTTTGGCTTAAAGAAAAAAAAGACAACTGGTGTGGGATGTATGTGTGTGACTTGAATTAATCAAACAACAATGTTATTGTTTTTTCTGATTTTGTAGCAGCAACATACTTAATGCAACAATGGATGTTTGAGGATGAAAATCTCCCACATGAATGGATGGTAATGCACGATTTTGGTGGCAAATGAAAGATGGCACATAATAGAACAAGTTTGGTGTGAATTTTGAATTGAATAGAGGTGTGTAAGATGGTATAAAATGGCTTAGAACATTGAGGTCCAAAGCTGGTACATGGGCGTGGCAGGTTGGTAGGCTGGCAAGGCAACATGACTTGGACAATTCAGCATGAACTTACCAACTTGAGACCATCATATCTCCATCATAACTTGCTCAAATGGAAAAATGTCCAACATCAAAGTTGAAGAGGACATTGAGATGAACAACTTTGATGTTCAACATTTTTTCATTTGAAGCTTCCTTTAATGAGAAAAATGGGTGAAAATTTGGAACACCAAGTGTGATGAAATTATGGCGCATGGGCCTGGTCTTGCTTGGTCATGACTTGGTTTGTGACCTAATTTTGTCAAACTTTGATGGATCATAACTCCCTCAATTTTGATCCAATGGAAGAGTTCTTTATATGGTTTTGAAGCTTAGAGTGTGAACTTTAATTGGATCAACTTGGGCCTGAGGTTTGGAGCTTTTATCATGGAGAATGAAAGTCTCAAAGTGTGATACAAAATGGTCCAAACTTGCCATTTTTGGAAACCCTAAATTTCCAAAAATGGAAACTTTGTGCATTTCTCGATTTTTCATGATTCCTCCATCATTTCTTAATCAAATCTTGTCCAATGAACACATGTAACATGAATTTCAAGAATTTGACCTCAAAAAGTCAGGAGTTGACTTTTTTCACTGCACAGTTGACTTTTTCCCCAATTCCTTGATTTTGAATCCTCTGACCAATTGAAACCCTTCTGAAACCAATTGATGGGCAATTTTCCATCTCTATACACTTAGGAACATAGGGAATACCATGAGGTCAAGTTTTGTCCAAAAAATCAGAAATAAACTAATTTTATGTCAAACCCTAATTTTGGTACCCTCTGGTTAGGAGGAAATAACACATCTTCCAAATCCAAATTCCTCTGAATATGATGTATATCCCATCTAACAAAGATGAGATATGAAATTTGGAGGTAATAAAAACTCAAAGAGCTTGCCCATTTGAGGGTCAGATCTCAATTTTAGACTGTTTTGTGTAGGAAATGATGCACTATCCAATCTTCTTGATGAATTCCCAACTTCTCATGACTTGTGGGATCAAATGGGAGGATACATGACATAAGAGACCCTTGAGGCTTGTTTTAAGACCTTTGGCTCTCGTTCTCTTGCTTTTCTTTGGCTTTCAATTATTCACACCTTGCAGCACTAGATACCATGCCTTGCAACCAATGATATGCAATTTATGACCTACTATGGAATGCAAATGAGTAAAGCATAGACCAATCTAATGAGAAAACATGAGGGCAAATTTTGAGGTATTACACATTACGATATTGAGTTCTCGATAAATAATTCTGAACAAGCGAAAGCTGACAGATTATTTATCGAAACTAAGACAACATACTGGCGAAAGCAGGTGTTGTCGACAAAAATCTATTTTTCTATAAACCGTGCGAGATTCCTTGTAACTTGAGTGAATTAACCATGTCGAGATGTTAGAGTACGGGATCATGACCCTAAATCCTGCTTGTTTTGATTAATTCTTAAATTATCTGCAATTAAGCTATTTTTCTAGAAGTGCTTTTTAAATAAGCTGTTTTGACTTAAGTACTTTTTAGTTAAGTTTGTCTGTTTCCATCTATTTGGTCGCTCAAGCTTTACACCGATAGGATAGATTTCGGTACATAACCATTAGTCCTTGTGGTTCGACAACTTTTTACTACTCTGACATTTGTCGTGCACTTGCGGCGTGTCAAGTTTTTGGCGCCGTTGCTGGGGACCAACTGTGTTAATATTGAAGTTCTATTTGATCATCGTAGAGACTAGAGTATTTGTTTTCAGTTTATGCGAAGAATGCGTTCTGTTGATACTTCAGTTGAACCCATTGACGAGATCGAGCGTTTCTTACGAGAAAGACACCGAACTCAAAGACAGCCCAATATGGTTGCTCCTGTTGTTAACACTAAACCTTTGAAAGATTATGTGATTCCCATAGAAGACGAACCACACTGCAGTATCATGCACCCGCCTATCGAGGCAAATAATTTTGAACTTAAAACTTCATTGATATGCATGGTTCAACAGAACTAACTTTTAGGGTTAGCTACAGAAAACCCAAATTTGCATTTGTCTATTTTTTTTATAAATGTGGTACCATTAAGGCAAACGACGTTGACCAAAATGCTATTTGCTTAAGGTTATTCCCATTCTCCCTAAGAGACCGAGCACGCGCTTGATTTCAATGCTTGCTCGCTAATTCCATTACTTCTTGGGCACAACTAAAAGCCGACTTTCTTGCATGGTGTTTTCCACCTAGTAAAACAACCCAGGTTAGGAATGAGATAAATAATTTTAGGCATGATTAGGGTGAATCTCTGTTTGACGTGTGGGACCGTTTCAAAGACTTGTTAAGACTTTACTTTTTCCATGGGCTTGAAAAGTGGATGATAATCCAAGTTTTTTATAATGGTCTCCTTCATAATACCAGGATGACCCTTGATGCGGCTTTTGGCGGAGCCCTTATGAATAGTCCAAAATATGTGGCCTACAATTTTATAGAGGAAATGGCCAGGAACCATCATTCTTGGGGAAGCGTGCGACAAGGTAATGCTAAAACCACCCCTAAAACCGGGGGTATGTATGAAGTAAATGCTTTTGATCACATGAATGCTAAGGTTGACGCTCTTTATAAGAAAATTGATGAGTTAAGCATCACTCCTGCTGCCTCTACCCTTGTTACTTTTGTGGCCCCTGCTTCACTCAACTGTGAGATTTGTAGAGTGAACGTGCATACTGGTAGTGATTGACAAATGATTTTCACTGGAGGATCCGCGCAAGAATGTATCAATTATTTGAATAATCAGATAAATAATCTGATATTACCCGATCAAAAAAGGATCAGCAGCCAACACACGTCGTGAGCTCCTAATTCGTCGGTGGTGGAGAAGAGAAGAGGGTGTACCTACAAGGCACTCCGATGCTAAAGTCAGTTTTAGCAAGACAGAGAAGGCAAGTACAGAAAAGGTGTAGAAATCAGAATACACGACCCTCCAGTGAGAGAGGGTATTTATAGTGAGCCCCCAGCGCTGGGCCAACAGTTACTTTACATTGGGTTGGATCGCTAGGCCTAATACGAGTAACTGCCAGGGTCTACATGGCGTAGGGAAGATCAACACGTGATCTTTGCTCTGTGTCAACTGCCCTGTGATCTTCAGAAGGTGGGTGACCTGTTCTTTCGGATACGGGTAGCTGCCTGATGACGTGTCTCCGCGTAAGGAGTACGTGGAGACAGTGGGGGAGACGCGTGAGGGCTCCTGTAACACCCTAAATTCCCCCGCATAATTTAATCGAATAATCAGAGTAAAATAATACAACTCAGAAATAAAGGGCATTACTTTCGTCATAAACTTGCTCATAAATAGACATGTAACATATAAATGACATTTTCGGAAATCACACATCTTTAATCCAACAAAATAACCTTTATTACGCAGCGGAAAATTATTTATTTCAATCAACAAAATATAACAATTTCAATTAACTAAAGAAAATAGTTTTCATATCAGAAAAACAACTAATAATTCTTCAACAAATAAAATCATATAAAAGCGTTCCCGACTCTCAATGTTACATATCATAGCTGACGCCAAACTAATAGAATAAACCGAAGACTTCAACTACCACTCACACCTGAGCTCCTACAGCGGAGTATTTGCACGTTACCCACATAGAGGTAACATTCAAACAGAAAGGGTGAGATTCTCAAATCAACAAAAGAAGAAGATGATATAAATATAAAAGCATAAATCACCAAGTCATTCACCCATATCACAACTACCAACAAGAATCACACACCTCAACACAACCACAGATCATCAATCAAAGCATAATGCAACACAACTAACAAGAGAATGCAATGAGACACCAACTAGACTCAATGCATGTGGTACCAATTTCGATCCCTATTTCATGATCACAATTCCCATCGGAACGTCTATTTAGTCGCTCACACCCCACACGGGCACACGACAATCGTGATTGCCCACACCCCACATGGGCACACAATCACCTCAACAACAACAATAACATCGATTCCACTAAAAGGAATCCGGATAGACGCTCACACTCCACACGGGCACACGTCATCCCTCAACTCGTGCATTATGCTATGCACCTTCAACGAAAACATGCAACAAAGAAACAAATGCATAAACATAGCATATCATCATTACTCAACTCACTATTTCACAACAACACACATACACCTATTCGAACATGCATATTCATAAGAATCCTCCAAAATAAATCATCTAAGGAAATCATCAACGAAGCAATAGGAAACCACGCGAAACAACAAGAAAACAGCAAAGAAACAACAAAAATTGCGCAAGCAGCATCGCTGCGCCTCTTCGCACTGCCCGGCAGCGCACGGGCGTAGTGTAGCGAGCGATTTTGGACGCGGTTCTTAAGCGCTGGTCGCTCTCTGCGGTTGAGCTTGAACTACAGGTCGATTCATTTTTTATCCTATTGTGAGCTGAATAAGGAAGGGAAATAGATGTCTCCAATTAACCCTGCTTTGCATACTGAGTTTAAACAGCGGTCTGTTAGGTTACGGATGCTATCAATGTGGGGGGCCTTTGTACTGGTTATTTGTATTTTCGCCAATACTATTTTCTTTCTTTTTTACCTGGGCAGAAGGTTTCTAGCGGGGAACAAGGATTAGGATGTTAGGACTGATGCTTTTGAAATACTGCTTTTGATTGATGGAGATATGGGATTTGGGTTTTTTGTTGATTGCGCTCGCTAAGATCTTTTCTTTCGATCTTATGCCTACGTATTCCCGTTTACCGAAACAGGGAAATCAGAGCGTTCGTAGTTCCTCCTATTCTATGGGAGGAAATGGGTGTTTTTGGTGTCTTGTTCAAAGCCCAAGACGTGAAGCGAAAGGTGGTTTGTATCTTGTTCAAAGCCCAAGATGTGAAGCTGAAAGACCTCGACTTTAGAGAGAATTTGTCATCTCTAAAGAGGGGAGAAGGAGAATTACTTTAACTGGGATACGCGGATCCGAGCAATGCCATAATTTCTGAAGAAAGGGTTTTAACTTGAAGGAGAAGACTTTAACTTAGTGTAGAGCAATGCCATCTTTCCTTAGGAATTTCTCATGCTAAAAGAGGGACAGTGGCATGGATATAGATGATCCAGAGGCTTGCCGCTTACAGCGATTAGATGAAGGGAAAGGAGTTGTTGATGTTTGTGTACTGTGAACGAGGCACAACTTCGATGCTAAAAGGTTAATTGGATTAACCAGTGGTTTTCTTATACAAAGCCTAAGAGGAGGCTAATTTCTGCTAGGAAAATCATTATACAAAGCCTAAGAGGAGGCTATTTTCTGCTAGGAAAATCATTATACAAAGCCTAAGAGGAGGCTATTTTGTGTCTCGTACAAAGCCCGAGAGAGAGGCTAAAAGTTTTTGACCCGACGATAGAGTCTTTGTGTCTCGTACGAAGCCCGAGATGGAGGCTATTGTTTGTTTGACTCAACAGGAGAATCTTTTATACTTAACAAGAGAGTGTTTTTGTATCTCGTACGAAGCCCGAGATGGAGGCTAAGAGGTTTGACTCAACAAGAGAGTCTTTGTATTTCGTACGAAGCCCGAGATGGAGGCTAAAGCGTTTTGACTCAACAAGAGAGTCTCTGTATCTCGTACGAAGCCCGAGATGGAGGCTAAAAGGTTTGACTCAACAAGAGAGTCTTTGTATCTCGTAAGAAGCCCGAGATGGAGGCTAAAGCGCTGTTTGACTCCGCTAGGGAGAGTCATTGTACAAAGCCCAAGAGGAGGCTATGTCAGTTAAGTGACAGGTCCAGTATACTGATTTTGAAAGAGAAAATCAGTTCTTATATGAGCATCACTGTACTCATGGGTTAGATCTGAGGATCGGGGTGGTCTCCTTTTTTTTTAGGAAACTGGAAATCCAAAGGGTGTTGAGACTCTCCGAGTCTGCGGGTTTCCTTCCTATTTAAAGAAGGGGTCACTTGAGAATGTCTTTTGAGACTCAAGGAAGTTAGACTGTCCGTGTCTAGAGTTTTATCTTTTGTACTATACTTTGAGAAACAGTAGTAGACTCTATGAAAGGACTGTTCTATGGCGATGACTAAGTTCTGTTCCTATACCTCTAGGAGGTCGTCGGGACAATTTGTACGAAGCCCAAGAGGAGGCTGGAAACTTTTAAGAAGCCGACGGGTTCTTGTACGAAGCCCAAGAGGAGGCTATCATTCCCGGAGGAAGAGATCATTATACGAAGCCTAAGAGGAGGCTGTGAATACTTCTAAGAAGCCGACGGGTCCTTGAATAATGCCCAAGAGGAGGCCGATGCTTTTAAGAAGCCCGTGGGTCTATCATCTCCTTTCCATTAGGAGAGATAACTCTTTTAAATATAAAAACCACTGGTAAACGTGCGAGGTTTACTATCCAGCGACTTTTAGCTTTTGAAGAGGGTTCCTTAGTTAAGGTCCAAGATTATGATCGTAGTGGGTACCCAAACCCCGAGACATTCAAGGCAAGCTATCCACAAGGAATAGATCAAGTCAGGAAAGTTCGAAAATTTGGAAGAAACTCAAAGATGCCATTCACGGAGAATACATTCATCTTGGGGAGTAGAGCTTCTTGACGATTCCTAAGGAGGACAGCCGAAGAGAAGACTGTATCTGGTGCTCCTATTGGGGATCTAGGCGTCTATTTCTACGAATAAACGAAACGGCGTCACCTAGTTCTAGACGTAGTAGCCGGGGAAACTCGAAATATCTATACTATTATTACACAGTAGATATGAGTTTATGAAAGGAGACTTACAGTGAGCAGCCCCACAATACAGTTATATATATATGAAAGCAGTAAATGAAAGCGATAACCACTTACTCTGTTGTAGTGCTTCCATGCTGTTTGGTTAGTTGTTCAACAAAGAAAGATTGAAAACAACAGTATATTCAAAATCAAAGGAGAAAGTGCTTTGAAAAAGAAAGATTTGGGGCTTACAGCTCAAGGAGAGGCCCAGGGTTTTATCAGTGAGCGCACTGTTTGACTTTGTACAGCGGGACTTATACAAGTGACTGGGGCCCAAAAAGGTTTTTTGTACAAAGGGATGGGTCTTACACTCTCTCAAGAGGCCCAAAAAGGTTTAAAGAAAAAAGAGTGGGGCTTATAACACGAGGGTAGGCCCAAATGATTTTTCGTTTAAAAATGGCGATCGTGCCGAGGTTTTCTTTTAACGCAGAGGGACTTATACAATAAGTGAGGCCCAAAATGTTTTGGTTAAAAGGGGGATTGGGTCTTACACTCTAATAGAGGCCCAAAGTGTTTTGAATGGGTCTTATAGCTCAAGGAGAGGTCCAGATGATTTTTATTTTTAAACGGGCGACGATCGCGCCGTTTACTTGTACAGGGGGACTTATACAATGAGTGAGGCCCAAATGATTTTTGTACAAGGGGGGATGGGTCTTACACTCTCTCAAGAGGCCCAAAGAGGTTTTGAAAATGATTTATGAGGGTTGAATTAATCCAAAACCCTAATTTGTTTTCAAAATGTATTTAATTGAATAAAAATTCAATTAAAATGATCAAAAATTGTTTAACACATGGAAAACAAATTGTGATCTTGGATTAATGCTTCAAAAATTAAGTATTGGCCTACAAAATAATTAGAAAGCATTAAAAGTTGCAAAATCAATGTAGAAAAAATATTTAAAATGCCAAAAACAATCAAAATATTAATTCTTTACAAAAATATCAATTATATGAAATAAATAATATTTTTGGGATTTTTTGTGAAAATAAAATATTTTAACATTTTTGTGAATTATTAAAAAAGGAATCAACTCAAAATCATTAAAACTCAGAGAGAAATTAATTTTTGAATCAATTAAACAAAATCACAAAATTCAAATATTTGAATTTATGAAAAATGGCGCCAAGAACAGCTGAAGAACACGCGCGTGTTCTTGGTTTCTCAGATTTGCATTTTCTATCCAATCTCCATGAATACGTAATCATATCATGCAATCCACATATCATTATGCTCGTCTCAACCTCACGATCATGTCTATGTACTTTAATTTCATTTAAATTAAACATACAACAAGAAATCACGAAGAGACCTCAAGAACCCTAATTTCTGCATGAAGGCTAGGATTTTTGATACACGATTCAAACAATGCAATTAATTGAGGGAAAACATTCCATGCATGATTATGAACATATGGCCAAATTATTGTGCGAGGAAATATGCATAGATTGAGAGATGACCAAGTATGTGCTTACCTCTAGGCCGTGACAGCAAGTTCAAAGTGATTTTTGATTTGGAGGTGTTACAGATGAGTGGTGATGATCTGAACAGCTTCCCTACACCCTATGGATTGTGTTTGGATGGTTGGACTTGATTGAAATTGGCTGGATCATTTTGTGGTACCTCAGCTGCACTTTGGTTAAAACCTTGAGCAACCAGCTGGTGATTTTGTGAAATTGATGTTTCAGAAGTAATCTAAGTGTTTGATCAGCTCATATGTGATGTATGTGAGGTGTGTGAGTGATTGGTTTGATTGGAATTGCTCTCAAACTCAAAACCCGATAGTGACTTGCCTTAGAAGGCAAAATTGGAGTGAAAGAAGAGATTTTGAGGAAAGCATCTGTTAGATGGCTTTGGTGTACTCAAACTGACCATAATTGAGCTCTATTTATAGTAGAGCAAGTTTGTTTTGGGATCCACAGTGAATGGCAACTGCAGCAGGTGTTTCCTCAATGTTGGCCAATGGAAATGCAAGTCTCCTCTAGCCATTGACTAGAGGTAAGGGCACAGAGCTATGGTCCCCTTGGTCTTGGATAAGTCTTGACTAATTTCAGAGAGAATGGCTCAGTCCATGCCACCTTGATGGTTCCATTGAATGCCTCATTCCAAATTTAAAGTCTTGTCCCTATTTTGGCCATTCTAGGTTCAACATGCTATTTCTTGTTCCATGGACTTTGGAGGCTTGGCTCAGTGATTGTCCCCTTTAGATTCAATCCTCTGAGGTGTCCAAGTGGATAGGAGCAATTGAATTTGGCTGATTTTGGCAAATCGACCAAAGTTGCAAATTCTGCCTTGCCTTGACAGATTTCAGCAAGGCAACTTGGCAATGTTGTATCTCATGGTGTAGGTTGAATTTGGCAATGTTCTTGGCCATTTTGGAAAGCTCTTACATGATACAACAACTGTTTGAACAAGTTTAGTTTTGATCTCTTTTGATTCCAAGTGAAAAATCCCCCTACATTTGGCAAAAAGTGAGGCAGAATCTGACTTAGTGAAAATTTCACTAAGTGTTGGAAAAAGTGACATTTTCACTTTTCAGCCACTTTGATCACTCCATAACTCAAAATCCTTAATGAATTAGAATGACTTGTAGTTAAAGTTTTTGTAGGTGATAATGAGGGCTACAAATCCATCTTTGGATGATAAAAAATGGCCTTGTGGTTTAGGAGTTATGGTCCTCCAAAGTTGGTACCTTTGCCACTTTATTTTTAACTTAGAAAAATTTCTAAGTTTTATGGTTACCCCTTTTACAAGTTATCTCACTTTTCTTGATTTTTCTTGATGAATGATGATTCCAATCATACATTAACATCATTTTAGGGTTAAAAGTCCATTTTGGTGAAAAATCTCAAAAAGTCAAAGTTGACTTTTGTGCACAGTTGACTTTTTATCAGATGAATTCCAAACTGTGCAATTCTTCAGGAAATCATGTCCTTGACCTAAATCAAACTTGATGGACATGTTCCATGGGTGTCATAGGGTATATTCAATCATGTATTAGGGTGTTGGAGCATGTCCTGGTCAAAAGTCAAAGTTACAGTTGACTTTTCCCTTAAAACCCTAATTGTGGTGCAGATGAAATTGAGACTTGTTGCTCAAACTTCTTGGATCAATCCATTGTTCCAAATGGATCAATATGGTATATTAGAGACCCTCAAATCATATCTTGAGGTCTTGGCTCATGGTTTGTCCCAAAAGTCAACTTAGGGGTGAATTAGGTCAAGAAACCCTAATTCCTGATTTTTGATGAATGCATCCCCTGAGGCAAAATTGACTTGATGCATGGGTTCATGAGGTTCCATGAAGTATATTAGGTCATGTTTTGGATCATTGCCTTGTGCCCAGATCAAAATTTCCATCTGGAGGCCCTGGTCGACCAAAACCCTAATTTGGTGACACTGTCGATCTTGAGACTTGATCCACCTAGAAGGGAGCAGCCTTGTGCTTAATCCTTGAAGTGAGAGTCCTTTTTGATCCATTGTGGATGTTTTAGAGGTTAGAAAAGTTGAAGATCATGTCATTTCTTGATTGATCCTTTGTCTAAGCACTCAGAGAGGGCTTGAAACCCTAATTTTGATTGTAGTGGATGCTCACCCATCTTTGGGGAGACTAATGAAGCATAAAGGTACATCCATATTGTGATGATGATTTTCACAATGATGGGAAATCTAAGTGGTCAAAATTTGGGGTATTACACGTAGGCCCTCCCTCAATTCCAACAAAATTCTAGTAGCGTTCCATGTTGTGCCTCCTGAGCACCGCCCGGCACCGCACCGCCCCGCGCTACAATTCCACCGCCCGACGCTACGAGCGCGTAGCAGATTTTCTACAATCCAATTTTTTGCTACACCAGACCCAATTTCCTCCCCAAAACAGTCCTCTTAGTGCACGAAAATCACATCCAATCTCAGCAATATTTAGCAACAATAAATGCATTATTATATAGACAACATCATGAACAAATCTTAACATTCTAACTCATTAGAACCTATCTTTTTCTCATCGAACCCCATCAAAACCCTAAACTATCTATCAACAAACATTCAACATTCACATGAATTCAACCTAACGATTTCTACCCAAATACATACATCATCCAACCCTTGAGAGATTAAAGAATTCCCACCCTTACCTTGGATTTAATGAGCTTTCCCTTTCTCTAATGGAGTTCTCCTCTCTTCTTGCCCTAGCCTCTTTCTTCCTTTCTCTTCTCCATTTCACGTAGAATGAAAACCAATCTCCTTATTCTCTAATTCTCTTCATAAAACCCCCAACTATGGTTTACCTCATTTACCCTTTACTTACCCTTATACAATTACCATCTTATCCTTCCAACTTCTACACATCTATTATTCTAGTTTATTTCATTTCATTATATTATTATTATCATTATCACCCAATCCAATTAATGAAATAGTAATAATAATAATAATTTCCACCAATTATTTAATTAACTTAATATTCACCTAATATTAAAATTAACTAAATATTAACTAATATCATTTAATTAGTTTTACTATCCACACCACCAATCTCTACACTTTTGCTCCCACACCCCTAACACCTCAAAATCTTATTCTTAAGGTCACTACCCCCCCACCAAGGGTATCCCCAAACATAACAAAACACACGCATAATGACATGTATGCACACAACTTCACATAATTAAATTACGAAAAATAATTTAAAATAAAACGGGGCGTTACAGCTCCCCACACGATTTGATGAGTTGGACCTTCATTGGGCCCTCCCCGACATGGAGATAGGTTGGACCATGCCTGACAGTGGGGCAACCTCTGGCCCAGTCCAGAACAAGAGCCCCCCAAGTCGTTACTCCGAAGTAGAGGGGTAATGACTTAAGAGTCCGTTCTAATGTCGAGGAGCTGCATAGGGATTGCCCAAAGGAGTGTCGCGCGTGCCCGAAACGCTGAGCTTGCAAAAAAATACATGTGCCCAGGAGTAGGGTCGCTTGACATGGGACTGTTGACGTGGTCAACCAAGCGGTCATGGCATGGACATTTTCTCGCGGGGAGACCTGTCCATCAGATATAGTCATGGTTCTTTTCCTGCTTCCCCGGGGAAAATTTCCTGGCAGCGTAAGGGTCGAGCATTGTGGCCGACGATGTGATGAAGTGAAAGGTAATGGGTGCGTCTGATCTCGATCAAGAGAGGGATTCGAAGGGACGCGCGTGTGTCCTTTAAGGCCACGTGTCAAGAACAATAAATGCATAGAGCGGCTACGAGTAGGGGTACTTGAGTGTCTAGTAATGCCTCGCTTCCCGCGCTAGGGTTTATAAATAAGGGGGAGGTCGCTTCATTTGCACGCTCCCCTTTATTTTCACTTAGAAAATCTCAAGTCTCTCAAATCTCTCTCCGTTCTTCAAAGTTCGTCCGCCGCCGTCAGCCTTTCTCTGCCGCCCAGAACCTCTGTTACACAATTAAGTCTCTTTCCATTTTTCCTTATCTTGCAGAATTTTTGGTGATAGTTTGTTGAGGCCATGAGGTTTCCGATGAACTAATGAAGTTCCAGGAGAATTCATGAACTTTCCGGCGGAACCATGAAGTTTTCGGCGGAGCTATGAAGTTTCCGGCGGACTCATGAGTTTTCCAATGAAGATGTCAGGGAGTTCATAATGATTCAGGAAAACTTCCTGGAGTTTTCGATGAAGGTCTCGGGGACCAGAAGTGAAGGTCTCTGGGAGCCCTTTTTCCCTGCGAACGCGTGAGCGTTGCCAGGAAATCTCTCGTCGGGGAGACTTCCATTGTCGGGATGGATGGATTCTACGCTTTGAGGAGTCTTCCTCTCGAGGAGGGAGGTTCCTTGCTCTGCGTTGAGGAGATTCTCCTTGCGGATATGATTTATCCTTGGCGAGGGTTTTGGTTGGGGGAGTTTTTTGGGCTACTCCTCGCCCCTCACTTCGCCCTTTCACTTGAGTTACGGTGGAAGGGTGGATTTGATCTTGATGTCAAATTCACCGTTTTACTCTGCTTTTTAGGTTAAATGACCGCAAGAAACGAGAGTGTAATTATGATCGATGATGACGTCGAGCTCGACGTGGTCGTCGAGCAGAGAGGAGTCAAGAAGACCTGTGCTCATTTGGATTGGGCATGTCGAAATTGTGAAAATCAACTAGCGAAAAAAGACAGAAGATTCGCCACCAAACGTTATTTATCCCGACGCAGGAAAGGAAACGATTGAAGAAAACCTGAGGAAGGGAAAGACATGGTTATCGCAACCATATTCCGAGTTCGGGAGTCGGTTACGTGAGAGGAAGGTATTAGCACCCCCCTTGCGTCCATCGTACTCGATGGGATCCATGCTTGTTGTCTAATCACAGGTTATGTGTATCTGAAGTTCAACTGCTAACTGGAAATGAATAGGACTAGAAACGAAAAACGGGGAAGGAAAAGAAAAGGTAACTCGGTAGGACATCGTCGTCCTAGGCCTACGTATTCCCTCGGGAACGGGAAAGTCAGAGTCAACGTAGTTCGGAGGACTACGGGTTGGTGGGGGAAGGTTACTCGCACAGACATCACCGTTCCGTGCCTACGTATCCTCAATCTTACCAGAGAGATGAAGTCAGAGCAGTTGTAGTTCGACCTACAAGGTCCTTGTTGTTTTTTATGAGCGACGTTAAGTTCGCGTCCGGTAGTTAGGGTCGATGTCTGTTTGCAATGAAACAGAAGTAACACGCTCTTTTCTAAAAATGATTTGAAACCCTGTTAATGCCGGAGGATAAAATGATTTGAACTTTGTTTGTGTTTTTTAGACAAAAGTGGATGAAGATCCTCTTAAACCAAGAATGTTGTATATGATATGATGGTGTCAAAGCTCCAATATCCTTACTCATGATGATGCCACATGCACAGATAACCAAAACCCTAATTGGAGGATCAAGATGTAGGAGAGGGTGATTCTCTTCAAGTTCCTTTCCAATCTCAATCTCTTGATGAAATGGTGAACTAAATGAGATGCATTGAGTCTTGAAAGGCCTTTGTGGCTTGAGTGGTTAAGAATATCCCATTCTCTTTGCTTTGAACAATCAATGATGAAGGAAACCTTGATACCATGCCTTGGGAAAACCAATGATGCATATGCAATGCTTGTGACCTAAAGGTACAAGAAATGTGAAGCATAAGCCACTTTTGGGTATAAATAGGAGGACAAATTTTGGGCTGTTACAGCTGTTCATATTCAATCGCCTTGGACCTGAAGGGACGATAGCGGCGACTTTCAGACATTCGAGGTGCATGGAGATTAAATACCAAAAGAACCCGGAAATTTGCACTCTGTGGGAAAATATATTATAAAGTGTTTACCAACCGAAGATGGACTCAAAGTGGGGATGCCACTCGAAAGCGGACTCGCAATAAATTGGTTTAAGAAGTAAAGAATTCCGGCCAGAGGCAGACTCATAACCGAAGGTTACCATCATAAGATAGATTTTCAAAAAGGAAGGCCGACACACAGGCAGACTCGTATCCAAACACAAAGGTAGGCTGGCACACAGGCGGTCTCATAACCAATGGTTACCATCACAAGATGGATTTTCAAAAGGAAAGCCGACACACAGGTGGTCTCACATCCAAACACAAAGGTAGGCCGACACACAGGCGGTCTCACAACAAAAGGTTACCATCACAAGATGGATTTTCAAAAGGAAGGCCGACACACAGGCGGTCTCACATCCAAACACAAAGGTAGGGCGACACACAAGCAGTCTCACAACCAAATGTTACCATCACAAGATGGATTTTCAAAAGGAAAGCCGACACACAGGAGGTCTCACATCCAAACACAAAGGTAGGCCACACACGGGCGGTCTCACAACCAAAGGTTATCATCACAAGATGGATTGTCAAAAGGAAAGGCGACACACAGGTGGTCTCACATCCAAACACAAAGGTAGGCTAACACACGGGCAGTCTCACAACCAAAGGTTACCATCACAAAATGAATTTTCAAAAGGAAGGCCGACACACAGGCGGTCTCACATCCAAACACAAAGGTAGGCCGACACACAGGCGGTCTCACAACCAAAGGTTACTGATCGTACCTGATCAAAAAGTAGATTAGTGGACAGCAAACATCGTGAGCTCTGCTACTCCGGTGGTAATGAGACGGTGGGGGTGTACCTGCAAGGTACTCCGATGCCAAAGTCAGGACTGGAGCATGCAAGTACAGAAAGTGAGAGTAAGAATGAGAATATAATACCTGACCCTCTCGTGAGAGAGGGTATTTATATTGTGCCCCCAGCACTGAGCCAATGGTCGTCTGCACTGGGTTGGATTGATAGGCCTAATGCAGATAACTGCCAAGGCTTACGTGGCGTAGGGAAGACCAGCACGTGGTCTTCGCCCTGGAGTAACTGTCCTGAGATCTCCGGAAAGTGGGCAGACCTACTCCTTCAGAAGTGAGTAGTTACCCGATGACGTGTCCCACCGGGGGGAACACGTGGAGTACCTGGGGAAGAGAGTTGTGACCTCTCCTCGTGTCATGAAGTCTCTGGTCGACCCCAATGGGATCTGAGTGTGCCCGACGAGAGAGGATTAGGCCTTAATGGGCCATTTAGTAATATTGGGTTGGGCCTGCCCGACTGATGGGTAGGCGTCGACCCAGTCCAGAATAGGAACCCCCCAAGTCGTTACTCCGAAGTGTCGGAGTAATGACTTAAGGGTTGGCCCATTCGTCGAGGAGATAGTAAGAGAAGTTTGTGCTTGAACGATCAAGTTGGTGGTGGACGTCGACGTCCACGGGGAGATGAAAGAGGTGGACACGTTGAGTCGCGAGCACGTAGGGAGCTAAAGGGGCGTACGCAGGAATCCATGGTGCCACGTGGCATGAGTTATCAATGCCTAGGACGGCTAGTAGTAGGCGCACTCAAGGGCCTAGACAACTCAAATCTTGTGTTAGGATTATAAATAGGTAACGAGTCCATGTCATTTGCACGCTTTCGTTCCACTGATTAGTCTCTTTGTGCTCGACATCACCGCCGTCGTCGCTGCCGCTGTCAACCGCTTCCCAACAGTCTCCCTCCTAACCATCAAGTAAGTTTCCTCGTCCCCTCTGTTGCAGTTTGATTTTACCGTTCATTTTCTGGGAAGGGACGTAGATCTTAGGGTAGCGTTTAGATATTCTAACGACTTTCGTGAGTTTTCCGGTAATTATATGAGTTTTCCGGCTTTGCTCGTGAAGTTTCCGGCGTATGTGCCGGAGATTTTAGGGGACTCCCCTAACTTACCGAAGTTTGCGATGAATGCTTCGGGGACATGTGACGAACATCCCGGAGAGCTGATGAATGTCCTGCGGATCCGATGAATGTCCCGGGGAGCCCATGGCTGCCCCGAGGAGCCGGTGAATGCCTCGTTGGGAGGCCCCGTGCCCATTGGATCGTGTCAGTTGGGCAGTTCCTTCCTAATTATTGGGGATAATCACCTGGGCTGCTCGGCGCCCTCCACGCCCTTTCACTTGTCTTGCGGTGAAAGGGTGGATTTGATTTCGGAAGTCGAATTCACCGTGCTCCTCTGCTTTTCAAGTAAAATGGTTGTGAGGATTGCGAGCATTATTCAGATAGACACCGAACCTGACCTGCCCGAGCCCGTACAACAACCTGGTGAGGAGCCAATTCGTACGCCTGCGGATTAGGCAGGAGAAGAGCCCTTAGGAATCAGGTCGCAGTTTGCCCTCCACGACACGGATGCCTTTGCGATTGTCGAAGACGCCGCCGTAGGCGAAGAAGCAAACTGGACGGTCTTCAAACCTAGAGAACATCACTGCATATGCTCGAGCTACCGGGGGTTAAGGTTCCCCATGTATGAGTTCGCGTTTAGGGAAGCCGACATTCGTCTCCCTTTCAACAACTTCCAACGGGGGGTGTTTGACTGGTTGTGTCTGGCGCCCTCCTAGTTCCACCCTAACGCGATGGCCTTCATGCGGGCGTTTGAGATCATGTGCGACTACCTTGGCATCGGGGCCACTCTCCCCCTGTTCTTCCGTACTTTCCATCTACAACGGTCAACTGACAATGGGCGACACAGTTGGGTTTCCTTGAAGCAGTTGAGGAAGATGTTTAAGGCGTACTTAGATTTTGTCCGGTGTTTCAAGGACAAGTTTTACTATGTCATGCTCGCCACGCACGAAGCCGTGGGGTCATTCTACACCATCGTGACCGACGATATGAGGGAGTAAATATTTGCGTCTAAGTGCCCCTGGAGTGGGAGGAAGCGCACTTAGAGAGTGGCACGAAGGCCTACATTGTGAAGCCTAGTGAATTGGGTGTCAAGGACAAAGAGGCGTTCACGAAGCTGGTCGACTATGTCGTCGGCTTTACTCGGTCCAAATGTATAACCAGGGACGAGAGTTTCATCCCCGATGCCCGAGGATAGGTCGTGACTGAGCCCCGTTTCATCAACACTAAGGCCCTCCTTGAATGCAAGTCTAAAGATGAAGCCAAGAGGTTTCTAGGTAGTAGCCCACTGCTTCGCTCGGGCACTCACCCTGTTTCGTTTTCTTATGCTGACTTGTTTCTTATTTTCTGTCGCAAGCCAAATGTCGAACGCAACTGAGCGCATCATGAAGCTGGCCGCCACCCGGGGTGCAAAGAGAAGTAAGGGCCGGGTCCAAGAAGTCATATAGACGATGGTGTCGGTCGAGGGAGGAAGTGGCTCTTCTTCTCCCCAATGTAGCCAGTTTCCCCACGGGAGAGGACCCCTTCCAAGAGGTCGCGCGCCGATGGACCTGTCCTCGTGGACCTCGAGGGTCCCGTCCCAACTGAGAAATTCATGTTGCTTGTCTGTCACCTCCAGCGGGATTTCTTCGGAGGGAGTCCCCCTGCTGTTGTAGAGGCTGGGGTGAAGGCGATCATGGGAATTGAAAGAACGGCCAGGAGGAAAGCGCTTGCCGAAGATATGGCGGCCATGGTGCGAATTTTTGAGACCGCCCTGGTTCTGAACGATGAGACAAGCCCTGCTTCCAAACTGCAAAAGCTGCGGGACAAGTACAACGCCCTCGAGAAGGAGAAGGATAAAGCTGAGAGCGACCTGTATGAGGCCAGGACGAGGTGTGAGAACCGCGTGTGCGTCCTCCACGAGCTGAACGAGACGAATACGGAGTTGAAGAGAACTCAAGAGGAACGAGACCGTCTCCGAAACAAGGTTGTCGAGCTGGAGGATGCTGCTAATCCAGCGGAAGATGAGACAGAGAACAAGAGGTGCCTCCTCGGCCGTGGTGCTCTGATCGCCAAGGTTCGGGAGCTCGAGCAAGACTGTTTGAAGTGTCTCGAGGTGGGTTTTAAGAGTGTTGTGGCACAGATCGAGGCTAAAAATCCGGACGACCAGCTTGCCCTTGACAGAGTCAGCCTGTTCCACTGTGTGGTCGACGACAAGGTTGTCATACCAGGGGAGGACGAAGATGGTGACGGGGAAACGGAGGCCCGGATCGAGAAGGATATTGCTGTTTAGTTTCTTTTGTTTGCTCGGCCTGCGTGCCGTTTTGTTTTAACTTTGTTTAGTTCGGCCTGCGTGCCGTGATTTTGTATCAATTTCTTCCCCGCCTGCGTGCCAGGGGATTATGACATTTGTATGTACTTTGAATAATGGGCTTCTGCCCGACTTAGTGCTTCGTCTTTTCTTTATCTGTGTGTGTGATATTTATATGTTTGATGATATATCTATTTCGGTTTTATCTAAGTAATTGGGGGTTTCGCTCGACTTTGTTGATCCCCGACAGTGCAGGGAACTGGTCGAGTGGTCGGAGCTGTATTCTGACCTTTGATGAGGCTAAGAGCTCAATCGAGGTCTTAGCTTCATGGAGGGGGCTTCCCATCGCGAGCTGGGTGCCCTGCCAAACTGGTACGACAACGGTGGAGCTCGATTGAGGTGTCCCCGTCGTATCAAGGGTCCTCGCGCACACACAACGCGGGCCCTTGTCTTCTTGTTTCGAGGAGGGGAGTCGCGCTTATACCTTAGTGCACCTCCGTAATCGCGACGCGGATGGCTTGCGGGCAGTATTTAACTGTAATACTGTTTAAAGTTTTTCAGTATTCCATGGTCGAAGTTCCTCCTCGTGTAGATTTTCGAGGTAGTAGGCTCCTGTCCCTATTTTCGCGTGGATGCGGTAGGGGCCCTCCCAGTTCCCGGCGAGCTTGCCTTCTCGCGAATCTGTCTGGTTCCTTCGTAGGACAAGGGTGCCTACCTGAAAATCGCGTTTAATAACTTTGTTGATGTAGAGTAAAGTTATCTTCTACTTGTGCGAGGCTTCACGGAGGGACGCGTCCGACCTTATATCTTTGACGAAGTCAAGCTCCTCCCGGAGGGCCTCATCGTTCATCTCCTCGTTGAGGGGAGACTCCGTTCTTCTCGAGGGTTCCCTTTTCTCCACAGAGATCACCGCCTCAGTTCCGTAGGTCAATCGGAAGGGGGTCTCCCCGATAGTGGAGTGCGGGGTTGTTCTGTAGGCTCAGAGGACGTTGTGTAAGTCCTCGACCCATATTTTCTTGGCGTCGCCCAGTCTCCATTTCAGACCTCGTAGGATCACCCTGTTTGTGGCTTCAGTCTGACCGTTTGTTTGTGGGTGCCCAGCTTCGCGACGAAGTCCTGAAAGTTCTTATCAGTGAATTATGTCCTGTTATCTGTGACAATTTCCTGGGTCACGCCGAACCGGGAAAGTATGTTCCTCTTGTAGAAATGTAGTATGTTGTGGGCCGCGATTTTAGCCAGGGCTTTAGCCTCGATCCACTTCATGAAATAATCAACGCTTACGATCAAGTACTTGTTTTGGTACGACCCTACGACGAAGGGCCCGAGGATATCCATCCCCACCATGCAAATGGCCACAGGGACGAGAGCATTTTGAGCTCACTGGGGTCCCCGTGTTGTTGGTATCTATCGCACTTTTTGACGTGTTCCTTGGCGTCCTGCTGCATGGTGTGCCAGTAGTACCCTGCTCGTAAAGCTTTACGGGCTAGTGATCGTCCTCCGAGGTGTTGCGCGTTGATCCCCTCATGGATCTCCTGGAGTATGTTGGGGACCTTGGATTCCTCGACACACCTGAGGAGAGGGATCGAGAAGCCGCGCTGATGTCATTTGTCTTCGACGATTGTATAGGAGCAAGCACGTCGCCTAACAACTCCGGCGTCTTTGGGGTCGTCGGGTAGCTTGGCCATGCTGAGGTACTCGTACACCGGGGTCATCCAGCTATGGTTGTCTTCAATGGCGTTTACGTCAGCCGCGGGGACAGTTTTCTCGATGCTCGAACGCGAGAGTACCTCCTGAATGACGAATTTGTTCCAGCCTTTCTTCTTTGTGCTCACGAGTTTCGATAGAGCGTCTGCTCGAGTATTATTGTGTTCACGTGGGACGTGATTCACTTCCGTCGAGGAGAACTTTTTCATCATTTCTTTCACCAGAGCCAAGTATTCGACGAGGCTGTCGTTCTTGGCTTGGTATTCTCCCTTTACCTGGGAGGCCACGAGCTGGGAGTCGGTGAATATTTTGACCTCTTTGGCGCCGAGGTCCTTAGCTAAGCGTAATCCGGCGAGGAAAGCCTCGTATTCGGCTTGATTGTTCGACGTCGAGAAAGACAACGTGAGGGAGACTTCGATTAGGATACCTTTCGTGTTTTCAAGGATGATTCCTGCTCCGCTACCTGTCGAGCTGGATTACCCGTCGACGTAGATCGTCCACGTGTGGGATCCGTTGGTTGAAGGTTCTAGGAGGGTCATTTCTGCCACGAAGTCGTCCAGAACCTGAGCCTTTAGGGCCTTTCTCCCCTCATATTGGATGTCAAACTCGCCGAGTTCGAGCGACCATTTGAGCATTCTCCCCGCCATGTCTGGTCAACTGAGGAGTTATCTCATGGGTTGCTCGGTCCTCACCACGATCGTGTGGGCCAAGAAGTAGTGTCGCAGTCTCCTGGCCACAGTGACGAGAGCCAAAGCGGCCTTTTCTATCTGCTAGTACCTAAGTTCCAGACCTTGGAGGGCTTTGCTGGTGAAGTAAACCGGCTTCTACCCGTCGGGGGTTTCCTGGATTAGGAATGCGCCGACTGCTTCGCTCATAATGACGAGGTATAGGAATAGCGTATCCCCGCCCTCCGGCCGCGAGAGAACCGAGGGTTGCGAAATGACTTGTTTGAGGTGGAGGAGCGCTTACTCGCATTCCCCAGTCCATTCGAACGTGGCTTTCTGGCGTATAAGCTTGAAAAATGGGAGTGCATACTGGGCGGACTTGGCCACGAAGCTGGAAAGCGAGGTCAGTATCCCGTTCAGCGATTGTATCAACTTCTTCGAGTTCGGGGTCGAGATCTCGGAGAATTCCCTGCACTTGTCGGGGTTGGCCTCGATTCCTCGCTCTGTGAGGTAGAAATCGAGAAAATTGCCTGCTCGGACGCCGAAGGTTCATTTGTCGGGGTTGAACCCCATCCTGCATTTCCTCGCCGTGTCAAAGACCTTCTTGAGATGGGTAGCATGGTCGATTTCTTCTGCAGATTTGACGATCATGTCGTCCATGTAGACCTCGGTCATGTCGCCGATCTCTCCCCGGAAGACTTTGTTCATCATCTGCTGGTAGGTCGCGTCGGTTTTCTTCAGGCCGAAGGGCATCACGTTGTAGTAGTAATTGCCTGACTCGGTCATAAAGGTGGTGTGCTGCTTGTCGGTCTTGGCCATGGGGATTTGATTGTACCCCGAGTAGGCGTCCATGAAGGACAAAAGTTTGAAACCTGCTGAATTGTCGACCAGCTGGTCGATGTTAGGCAATGGATAAGAATCTTTCGGGCACGCCCGATTAAGATCAGTATAGTCAACGCATATCCTCCATTTTCCATTATTTTTCTTGACAAGTACAACGTTGGACAGCCAGGTTGTGTACCTGGCCTCCGAAATGAAATTTGCCTCTAAGAGGTCTTTTACAGCATTTTCAGCAGCCTCCGCTTTCTCGGGAGACTACCTACACCTACATTGCACTATAGCCCTAGCGACTGGATCTACAGTAAGTTGGTGACAGGCCACCTCTGGGTCGAGGTCGGGCATCTCCGACGCGTTCCACGCGAAGAAATCAGCGTTCTCCTGGAGGCATGCCTTCAACTGCTTCTTCGCAGATCGGGGAGCCCCGTACCAATCTTCACATTCCTGTCTGGATCGTCTCCAAGGGCGACAAGCTCGAAGTCTCCGTCTGAGATGAGGCGCGTTGGGTGGAGAGGCTGCTCGTTGCCTTCAGCTGGGAGGTCGTTGTCCGCTGCTTCCTCTTCTTCCTGCTCGTCGGGGAAATGAATGTCGAGGTCTACCGCATTGACGTGCGGGAGTGGCTTCTGCTCTACATCTGGGGTTGACTTCTCTCTGGTCTTGGGCTTGATGTGGATCGAGCTTAGTCCCTTGGTTACAGCTTCGAAGCACCTCCTCGCAGCTTCGATATCCCCGTGGATGGTGACGACCCGACCTCGGGTGGTGTAGTACTTCATCTTCAGATGCACTGTAGATGGTACCGCCGTGAGCTCGACCAGAGTTGTCATCCCCAAGATGCACTGGTACAGGGAAGGACAGTCTACTACCAGGAAACGGGTCTTGACTTGTCGGGAAGTGTCATCACTTTCGAAAGTAACCATCAGCTCGACATAACCCCATGGCCTAGTGGTCGTGTCGTTGAAACCCTGGAGATCTTAGCCCACGTAGGGGGTCAGATACCTTTCATCAAGCAGGATGGTCTCGAAGAGGTGGGCGTTCATGATGTCCACCGAACTCCCTTGGTCAACCAGGATTCTGCAGACGTCAAAGTTCGCCATCTACGCCCGATCAAGAGAGGGATGGTGGAGTTGAGCGCACCACCTGGAAGTTCCTCGAGGTAGAAGGTGATGGGGTTCGACTTCCCTTGCACCTTCTCAAAGGTGGCAGTCTGTGCCGAGCTCGCGGATTCTAGCTCGTCGAATTTCCGCTTGATTGACCCGATGGAGACTTTGTTGAAACCCCCGTCGGATATAACCATTGTCGTGGGGAAACTTTCCCCCGGGCTGCGGGCGGTCACAGGGTCCTCGGGGTGAAGACTTTCCCAGGGGCTATGAGCGATCGCAGGGATCTCGGGCTCGTCGGGGACGTAGAAGTCCTCTGATCTGGTGATGCTCAGAGCAACTTGCAGTCCTCCCTCTCTGGTGGAAGGGGCCATCTCCTCGACCCTCTGTGTTTCCCGGGCATCCTGTCTGGGGGGTCATTTCTCCTCGTATACTACTTGAGGTGCCCCTCCTTGATAAGAATTTCTATCGCATCCTTGAGTTGGATGCAGTCCTCAATGACATGCACATGGCTCCTATGGAACCTGCAGTATTTGGACTTGTCAAGATTAGCTTTGGGGGGTGCCGGCTTTGGAAAGCGGACACCTCCTTTCTGGAATTCCGAGTTGGCGCACTCTCCTGAATTCGCTCGGGGGGAGCGGTGAGTGGTGTGTACTCTGTGAACCAACCAGTTGGACCTCTCGATTCACGAGTGTCCAGGGGACGGTCTTCTCTTCTTCTATCACCCCCTCATCGGGGAGCGGTAGAATCTTCTTGCCTAAAGCGTCGGGGCCTTCTTGGTTCCGCGAGTCGCAGGCACAGTGGGCAGCCTCAGTCTCCTCGTACTGAATGTACGCTTGGTCCTTGTAGAGGAGCTCTTCCAAGTTGCGGGGCTTCTGGATGCCCACAGCCTTGGCAAACTAGGTGCGAGGTCATAATCCTCGCTCGATCAGCAACTTCTTCATGTCGTCGGTAGTGGCTACCTCGATGGCTTCCCGGTTGAAACTCTCGATGTAATCTCTGAGAGATTCGTCCCTCCCTTGAAGGATGGCTTCCAGGGAGGCCACCATCTTCGGGTGGCGTCGAGATGTAGTGAAATGCCTGGAGAACTGTCTCTTCAGTTGCTTCCAAGCAGTGATGGACTCCAGTGCGAGGCTTTTGTACCAAACCATGGCACCTTTTCGGAGGGTGTCCGGGAAGAGCCTGTACTTGATGGCTCCTCGGACATTCTTGTAGTCGAGCATAGCCTCGAAGCTCTCGACATGGTCGTCTGAGTCAACAGTGTTGTCGTACGTCGCCAAAGGTGGGGGCTTCTCCATCTCAACGGGTATAGGAGTATCCATAATATCTTTGGACAGGGGGGGTATGCTGGTCGTCTTCGTCACTGTCCTCCGTGGGCGAGGAGAAGGGCTTGAGAGATGGGGTGATGATGTCTCCGCGGGGGAGAGCGTCGTTGTCGTCCCCTTTCGACAGCTTCAATCCGCAAGTTCTGCTGGGAGATCAACAGGTTAGTCTGATTGACCAGTGTAAACAGGGCCACTATGTTTGGATCAGCATTTGGTGGCGCGAGGATAGGCTGGTAGACAGTTGATGTGTTGTCATGTTGGGCGGTGTTGTATGTCGCGTCGTCATAGGAGGGGGAGGCAGTACGTCCATCCCTTTCGTCGCCTTCTTCGACATTAACGACCACATTGGGCTCGTGATCGTCTCCGTTTTTGAACTGTACGAAGGCGGTGTCCGGAGTCTTAGCCTCAGGTCGAGGGCAGGCCATGATTGTCAGAAAATGGAAGTTGCTTTGGTTTTACGAGGAGAAAAACGGGGAAGCAAAGGTTCCCACAGACGGCGCCACTGATCGTACCTGATCAGAAAGTAGATTTGTAGCCAGCAAATGCCGTGAGCTCCGTTATTCCGGTGGTAATGAGATGGTGGAGGTGTACCTGCAAGGTACACCGATGTCAAAATCAGGACTGGGGCAAGCAAGTACAGAAAATGAGAGTAAAAATGAGAATAGAATACCTGAACCTCTCGTGAGAGAGGGTATTTATATTGCTCCCCCAGCACTGGGCCAACGGTCGTCTGCACTGGGTTGGATTGCTAGGCCCAATGCAGATAACTGTCAGGGCTTACGTGGTGTAGGGAAGACTAGCACGTGGTCTTCGCCCTAGAGTAACTGTCCCGAGATCTCTGGAAAGTGGGCAGACCGACTATTTCGGAAGTAGGTAAGTACCTGATGACGTGTCCTCACGGGGGGACCACGTGGAGTACCTGGGGAGGAGAGTCATGACCTCTCCTCGTGTCATGAAGTCTCTGCTCGACACCAATGGGATCTGAGTGTGCCCGACGAGAGAGGAATTGGCCTTAATGGGCCATTTAGTAGTATTGGGTTGGGCATGTCCGACTGATGGGCAGGCGCAGGCCCAGTCCAGAACAGTTACCATCACAAGATGGATTTTCAAAAGGAAGGCCGACACACAGGCGGTCTCATATCCAAACACAAAGGTAGGCCGACACACAGGCGGTCTCACAACCAAAGGTTACCATCACAAGATGAATTTTCAAAAGATGGGCCGACACACAGGCGATCTCACATCAAAACACAAAGGTAGGATGACACACAGGCAGTCTCACAACCAAAGATTACCATCACAAGATGGATTTTCTAAAGGAAGGCCGACACACAGGCGGTCTCCCATCCAAGCACAAAGGTGGACCGACACACAGGCGGTCTCACAACCAAAGGTTACCATCACAAGATGAATTTTCAAAAGGAAGGCCGATACACAGGCGGTCTCACATCCAAACACAAAGGTAGGCCCACACATAGGCGGTCTCATAACCAAAGGTTACCATCACAAGATGGATTTTCAAAAGGAAGGCCAACACACAGGCGGTCTCACTTCCAAACACAAAGGTAGGCCGACACAGAAGAAGTCTCACAACCAAAGGTTACCATCACAAGATGGATTTTCAAAAGGAAGGCAGACACACAGGCGGTCTCACATCCAAACACAAAGGTAGACCGACACACGAGCGGTCTCACAACCAAAGGTTATCATCACAAGATGGATTTTCAAAAGGAAGGCCGACACACAGGCGGTCTCACATCCAAACACAAAGGTAGGCCGACACACGGGCGGTCTCACAACCAAAGGTTTCCATCACAAGATGGATTTTCAAAAGGAAGGCTGACACACAGGCAATCTCACATCCAAACACAAAGGTAGGCCGACACACAAGCGGTCTCACTACCAAAGGTTACCATCACAAGATGGATTTTCAAAAGGAATGCCGTTACACAGGCGGTCTCACATCCAAACACAAAGGCAGACCGACATACAGGCGGTCTCACAACCAAAGCTTACCATCACAAGATGAATTTTCAAATGGAAGGCCGACACACAGACGATCTCACATCCAAACACAAAAGTAGGCCGACACACAGGTGTAATACCCCAAATTTTGACCACTAAGATTTCCCATCATTATGAAAATCATCATCACAATATGGATGAACCATCATGCTTCATTAGTCTCCCCAAGGATGGGTGAGCATCCACTACAATCAAAATTAGGGTTTCAAGCCCTCTCTGAGTGCTTAGACAAAGGATCAATCAAGAAATGACATGATCTTCAACTTGTCTAATCTCTTAAACATCCACAATGGATCAAAAAGGACTCCCACTTCAAGGATTAAGCACAAGGCTGCTCCCTTCTAGGTGGATCAAGTCTCAAGATCGACAGTGTCACCAAATTAGGGTTTTGGTCGACCAGAGCCTCCAGATGGAAATTTTCATCTGGGCACAAGCCATTGATCCAAAACATAACCTAATATACTTCATGGAACCTCATGAACCCATGCATCAAGTCAATTTTGCCTCAGGGGATGCATTCATCAAAAATCAGGAATTAGGGTTTCTTGACCTAATTCACCCCTAAGTTGACTTTTGGGACAAACCATGAGCCAAGACCTCAAGAGATGATTTGAGGGTCTCTAATACACCATGTTGATCCATTTGGAACAATGGATTGATCCAAGAAGCTTGAGCAACAAGTCTCATTTTCATCTGCACCACAATTAGGGTTTTAAGGGAAAAGTCAACTGTAACTTTGACTTTTGACCAAGGCATGCTCCCAAACCCTAATACATGATTGAATATACCCTATGACACCCATGGAACATGTCCATAAAGTTTGATTTAGGTCAAGGACATGATTTCCTAAAGAATTGCACAGTTTGGAATTCATCTGATAAAAAGTCAACTGTGCACAAAAGTCAACTTTGACTTTTTGAGATTTTTCACCAAAATGGATTTTTAACCCTAAAATGATGTTAATGTATGATTTGAATCATCATTCATCAAGAAAAATCAAGAAAAGTGAGATAACTTGTAAAAGGGGTAACCATAAAACTTAGAAAATTTTCTAAGTTAAAAAATAAAGTGGCAAAGGTACCAACTTTGGAGGACCATAACTCCTAAACCACAAGGCCATTTTTTCTCATCCAAAGATGGATTTGTAGCCCTCACTATCACCTACAAAAACTTCAACTACAAGTCATTCCAATTCATTAAGGATTTTGAGTTATGGAGTGATCAAAGTGGTTGAAAAGTGAAAAAGTCACTTTTTCCAACACTTAGTGAAATTTTCACTAAGTCAGAATTCTGCTTCACTTTTTGCCAAATGTAGGGGGATTTTTCACTTGGAATCAAAAGAGATCAAAACCAAACTTGTTCAAACAGTTGTTGTATCATGTTAGGGCTTTCCAAAATGGCCAAGAACATTGCCAAATTCAACCTACATCATGAGATACAACATTGGCAAGTTGCCTTGCTGAAATCTGTCAAGGCAAGGCAGAATTTGCATTTTGGCTCGATTTGCCAAAATCAGCCAATTGCAATTGATCCAATCCACTTGGACACCTCAGAGGATTGAATCCAAAGGGGACAATCACTTAGCCAAGCCTCCAAGGTCCAAGGAACAAGGAATAGCATGTTGAACCTAGAGTTGCCAAAGTAGGGACAAGACTTCAAATTTGGAATGAGGCATTCAATGGAACCATCAAGGTGGCATGGACTGAGCCATTCTCATCTGAAATCAGTCAAGACTTATCCAAGACCAAGGGGACCAAAGCTCTGTGCCCTAACCTCTAGTCAATGGCTAGAGGAGACTTTCATTCCCATTGGCCAACATTGAGGAAACCTACTTACCAGCTGCCATGCACTATTCCTTGCAAAACAAACTTGCTCTACTATAAATAGAGCTCAATTGTGGTCAGTTTAAGTACACCAAAGCCATCTAACAGATGCTTTCCTCAAAATCTCTTTCTCTTGGCAAAAATGCCTTTCTTAGCAAGGTAGTTATCGGGTTTTGAGTTTGAGAGCAATTCTGCACAAACCAATCACTCACACATCTCACATACATCACATATGAGCTGATCAAACACTCACATAACATCTGGAACATCAAAATCTCAAAATCACTTGCCATCCACACAAGTTTGAAGTGAAGTTGCAGCTGAGATGCCATAAACTGATCCAGTCCATTTCAATTCAATCCAAGTGTTCAAACACACTCCATATGGTGTAGGGAAGCTGTTCAGATCATCACAACTCATCTGTAACATCTCCAACCCAGAATTTGATTTGCTCTTGCTGTCACGACTTGGAGGTAAGCCTAAACTTGGTCATCTCTCAATCTATGCATATTTCCTCGCACAATAATTTGGCCATATGTTCATAATCATGCATGGAATGTTTTCCCTCAATTAATTGCATTGTTTGAATCGTGTATCAAAAATCCTAGCCTTCATGCAGAAATTAGGGTTCTTGAGGTCTCTTCGTGATTTCTTGTTGTATGTTTAATTTAAATGAAATTAAAGTACATAGACATGGTCGTGAGGTTGAGGCGAACATAATGATATGTGGATTGCATGATATGGTTACGTATTCATGGAGATTGGATAGAAAATGCAAATCTGGGCAAACTGAAAAACGCGCGTGTTCTTGGTGTTGTTCTTGGCGCCATTTTCATATATTTGAATATTTGAATTTTGTGATTTTGTTTAATTGATTCAAAAATTAATTTCTCTCTGAGTTTTAATGATTTTGAGTTGATTCTTTTTTTAATAATTCACAAAAATGTTAAAATATTTTATTTTCACAAAAAATCCCAAAAATATTATTTATTTCATATAATTGTTATTTTTGTAAAGAATTAATATTTTGATTGTTTTTGGCATTTTAAATATTTTTTCTACATTGATTTTGCAACTTTTAATGCTTTCTAATTATTTTGTAGGTCAATACTTAATTTTTGAAGCATTAATCCAAGATCATAATTTGTTTTCCATGTGTTAAACAATTTTTGATCATTTTAATTGAATTTTTATTCAATTAAATACATTTTTGAAAACAAATTAGGGTTTTGGATTAATTCAACCCTCATAAATCATTTTCAAAACACTTTGGGCCTCTATTAGAGTGTAAGACCCAATCCTTTTTTTTGACCAAATCATCTTTGGGCCTCACTTATTGTAAAAGTCCCGATACCGTCAAAAAACAAACGGCGCGATCGTCGCCTTTTTAAAAATCATCTGGGCCTACCCTCGAGTACTAAGACCCATTTCTTTTTCTTTAAAACTTTTTGGGCCTCTTGAGAGAGTGTAAGACCCATCCCCCCTTGTACAAAAACTGTTTGGGCCTCACTCATTGTATAAGTCCCTCTGTACAAGTAAACGGCGCGATCGTCGCCCGTTTAAAATTAAAAACCATCTGGGCCTACCCTCGAGTAGTAAGACCCATTTCTCTTTTCTTTAAACCTTTTTGGGCCTCTTGAGAGAGTGTAAGACCCATCCCTTTGTACAGAAAACCTTTTTTTTTGGGCCCCAGTCACTTGTATAAGTCCCGCTGTACAAAGTCAAACAGTGCGCTCACTGATAAAACCTTGGGCCTCTCCTTGAGTTGTAAGCCCTAAATCTTTCTTTTTCAAAGCACTTTCTCCTTTGATTTTGAATATACTGTTGTTTTCAATCTTTCTTTGTTGAACAACTAACCAAACAGCATGGAAGCACTACAACCGAGTAAGTGGTTATCGCTTTCATTTACTGCTTTCATATTATAAACTGTATTGTGGGGCTGCTCACTGTAAACCTCGCACGTTTACTAGTGGTTTTTTCTTTAAAAGAGTTTTTCTTGAACTTTTCTTTGGTTTGGGACCCACGGGCTTCTTAAAAGCATCGGCCTCCTCTTGGGCATCGTACAAGGACCCACAGGCTTTCTATAAGCAACCCGGCCTCCTCTTGGGCATTATTCAAGGACCCTACGGCTTCTTAGAAGTATTCACACCCTCCTCTTAGGCTTCGTATAATGATCTCTTCCTCCGGGAATGATAGCCTCCTCTTGGGCTTCGTACAAGGACCCGTCGGCTTCTTAAAAGTTTCCAGCCTCCTCTTGGGCTTCGTACAAATTGTCCCGATGACCTCCTAGAGATATAGGAACAGAACGTAGTCATCCTCATAGAACAGTCCTTTCATAGAGTCTACTACTGTTTCTCGAAGCATAGTACAAAAGATAAAACTCTAGACTTGGACAGTCTAACTTCCTTGAGTCTCAAAGACATTCTCAAGCACCCTTCGTTAAATAGGAAGGAAACCCGCAGACTCGGATAGTCTCGATACCCTTTGGATTTCCCGTTTCCTCAAAGAGAAGGAAATATCCCTGATCCTCAAATTAAATCCCTGTGTACAGTGTTACTCATATAAGAACTGATTTTCTCTTTTAAATCAGTATATTGGATCTGTCACTCAACTGAAACAGTTACAATAGCCTCCATCTCGAGCTTCGTACGAGATACCAAAATTCTCCCCAGTGGAGTCAAAACAACCTTTTCGCCTCTCTCTCGGGCTTTGTACGAGATACAAAAACACTCTCTTACTTAGTATAAAAGATTCTCCAACTGAGTCAACTCTTTGCTAGCCTCCTCTTAGGCTTTGTATAACGATATGCCCCACTGGGTCAAAAACTTTTAGCCTCTCTCTCGGGCTTTGTACGAGGCACAAAATAGCCTCCTCTTAGGCTTTGTATAATGATTTTCCTAGCGGAAATTAACCTCCTCTTAGGCTTTGTATAAGAAAACCACTGGTTGATCCAATCAACCTTTTAGCATCAAAGTTGTACCTCGTTCGCAGTACACAAACATCAACAACTCCTTTCTTTTCATCTAATCGCTGTAAGCGGCAAGCCTCTAGATCATCTACATCCATGCCACTGTCCCTCTTTTAGCATGAGAAATTCCTAAGGAAAGATGGCATTGCTCTACACTGAGTTAAAGTCTTCTCCTTCAGGTTAAAACCCTTTCTTCGGAAATTATGGCATTGCTCGGATCCGCGTATCCCAGTTAAAGTAATTCTCCTTCTCCCCTCTTTAGAGATGACAAATTCTCTCTAAAGTCGAGGTCTTTTAGCTTCACATCTTGGGCTTTGAACAAGATACAAATCACCTTTCGCTTCACGTCTTGGGCTTTGAACAAGACACCAAAAACCAATTTCCTCCCATAGAATAGGAGGAACTACGAACGCTCTGATTTCCCTATTTCGGTAAACGGGAATACGTAGCCATAAGATCGAAAGAAAAGATCTTAGCGGGCGCAATCAACAAAAAACCCAAATCCCATATCTCCATCAATTAAAAGCAGTAATTTAAAAGCATCAGTCCTAATATACTAATCCTTATTCCCCGCCAGAAACCCTTTGCCTAGAAAAAAAAAAGAAAGAACCGTATTGGCGAAATACGAATAACCAGTACAAAGGCCCCCCACATTGATAGCATCCGTAACCTAACAGACCGCTGTTTAAACACAGTATGCAAGCAGGGTTAATTGGAGACATCTATTTCCCTTCCTTATTCAGCTCACAATAGGATAAAAAATGAATCGACCTGTAGTTTTAAAGCTCAAACCGCAGAGAGCGACCAGCGCTTAAGAACCGCGTCCAAAATCGCTCGCTACAGAAAAGTGGCGCCCACCGTGGGGCCTTTCAAAGTTAGATCTAGGCACGGTCGTCCCCATTTTTCTAAGGAAAAGTGGCGCCCACCGTAGGGCCCTTGTTTTTCTTTCTGTCTGTTTTCCTTGTAAAATGGCGACTCTGCTGGGGAGTCTCCTTTTCTGCCTTAGGGCATCATCCCCGTTTTCTACGGAAAATGGGAACTCTACCGAAGAGAAAGATTGACCTATGCTGGTCCATCTCTTAGGCAGGGAACCACAGATTGGGGCTTCCGCCGGGGAACCCATTTCTGTCAGGAACTTAAGATTCGTAGCTTTATAAGTCTAGGATGATTAGGACAAATATATATACTGCTTTTCCTAATTGCTATACGTGTTTATTTTTCTGCTACTGGGAATGCGGGTGATGCCGTATGTGGAAAGATTGAGTATACACCTAGAAAAGCCAACCCTTTCGTAGTGCGGAAGCTATCGGAAATAGCTGTTACGCGATACTACCCTCATTTGAGGCTGGTGATCTATTCTCGGTGAATAGCACTTACTCTAAGATTGCACACAACTCGCTGGCGATCCGCTTGTTGTCTGCCTTCCTGGGAGGAGCTAATGATAATGAGTACAGGTACAAAAATCACCCTAGTATAAACCTTTGGGGATGGGTAGAGCCTTGACTTCATGACAACGACCCTCTGACCCCATGTTTTTTCTATGTTTTTGTGTGCTGCATTCATGCATCCATTTAATAAAACATTAAAACATTCAAAAAACTTTTCTTCTAGTCTCTCTATTTTTCAAATTAAACTAAGACTGTGATTGCAAATATCAGAGAAAAAGATTGCATTAATGGATTTCGGTAGAAGGAGAACTCACCAGTATACCTTCAAGGTTCCAAAACTAGGGGATTTGAGAAAGTTAGCGAGGATGATCGTTAACCCAGAGGCTTTCAGAGCCAAGCATGGTGGTTTGCTACCACTGTTAAGAGTCCATGTGATTAAGGGGATCATGGACGCGCTCATTCAGTTCTACGATCCGGTTTATCATTGTTTCACATTCCCAGATTACCAGCTGGCACCAACGCTGGAGGAGTATTCTCATCTGACTGATTTACATATCACAGATCGAGCTCCATTTTCTGGACTGGAAGAAATTCCAAAGAATCAGACTATTGCAAGAGCAATTCATTTGGACGAGTCTGAGGTCAGGACTCACATGATTACTATGGGTGGCATCCAAGGTTTGCCAGCCCAGTTCCTAACCAAGAAAGCTCTGTACTTCGCTAGTATAGGGAACGGGACTGCTTTTGAAAGCATCTTTGTCTTTCTCACCTACGGGTTATTTTTGTTTCCCAACATCAATAACTTTGTCGATATCAACGCTATTAAGGTTTTTCTCATTGGAAACCCTGTGCCGACTTTGCTCGCAGATGCGTATCATTTTGTACACTTGGGAAATTTGTACAGCGGAGGAGAGATCACATGCTGTGTACCTTTGCTTTACAAGTGGTTTATCTCTCACTTGCCCAAATCTTCCGCTTTTTGGGATTGCAAGAGTGTCTTACGTTGGTCGCAGAAGATCATGTCCCTCACCAACTCTGATATAGATTGGTGTAATAGGATTTATGAGGGAATCAGAATCATTGACCGTTGTGGAAACTTCCCCAGTGTACCCCTCATAGGAACTAAAGGAGGAATCAACTATCATCCGATATTAGTTCTTCGTCAATTTGGATACCCGATGAGACACATCCCACTGGGTGTTCATCTGGAAGGTCTTTTCTTCAAAGAAGGAGAAAACGACAGAGCACTAAAGATGGAAATAGTGCATGCTTGGAAACAGGTTCATAAGAAAGGACGAGAGTCTCTGGGAAAACCGGACTGTGTCTCGGTGGAGCTTTATCTCCATTGGGTACAAACTAGAGCTCTCAAGCTAAAGATGCCTTATCCTCGTTATGGAATTCTTCCACCGAGGGAAACTGTCATGTACTTCATGGTGGAAACTGAAAAGCTTCAGGTTACTCTCAACAAAGTTCAACGGGAGAGAAGGTCTTGGAAGAACAAGTACCGCACCCTCGACGTAGAGTGTATCCAAATACAGTAACTACTAAAAGAGAAAGATGATCTGATTGAAATTTTGGAGCAGCATGCTGTAGAGAATCAAGATGACCAAAGGAATTTGCTCACTCCTTTCACTTGGCAAAGGAATGACAACCCGACAACGGCCCAAGCGCCCCGGTCAAAGAAAAAGAAGATACCAGAATCAGCACCCGATTTCTCTTCAGAGAGGACTCGGGACCCATTAGTTTAGGTTTCTGTTTCTGCACTTTGTAATCTACTGTATTTCCATTTCTGTAATCCTTTGGAATTCAATAAAAAGGGGTTTCCCCACCGTTTGATATTTGCAATCTAATTGTCGAAGTTTATTTTGATTAAATAAAAAAAACAACAATTAATATAATCATTACATTCATCATTCTCACATCGCGTATTCTTCTTCCCTACGAATCTCACGTTTGTGTCTTGATTCTAGAGTCAAACTGTCTCATTCGTATAATACTCGGGCCAATCGTCAGAAAAAGATGGATGATCTTGAGGAAGAAAACAGAGAGTTGAAAGAAGAGATTGACGCTCTAAGAGAGCATATGAGAAAGCTTCGTAACGACATGCAAGCCATGGCAGAAGCTCAGCTACAAAGAACTGTGATCTCAGAGATCACCTCAACGCCCATCATAGAAAAGTATGATCCTAGGTATCAGATACCGAAAGATCGTCCTTGGGGCATGCCTGTTAACTATATCCCGGAAGGATATGTTCCGCCGATCACTAAAGATCAGGGAATCGCAACAGAAGCCGTTGGGCCTGAAGGTTACAAACTTTGGGAAAGCGAAGATGCCAGGGGCATACTCAAGACTCCTGAAGGTTACAAACTTCGGGAGGCGCCAAGACTTACTGCCGTAGTCACGGTACCACCCCCTGTGGTGCACACTGTCCCGGCAGGACAGATTCCACCGACACCTTCTAGTAAGAAGGAAACTATGTTTGACAGAATGGAGGAATTCCAGGAACAGTTCTTGGAAATGCAGAAAGAGCTGCAAGCCATTCGCGGTCAGGATCTATTTGGAAAGGACGCCGCAGACCTCTGCTTGGTCCCAAATGTGAAAGTCCCGCACAAGTTCCAAGTGCCCGACTTTGAAAAATACAAGGGTAACTCTTGCCCTCAGAGCCATTTGGTGATGTACGCTCGGCGGATGTCAGCTCAGACGGAGAATCCGGACCTGCTGATTCACTACTTCCAGGATAGTTTGACCGGTGCCGCACTCAAATGGTACATGGGTTTAAACCGTACTACGATCAGTACATTCAGAGATCTTGGTACTGCCTTCGTCCAACAATACAAATACAATTTGGACATGGCACCCGACAGAGATCAACTCAGATCAATGTAACAAAAAGACAAGGAAACCTTTAAGGAGTATGCTCAAAGGTGGCGTGAAATTGCCGCTCAAATTTGTCCACCTCTTGAGGAAAAAGAGATGACAAAAATCTTCTTAAAGACCTTAAGTTCGTTTTACTATGACCGAATGGTTGCCAGTGCGCCCAGTGATTTCACCGAAATGGTCGGTATGGGTGTACGTCTTGAGGAAGCCGTCCGAGAAGGACGTTTGGTAAAAGACACTGGATCGACGAGCGGTACTAAAAAATACGGTAGTGCTCTCCCTAAGAAAAAAGAGCAAGATATTGGGAATATCTCTCTCGGAAAGCAAAGGTGACGTTATCAGCCAGTAGCAGCTGTTACTCCTGCTATCGGCCCCGCGCCTGTTCCTACGTACCAACCTCAGGTTGCGCAGAGCCAACCTGACCAACAAAAGACACAACAGCCTCTTCAACAGGCTCGTCCTCCATATAATAACAACCGTACAACACGACCATCAGGGTTTGATCCTATACCCATGTTGTACGCAGAGCTGTTTCCGTTACTGCTGGCTAAGGGGCACATTCAGACTAAGTCTCCCCTTTCAATTCTGGAAAATCTGCCTTTTTGGTTTAAAGCGGATCAAACATGTCCTTATCATCAAGGAGGTTCAGGGCATAACATTGAGACTTGCCTCAATTTCAAATCCGACGTGCAAAAGCTTGTTAAGAGCGGGCTCTTATCTTTCAAAGATACGAATCCTAATGTTCTTACGAACCCGCTGCCTCAACACGAGAAAGCTGCAGTCAATCTGATTGAGAAAGAGACTAACAATGTCTATCAAATTCACGATGTACTCTTATTGGGGACCAATCTGGTCAAGATGCATTGTAGACAGAGTGGATATGGCCATGTGCCACCTCATAATTATCACCAGTGTGATATCTGCTCTAAAGATAACCAAGGGTGTTCGGTAGTGCAAGCAGCTCTACAGGAACAAATGGATCTTGGATGGATCCAAGAGCACCGAGTTCGTGGAGTTAACATGGTTTACACGAATTCCAACATCATTCAAAACCACGACATCCGTGCGATGAATGTCAACTTGGTGGCGATGCACTCAAGGCAAAGCCAGTATCATAATCTGCCGCGGCACGATTACAGTTCATGTCTGATTTGCTCGGTAAACAAACAGGGATGCTCTTTCATACAAGAGGCCCTCCAGCGTCAGATGGATCTTGGATGGATCCAAGACTACCATGATAGGAACTCCTATCAAATCAACATGGTTCAGATCTTTAACATCCGCGTGATGAATACCAATCTGGTAGAGTTACATGCTGAGCAGGTCCGACTCAGATTCTTAATATCACATGACTATCAAAACTGTAAAGCAGGTTGCGAAAACGATCGAGGTTGTACCCTTGTCCAGGAGGCACTTCAGCACTTGTTAAATCACTGGTGGATGCCAATCTATATGGACAAAGATACTCAGCAGATTAGTATCAATAACAGGAATCCTACTCGTCGTCAAAGTCAGGATGTCCGATCAATGGAAGGTAACCTAGTGAGATTACATTGTATTCAAAGTGGGCGTGGCCAGGTGCCACCACACAACTATGACAGTTATAGCGTCTGTTCGGAAAGTAACCAAGGGTGTTACCTTGTGAGAGCAGCTCTTCAGGGTCAGGTCGATCATGGAGAAATTCGTCCATATCCCGGTTCAGGACCCATCATTTGGTCGCCGAACTACCTTGCCGAGCAAGTTGAGGATGTTGTCATAATCTCTGGTCATCACAGGACCAGGGATGTTTTTGCCATCATCCCTCTACTTGACGAATCTAAAGTTCCCAACCAGGAACGGATCGAGATTACTTATGATGGTCAGAAAAATCAGAAAGTCCCCATAGTCATTTATCTACCGGGACCACTACCGTATGAATCAGCTAAGGCAATCCCTTACAAATACGGTGCAACAATAATCGAGAATGGAAAGGAAATTCCATTACCCTCCGTCGTGAATATTGCAGACATCAGTCATGTAACACGGAGCGGTCGAATCTTCAACCGAGGGGTTGGAGAATCCAACAAAGAAAAGGAACTTCAGGCGGAAATTCCTGATCCACCAGTCAGTCAATCTGGTAACCCCGACTTTTCAAAAGACAAAGATGAGATGCTAAAGCTCATCCAAAGGAGTGAATATAACATTGTTGATCAACTGTTACAGACTCCTTCAAAGATCTCAGTATTATCGCTGTTACTCAGTTCAGAAGCCCACATGGAGGCTCTACAGAAAGTCTTGGAGCAAGCCTTTGTGGAACAGGATGTAACAATCAGACAATTCGATAGCATTGTCTCTAACATCACTTCCTGCAATAATTTGGGATTTAGTGATGAGGAATTACCTGAAGAGGGTCGTCGTCATAACATGGCACTCAACATTACAGTTAACTTCCGGGGAGATGCTTTAGCCAACGTACTGGTAGACACAGGGTCAGCCCTGAATGTTATGCCGAAGTACACTTTGATGCAATTATCATTCAAGGGCCCTCCGATGAGAGTCAGCGAGGTCGTCGTCAAAGCATTCGACGGATCCAGAAAAACAGTTATCGGCGAAGTGGATCTTCCCATAACTATTGGTCCTCACACTTTCCAAATCACTTTCTAGGTCATGGACATCCGGGCAACATATAGTTGTTTATTAGGAAGACCTTGGATACATCAGGCTGGAGCGGTTACCTCAACCCTCCACCAAAAGCTAAAGTTCATCAAGAACGATCAACTTGTCACGGTTTGTGGGGAACAAGCCTTGCTTGTGAGTAACCTATCATCATCTACTTGTGTGGAACCCGAGGAGGTTATTGGAACTCAGTTCCAAGCACTATCGGTGAGCAAGAACGATCAATCCGAAGAAGGAACTTCAATTTCTTCATACAAAGATGTTATCAAAGCGGTCGAGAGTACCGATACAAAAGGATGGGGACGGCTTGTCATTCCTATTGACAATAAAACAAAGTAGGGTCTTGGTTTTTCTGCGACCTGTACCCAAACAGCCGCCAATGATGAAAGTCTTCATCCCCTTCAAAACTTCTTCCACAGTGGAGGTTTTCTTCACCCAGTGTCTCAGACAGTTCATACTATCAATGAGGAAGATCCCTCTGACACAGATGAAGAATGGAAGTCGTACCTTAACAAGGACGGCTATATGTCTCAGGAATAGGTGCCTATGCCTTTTTGCTTTCCTACAGAAAGTCCGAGATTTATACCAAGATCAGATGTCGAAATGATCTACGGGGATTGTGATCCGGAAGGATATCGTGCTCCTCCAAATTCATTAGAGGAAGACACTCTGATGAAAGAAAACTCTGATCACAATTACTATGGCCCGATGGATGGCCTGCCAATGTGGCAGCCTTACCCAGGAAACTTGGGGCAAGAAATTCAGCCGGGTAATGAAACTCAGCTGAGCGTCATTGAACAGAATACCTGTGTCCCCACCATGTCATGGGATCAACACTCAGGTCATTCGGAAACTACTCAACATGAAGATGAATTCGCAACGTTTGCAAGACTAGAATTCATCAACTATGCTTTTCCTGAGGTCAACGTCATCGAGAGGGATGACTTCTCCAGTTCCAAAGAAGTTTGGGACACTCTGGGAGAACCAAGTGGAAAATACGACTTCATGGTCAAGTACACCGCTCCCGAAAGCTCTCGTATCAGGCTCGAAGATATCCAGTCAACTGGATGGGGAGATACAGCTGAGAGCACAAATGCTATGCAAAATGCAACAGAGGAATCCTCCTACGACAATTCTGCCTGGGAGACAGATTCCAACGATCCTGCGCCACCAGAAATCAGCGTCATTTCTGAAGACAAATCAAAAAAGGTGCCAGACTTTGTGATTCACCGAGGAGTTCGCCGCCAATGGGTTGTCGTCGAGGTTCTGAAGGTCGTTCGTCAGTCAAAGTAATTGCCATCTTTAACCTTTCACCATGCCCAGGTGAAACGGATGTTTTGATAGTTCTCGCTTTCTGTAAATTTCCCTCTTCGCTTTGCTCAAAGCGACAGAGTTTTGTTTTATAGGGTTGTAGTTTCAAGATTCGACTTGTTCATTAATAAAATAACGTCGTTCTGTAATTTCCGCATTAATTGTTGTTTTCTCTTTTTGCTTTTTCAGAAAATGGTAATCCTAAAAAACATTCAATAATAAAAACAAGCAGTAAAATAAATACACTGCACACACTTACATTTTCTCTATCTCTTCTAAACACGAATCATCACGTCATGCAGATAGCTTGTTTTATACCCTGTTGAAACATACGATCCGATGCCTTCTTCCAACTTTGAGTTCCCAGTATTCGAGGCTGAAGAAGAAAATGACAACGAAATTCCAAAAGAGATCTCCCGACTACTCAGACAAGAGGAAAGGTCCATTGAACCTCACAAAGAACCGTTGGAAATGGTAAACCTGGGTTCAGATCAAGAGAGAAAAGAAATCAGGATTGGGGCACTGCTCAGCCCAACTACCATAGAGGGTTTGATAAAGCTTCTCAAAGAATTCCCTGATGTGTTCGCTTGGTCCTATCAGGATATGCCAGGGTTGGATACCAACATCGTGGAACATCACCTACCGTTGAGATTGGAATGTCCGCCAGTAAAGCAAAGGTTGAGACGCACTCACCCGGACATGGCCATCAAAATCAAGGAGGAGGTACAGAAACAGATTGACGCGGGTTTCCTCGCTACATCTGAATATCCTCAATGGTTAGCCAACATCGTACCCGTTCCCAAAAAGGATGGAAAGGTTAGAATGTGTGTCGATTACAGAGATCTGAACAAGGCAAGTCCAAAGGACGACTTTCCTTTACCGCACATTGACATGCTGGTTGACAGCACAGCAAAATTCAAAGTGTTCTCCTTCATGGATGGATTCTCGGGCTATAATCAGATCAAAATGGTGCCGAAAGACATGGAAAAAACTTCGTTCATTACCCCATGGGGCACCTTTTGTTACAAGGTAATGCCGTTCGGTTTGAAGAACGCCGGGGCAACCTATCAAAGGGCCATGACTACTCTGTTTCATGACATGATACATAAGGAAATCGAGGTATATGTCGATGATTTGATTGCAAAATCAAGAACAGAGGATGAGCACGTTGAACATCTGTCAAAATTGTTCGAACGTCTAAGAAAATTCAAGCTCCGCTTGAATCCCAACAAGTGCACCTTCGGTGTCCGGTCGGGGAAACTACTAGGGTTCATCGTCAGCCAAAAAGGGATTGAAGTTGATCCTGACAAGGTCAAGGCCATTCAAGAAATGCCTTCTCCGAAAACTGAAAAACAAGTCAGAGGATTCCTGGGACGTTTGAACTACATCTCCAGATTCATATTCCTTATGACTGCCACTTGTGCGCCGATTTTCAAGTTATTGAAAAAGAACCAGGATTGCGTTTGGTCAGAAGATTGCCAAACCGCCTTCGACAGTATTAAGGAATATCTGTTGAATCCTCCGATTCTATCACCTCCAGTGGAAGGAAGACCACTGATCATTTACCTCACAGTCCTAGAGGACTCAATGGGATGTGTACTTGGCCAACAAGACGAAACTAAAAGGAAAGAGTCTGCCATTTACTATCTGAGCAAGAAATTCACCGACTGCGAGACTCGGTACACAATGCTTGAGAAAACTTGTTGCGCTTTGGCTTGGGCAGCCAAACGTCTTTGCCAGTACATGATTCGTCATACTACTTGGTTGGTCTCCTAAATGGATCCAATCAAGTACGTTTTCGAAAAACCTGCTCTCACGGGAAGGATTGCCCAGAATATGACATAGAGTACCATGCTCAGAAAGCCGTTAAAGGAAGTATTTTAGCCGATCATTTGGCTCATCAACCGATTGACGATCAAGAATCAATCGGGTTTGACTTCCCAGACGAAGATGTCATGTATCTAAAAATGAAAGATTGCGATGAACCGCTACCCAGTGAAGGGCCAGAACCAGGTTCCCAGTGGGGACTTATCTTTGACTGAGCAGTCAATCATTATGGAAACGGAATTGGGGCAATCATTGTTACCCCTCAGGGTTCCCACATTCCTTTCACTGCCAGACTTATGTTCAAATGTACGAACAACGAGGCCGAATACGAAGCATGTATTATGGGTCTCGAAGAAGCAATTGATTTAAGGATAAAAAACTTGGACGTATACGGCGATTCAGCCCTGGTTATCAATCAGATAAAAGGAGATTGGAACACATACCAATCAGGATTGATTCCTTACAAAGACTATGCAAGAAGGTTGTTACCTTTCTTCAACTGAGTCGACTTTCATCACATCCCTCGTGATGAGAATCACATGGCTGATGCATTAGCCACTCTCTCTTCCATGATTAGTGTAGGTCGATGGAATAACATACCTAAGATCGACATCATGCGCCTTGAACGGCCCGCTTACATCTTCGCGATTGAAGCAGTCATAGACGACAGACCTTGGTATCACGATATCAAATGCTTCCTTCAGAAACAAGAGTACCCATCTGGGGCACTCAGAAAAGACAGGAAAACCCTCAGAAGATTGGCTGGAAACTTCTTCCTGAGCGGTGACACTCTCTATAAGAGAAATTTTGACATGGTCTTGCTCCGATGCGTCGACAGACCAGAAGCAGACGTGCTCATGAAAGAAATTCATAAAGGATCCTTTGGCACTCATGCCAATGGACACACAATGGCGAGAAAAATTCTCAGGGCCGGGTACTATTGGTTGACAATGGAATCCGACTGCTACAAGTACATGAGGAGGTGTCACAAGTGTCAGATATACTCCGACAAAATTCATGTACCGCCATCACATCTCAAAGTTCTTTCTTCCCCGTGGCCTTTTTCCATATGGGGAATCGACATGATTAGCATGATTGAGCCCAAGGCTTCAAACGGACATCGGTTCATCCTGGTAGCCATTGACTATTTCACCAAGTGGGTCGAAGCAGCGTCATTCGCCAATGTAACCCGACAAGTGGTGGTCCGATTTATCAAAAACAATATCATCTGCCGTTATGGTGTTCCAAGTGAGATCATTACTGATAATGGATCTAACTTAAACAATAAGATGATGAAAGAGTTGTGTGCAGAGTTCAAGATTGAACACCATAACTCATCTCCCTACCGACCCAAGATGAACGGAGCAGTAGAAGCGGCTAACAAGAACATCAAGAAGGTTGTTCAAAAAATGGTTGTAACCTATAAAGATTGGCACGAGATGCTACCCTTTGCTCTTCACGATTATCGCACATCTGTCCGCACTTCAACAGGGGCTACCCCTTTCTCTCTAGTATATGGCATGGAGGCAGTGCTTCCCATAGAAGTAGAGATCCCATCAATTCGGGTATTGATGGAAGCTAAGCTCACCGAAGCTGAATGGTGTCAAAGTCGACACGACGAATTAAATCTGATCGAAGAGAAGAGAATCACGGCACTATGCCACGGTCAGTTGTATCAACAGAGAATGAAGAGGGCGTTCGACAAAAAGGTTCGGCCTCGTGTCTTCATAAAAGGAGACCTCGTGCTCAAGAAGATACAATCATTTCTCACTGATTCCCGGGGCAAATGGACCCCGAATTATGATGGCCCCTATGTGGTCACGAAAGCTTTCTCAGGCGGCGCCTTGAGACTTGCAACCATGGACGGAGAGGAATTTGCCTACCCCACGAATGTTGATGTAGTCAAGAAATACTTCGCCTAAACTAAAAAACTAAAAAAAAAAAAACGTCTCGGTGGATTGAAAACCCGAAAGGGCGGTCCAGGCAAAAGTTAGAGACATGAAAAAAAAGAATCATCCCGATGGATTGGAAATCTCATAGTACAATCCAGGCAAAAATTAGGGATAATGGCAAGTAACTATGTTCAACAGAGGCAAGTCCCTCAGCAGTAGTTAACATTATCTATCGGAGGAAATCTCCAGTCAAAGGTCATCTTCGACGGAAGCTCAGGATGCCCCGAATTCAAAGTTGGTAGAAGGATAGTGGTCGTTATGTTTCAACGTAGCCCTTTTCCCTGTAAATTACCATTTTCTAACTTTGTATATACTCTTTGGAATCACGCGTTTGGCTGATCTCCATCTTATCAATAAAATTTGAGCCTTTGTGCTTTTGTTTGTAATTCTTAACTTGCTTTAGCTTTACAGAACGACGTTGTTTAAACTTAATCAGCGATTCTTGAAATAAAACAAAAATGAATTTACTTGTTAAAACTTTTTCTGCTTTTAAATTAAAGATGGCATTTCTTTTGACTGTTGAACATCAGAAGAACATCGGTTGCTTCTCCCGAAGTAAGCGAATTTCAAAGTGCATAATCAAAGTACTCCTTCTAAGCCAGTATGCCTGAATGAAGGGATCAACTGTGTCAGAGACCTTGTTTCGTCTGACACGCCTCGGCCGAGTTCTCATCTCCTAAACCCGATCAACATAGCTCCCCGCGTGGACTATGTCTCCTAAGCAAGGTGGAATTGCTATTTTGAATCAACGGTACTTCTTCGCCCCGCGATGGCTGAGTATCCAATTATGTTCATCCATTAGTCTGTATGTCGCGTCTGTTTTGTCAGCATAAACATACATACTTCATGCATTTTTTATTTGCATTCACATTTCATATTGCATCACTATCACTTGAGTCGGTCTTGTCCCCTAGTGATAAACAGTTTTCTCAATCGAGTTTGTCAGTTCTTTCCTCGTCAGGAAGTGTTGCGTCTGCACAATCTCGCCACCAGTGTATCTTTAGATCAGAGTCGGCACTTGGCCACTTTGATAACTTGAACCTCTGAAAAGCTAGAGAAAACTTTCAATAAGCATCACTCTTCGCCATTGAAGATGATATCCTTGTTTTCCCGGATTAAGGAAAATCCACAGAGAAAGCCTCGTGATCAGAGATTCGGCAGTACATCAGTATTTCTCTGAAAAGTCGTTGATGAAAAGGTCATCGACACCTCAAAATTGGACCCCATCATATGGCGTTTCTCCGGGAAGATCCCGAGAAAAGTATGATGAAAGATCCCAAACGAAAGCAGTCTCTCAAGAGACTCACTTTCCCCAGTAGAAACAAATGGCGTCTCCAACAGAGAAGTTTGTACAACTCTACAACTCAGACGAATGGGTTCCCCAGCAAGTCTGACATCGAAACTTTTTCCACTCAAATGGCGTCTCCCCAGGAAAATTCAGCGAGAAGTTTGAAGGAAAACTGCTACACATAGCGTCCCTTGTCAGTAAAGTTTATTGACAAAAGAAACTTAGACCAGTTCCTTGGTAAGAAACCAGGATCGAGGGGGAGTTTAAATCAGAAACTAAGACCAGTTCCTTGGTAGGAAACCAGGATCGAGGGGAAGTTTAAATCAGAAACTGAGACCAGTTCCTTGGTAGGAAACCAGGATCGAGGGGAAGTTTAAATCAGAAACTGAGACCAGTTCCGTGGTAAGAAACCAGGATCGAGGGGAAGTTTAAATCAGAAACTAAGACCAGTTCCTTGGTAGGAGACCAAGAACGAGGGAAAGTTTATTTCAAAAGAAAACTGAGACCGGTTCCTTGGTAGGAAACCAGGATCGAGGGGAAGTTTATCCTTTTCTAAGCATCATTGCTTAGCTAAAGAAGATGAATGCGTAAGCTGCCATTCATAACCACCATCAAAATTTCGGATATTCCGATATTTAATCCTCTTGCACCCCGAATGCTCGAATCCCTTCGTCATTCACACCTTCGGGTCCAAGAAGATTAAATAGGGGCATCTATAATACCCCAAATTTTGACCACTAAGATTTCCCATCATTGTGAAAATCATCATCACAATATGGATGAACCATCATGCTTCATTAGTCTCCCCAAGGATGGGTGAGCATCCACTACAATCAAAATTAGGGTTTCAAGCCCTCTCTGAGTGCTTAGACAAAGGATCAATCAAGAAATGACATGATCTTCAACTTGTCTAATCTCTTAAACATCCACAATGGATCAAAAAGGACTCCCACTTCAAGGATTAAGCACAAGGCTGCTCCCTTCTAGGTGGATCAAGTCTCAAGATCGACAGTGTCACCAAATTAGGGTTTTGGTCGACCAGGGTCTCCAGATGGAAATTTTCATCTGGGCACAAGCCATTGATCCAAACCATAACCTAATATACTTCATGGAACCTCATGAACCCATGCATCAAGTCAATTTTGCCTCAGGGGATGCATTCATCAAAAATCAGGAATTAGGGTTTCTTGACCTAATTCACCCCTAAGTTGACTTTTGGGACAAACCATGAGCCAAGACCTCAAGAGATTATTTGAGGGTCTCTAATACACCATGTTGATCCATTTGGAACAATGGATTGATCCAAGAAGCTTGAGCAACAAGTCTCATTTTCATCTGCACCACAATTAGGGTTTTAAGGGAAAAGTCAACTGTAACTTTGACTTTTGACCAAGGCATGCTCCCAAACCCTAATACATGATTGAATATACCCTATGACACCCATGGAACATGTCCATCAAGTTTGATTTAGGTCAAGGACAAGATTTCCTGAAGAATTGCACAGTTTGGAATTCATCTGATAAAAAGTCAATTGTGCACAAAAGTCAACTTTGACTTTTTGAGATTTTTCACCAAAATGGGTTTTTAACCCTAAAATGATGTTAATGTATGATTTGAATCATCATTCATCAAGAAAAATCAAGAAAAGTGAGATAACTTGTAAAAGGGGTAACCATAAAACTTAGAAAATTTTCTAAGTTAAAAAATAAAGTGGCAAAGGTACCAACTTTGGAGGACCATAACTCCTAAACCACAAGGCCATTTTTTCTCATCCAAAGATGGATTTGTAGCCCTCACTATCACCTACAAAAACTTCAACTACAAGTCATTCCAATTCATTAAGGATTTTGAGTTATGGAGTGATCAAAGTGGCAGAAAAGTGAAAAAGTCACTTTTTCCAACACTTAGTGAAATTTTCACTAAGTCAGAATTCTGCTTCACTTTTTGCCAAATGTAGGGGGATTTTTCACTTGGAATCAAAAGAGATCAAAACCAAACTTGTTCAAACAATTGTTGTATCATGTTAGGGCTTTCCAAAATGGCCAAGAACATTGCCAAATTCAACCTACATCATGAGATACAACATTGGCAAGTTGCCTTGCTGAAATCTGTCAAGGCAAGGCAGAATTTGCATTTTGGCTCGATTTGCCAAAATCAGCCAATTGCAATTGCTCCAATCCACTTGGACACCTCAGAGGATTGAATCCAAAGGGTACAATCACTGAGCCAAGCCTCCAAGGTCCAAGGAACAAGGAATAGCATGTTGAACCTAGAGTTGCCAAAGTAGGGACAAGACTTCAAATTTGGAATGAGGCATTCAATGGAACCATCAAGGTGGCATGGACTGAGCCATTCTCATCTGAAATCAGTCAAGACTTATCCAAGACCAAGGGGACCAAAGCTCTGTGCCCTAACCTCTAGTCAATGGCTAGAGGAGACTTTCATTCCCATTGGCCAACATTGAGGAAACCTACTTACCAGCTGCCATGCACTATTCCTTGCAAAACAAACTTGCTCTACTATAAATAGAGCTCAATTGTGGTCAGTTTAAGTACACCAAAGCCACCAAAGTCCCGATACCGTCAAAAAACAAACGGCGCGATCGTCGCCTTTTTAAAAATCATCTGGGCCTACCCTCGAGTAGTAAGACCCATTTCTTTTTCTTTAAAACTTTTTGGGCCTCTTGAGAGAGTGTAAGACCCATCCCCCCTTGTACAAAAACTTTTTGGGCCTCACTCATTGTATAAGTCCCTCTGTACAAGTAAACGGCGCGATCGTCGCCCGTTTAAAATTAAAAACCATCTGGGCCTACCCTCGAGTAGTAAGACCCATTTCTCTTTTCTTTAAACCTTTTTAGGCCTCTTGAGAGAGTGTAAGACCCATCCCTTTGTACAGAAAACCTTTTTTTTGGGCCCCAGTCACTTGTATAAGTCCCGCTGTACAAAGTCAAACAGTGCGCTCACTGATAAAACCTTGGGCCTCTCCTTGAGCTGTAAGCCCCAAATCTTTCTTTTTCAAAGCACTTTCTCCTTTGATTTTGAATATACTGTTGTTTTCAATCTTTCTTTGTTGAACAACTAACCAAACAGCATGGAAGCACTACAACCGAGTAAGTGGTTATCGCTTTCATTTACTGCTTTCATATTATAAACTGTATTGTGGGGCTGCTCACTGTAAGTCTCCTTTCATAAACTCATATCTACTGTGTAATAATAGTATAGATATTTTGAGTTTCCCCGGCTACTACGTCTAGAACTAGGTGACGCCGTTTCACTTATTCGTAGAAATAGACGCCTAGATCCCCAATAGGAGCACCAGATACAGTCTTCTCTTCGGCTGTCCTCCTTAGGAATCGTCAAGAAATTCTATTCCCCAGAGATGAATTATTCTCGGTGAAACTTCTCTTGAATTTCTTCAAACCTCCGAACTGTTCAAACTCTCTTGAAAAAATAAAAGTTGCTGGATAGTAAACCTCGCACGTTTACCAGTGGTTTTATCTTTAAAAGAGTTTTTCTTGAACTTTTCTTTGGTTTGGGACCCACGGGCTTCTTAAAAGCATCGGCCTCCTCTTGGGCATCGTACAAGGACCCACAGGCTTCCTATAAGCAACCCGGCCTCCTCTTGGGCATTATTCAAGGACCCTACGGCTTCTTAGAAGTATTCACAGCCTCCTCTTAGGCTTCGTATAATGATCTCTTCCTCCGGGAATGATAGCCTCCTCTTGGGCTTCGTACAAGGACCCGTCGGCTTCTTAAAAGTTTCCAGCCTCCTCTTGGGCTTCGTACAAATTGTCTCGACGACCTCCTAGAGGTATAGGAACAGAACCTAGTCATCCTCATAGAACAGTCATTTCATAGAGTCTACTACTGTTTCTCGAAGAATAGTACAAAAGATAAAACTCTAGACTTGGGCAGTCTAACTTCCTTGAGTCTCAAAGACATTCTCAAGCACCCTTCGTTAAATAGGAAGGAAACCCGCAGACTCGGATAGTCTTGATACCCTTTGGATTTCCCGTTTCCTCAAAGAGAAGGAAATATCCCTGATCCTCAAATTAAATCCCTGTGTACAGTGTTACTCATATAAGAACTGATTTTCTCTTTTAAATCAGTATATTGGATCTGTCACTCAACTGAAACAGTTACAATAGCCTCCATCTCGGGCTTCGTACGAGATACCAAAATTCTCCCCAGTGGAGTCAAAACAACCTTTTTGCCTCTCTCTCGGGCTTTGTACGAGATACAAAAACACTCTCTTACTGAGTATAAAAGATTCTCCAACTGAGTCAACTCTTTGCTAGCCTCCTCTTAGGCTTTGTATAACGATATGCCCCACTGGGTCAAAAACTTTTAGCCTCTCTCTCGGGCTTTGTACGAGACACAAAATAGCCTCCTCTTAGGCTTTGTATAATGATTTTCCTAGCGGAAATTAGCCTCCTCTTAGGCTTTGTATAAGAAAACCACTGGTTGATCCAATCAACCTTTTAGCATCAAAGTTGTGCCTCGTTCGCAGTACACAAACATCAACAACTCCTTTCTTTTCATCTAATCGCTGTAAGCGGCAAGCCTCTAGATCATCTACATCCATGCCACTGTCCCTCTTTTAGCATGAGAAATTCCTAAGGAAAGATGGCATTACTCTACACTGAGTTAAAGTCTTCTCCTTCAGGTTAAAACCCTTTCTTCGGAAATTATGGCATTGCTCGGATCCGCGTATCCCAGTTAAAGTAATTCTCCTTCTCCCCTCTTTAGAGATGACAAATTCTCTCTAAAGTGGAGGTCTTTTAGCTTCACATCTTGGGTTTTGAACAAGATACAAATCACCTTTCGCTTCACGTCTTGGGCTTTGAACAAGACACCAAAAACCAATTTCCTCCCATAGAATAGGAGGAACTACGAACGCTCTGATTTCCCTGTTTCGGTAAACGGGAATACGTAGGCATAAGATCGAAAGAAAAGATCTTAGCGAGCGCAATCAACAAAAAACCCAAATCCCATATCTCCATTAATTAAAAGCAGTAATTTAAAAGCATCAGTCCTAACATCCTAATCCTTATTCCCCGCCAGAAACCCTTTGCCTAGAAAAAAGAAAGAAAGAACCGTATTGGCGAAATACGAATAACCAGTACAAAGGCCCCCCACATTGATAGCATCCGTAACCTAACAGACCGCTGTTTAAACTCAGTATGCAAGCAGGGTTAATTGGAGACATCTATTTCCCTTCCTTATTCAGCTCACAATAGGATAAAAAATGAATCGACCTGTAGTTTTAAAGCTCAAACCGCAGAGAGCGACCAGCGCTTAAGAACCGCGTCCAAAATCGCTCGCTACAACAGGCAGTCTCACAACCAAAGGTTACCATCATAAGATGGATTTTCTAAAGGAAGGCCGACACACAGGCGGTCTCCCATCCAAGCAGAAAGGTAGACCGACACACAGGCGGTCAAAAACCAAAGGTTACCATCACAAGATGAATTTTCAAAAGGAAGGCCAACACACAGGCGATCTCACATCCAAACACAGAGGTAGGCCGACACACAGGCGGTCTCATAATCAAAGGTTACCATCACAAGATGGATTTTCAAAAGGAAGGCCGTGACACAGGCGGTCTCACATCCAAACACAAAGGTAAGCCGATACACAGGTGGTCTCACAACCAAAGCTTACCATCACAAGATGAATTTTCAAAAGGAAGGCCGACACACAGGCGATCTCCCATCCAAACACAAAGGTAGGCCGACACACAGGCAGTCTCACAACCAAAGGTTACCATCACAAGATGGATTTTCTAAAGGAAGGCCGACACACAGGTGGTCTCCCATCCAAGCAGAAAGGTAGACCGACACACAGGCGGTCAAAAACCAAAGGTTACCATCACAAGATGAATTTTCAGAAGGAAGGCCGACACACAGGCGATCTCACATCCAAACACGAAGGTAGGCTGACACACAGGCGGTCTCATAACCAAAGGTTACCATCAAAAGATGGATTTTCAAAAGGAAGGCCAACATAAAGGCGGTCTCACATTCAAACACAAAGGTAGGCCGACACACGGGGGGTCACATAACCAAAGGTTACCTTCACAAGATAAATTTTCAAAAGGAAGGCCGACACAATGGCGGTCTCACATCCAAACACAAAGGTAGGCCGACACACGGGCGGTCGCAGAATAAAAGGTTACCATCACAAGATGGATTTTCAAAAGGAAGGCCAAAACACAGGCGGTCTCACATCCAAACACAAAGGTCAGGCGGTCTCACATCTAAACACATAGGTAGGTCGACACACGAGCGGTCTCACAACCAAAGGTTATCATCACAAGATGGATTTTCAAAAGGAAGGTAGACACAAAGGCGGCCTCACATCCAAACACAAAGGTAGGCTGACACACGGGCGGTCTCACAACTAAAGGTTTCCATCAAAAGACAGATTTTCAAAAGGAAGTCCGACACACAGGCGGTCTCACATCCAAACACAAAGGTAGACCGACATACAAGCGGTCTCACAACCAAAGGTTACCATCATAAGATGGATTTTCAAAAGGAAGCCCATTACACAGGCGGTCTCACATCCAAACATAAAGGTAGGCCGACACACAGGCGGTCTCACAACCAAAGCTTACCACACAAGATGAATATTCAAAGGAAGGTCGACACACAAGCGATCTCACATCCAAACACAAAGGTAGGCCGACACACAGGCAGTCTCACAACCAAAGGTTACCATCACAAGATGGATTTTCAAAAGGATGGCCGACACACAAGCGGTCTCTCATCCAAGCACAAAGGTAGACCGACACAAATGCGGTCAAAAACCAAAGGTTACCATCACAAGATGAATTTTCAAAAGGAAGGACGACCACATCCAAACACAAAGGTAGGCCGACACACAGGCGGTCTCATAACCAAAGCTTACCATCACAAGATGGATTTTCAAAAGGAAGGCCAACAGACAGGCGGTCTCACATCCAAACATAAAGGTAGGCTGAAACACGGGCGGTCTGACAACCAAAGGTTACCATCACAAGATGGATTTTCAAAAGGAAGGTCGACACACAGGCGGTCTCCCATCCAAGCACAAAGGTAGGTTGACACACAGGCGGTCTCACAACTAAAGGATGCCATCACAAGATGGATTTTTAAAAGGAAGGCCGACACACAGGCGGTCTCACATCCAAACACAAAGGTAGGCCGACACACAGGCGGTCTAACAACCAAAGGTTACCACCATAAGATGGATTTTCAAAAGGAAGGCCGACACACAGGCGGTCTCTCATCCAAACACAAAGATAAGCAGACACACTGGCGGTCTCACAACCAAAGGTTACCATCACAAGATGTCTTTTCAAAAGGAATGTCGACATACAGGCTGTCTCACAACCAAACACAAAGGTATGCTGACACACGGGCGCTCTCACAACCAAAGGTTATCATCACAAATAGGATTTTCAAAATGAAGGCCGACACACAGGCGGCCTCACATCCACAAAGAAAGGTAGGCCAACACACCGGCGGTCTCATAACCTATGGTTTCCCTCACAAGATGGATTTTCAAAAGGAAGGCCAACACACAGGCGGTCTCCCATCCAAAAACAAATGTAGGCCGACACACGGGAGGTCACACAACAAAAGGTTACCATCACAAGATGTATTTTCAAAAGGAAGGTCGACACACAGGCGGTCTCACTTCAAAACAGAAAGGTAGACCGACACACAGGCGGTCTCACAACCAAAGGTTATCATCACAAGATGGATTTTCAAAAGGAAGGCCGACACACATGCGGTCTCACATCCAAACATTAAGGTAGGCTGACACACGGGAAGTCTCACAACCAAAGGTTTCCATCACAAGATGGATTTTCAAAAGGAAGGCCAACACACAGGCGGTCTCACATCCAAACACAAAGGTAGGCCGACACACATGCGGTCTCACAACCAAAGGTTACCATCACAAGATGGATTTTCAAAAGGAAGGCCGACACACAGGCGGTCTCACATCCAAACACAAAGGTAGGCCGACACACAGGCGGTCTCACAACCAAAGCTTACTATCACAAGATGGATTTTCAAAAGGAAGGCCGACACACAGGCGATCTCACATCCAAACACAAAGGTAGGCCTACACACAGGCGGTCTCACAACCAAAGGTTACCATCAGAAGATCGATTTTATAAAGGAAGGTCGACACACAGGCGGTCTCCCATCCAAGCACAAAGGTAGGCCGACACATGGGTTGTCTCACAACCAAAGGTTGCCATCACAAGATGGACTTTTAAAAGGAAGGCCGACACACAGGCGGTCTCACATCCAAACACAAAGGTAGGCCGACACACAGGCGTTCTCACAACCAAAGGTTACCATCACAAGATGGATTTTCAAAAGGAAGGCCGACACACAGGCGGTCTCCCATCCAAACACAAATGTAGGCTGACACACTGGCGATCTCACAACCAAAGGTTACCATCACAAGATGTATTTTCAAAAGGAATGCCGACACACAGGCGGTCTCACAACCAAACACAAAGGTAGGCCGACACACGGACGGTGTCACAGCCAAAGGTTATCGTCACAAGATGGATTTTCAAAAGGAAGGCCGACACACAGATGGTCTCTCATCTAAACATAAAGTTAGGCCGACACACGGGCGGTTTCACAACCAAAGGTTTCCATCACACGATGGATTTTCAAAAGGAAGGCTGACACACAAGCGGTCTCACATCCAAACACAAAGGTAGGCCGACACATAGGCGGTCTCACAACCAAAGGTTAACATCACAAGATGGATTTTAAAAAGGAAGGCTGACACATAGGCGGTCTCGCATCCAAACACAAAGGTAGGCCGACACACAGGCGGTCTCACATCCAAACACAAAGGTAGGCCGACACACAGGCGGTCTCACAACCAAAGCTTACCCTCACAATATGGATTTTCAAAAGGAAGGCCGACACACAAGCGATCTCACATCCAAACACAAAGGTAGGCCGACACATAGGCGGTCTCACAACCAAAGGTTACCATCACAAGATGGATTTTCTAAAGGAAGGCTGACACACATGCGGTCTCCCATCCAAGCACAAAGGTAGGCCGACACACAAGCGGTCTCACAACAAAAGGTTGCTATCACAAGATGGATTTCCAAAAAGAAGGCCGATAGACAGGCAGTCTCACATCCAAACACAAAGGTAGGCCGACACACAGGCGGTCTCACAACCAAAAGTTACCATCACAAGATGGGTTTTCAAAAGGAAGGCTGACACACAAGCGGTCTCCCATCCAAACGCAAAGGTAGGCCGACACACTGGCGGTCTCACAACCAAATGTTACTATCATAAGATGTATTTTCAAAAGGAATGCCGACACACAGGCAGTCTTACAACCAAACACAAACGTAGTCTGACACATAGGCGGTCTCACAACCCAAGGTTAGTAGAATCAACAGATCTATAAAGATGACTCCGCTGGGGAAAAGAGAAGCCTGCACAGACAACTCTACAGGGGAGTGCAAGCATGATGAACGAATTCATCGTCAACTTCACCGGGGATAATGTAAGATTGAATCTCTTGAACTACGCCTTTTCTGCTGGGGAAAAGCCCTAAAAAGAAGGTATCAAACCTGGCTTATGCTTCAAATGCATATGTTTGAATTTTTCTATGGCGTAATGCTCCATGCGAAATGGAAATGCTACACGTTTGGAGGATGTAATGCAAAAAATGCTTATATAATGAAAAAGAGGCGCCTCAGCAAAATAAATGCTGAAGATACGAAGGCAACTCCATTAGGGATGACAAACCGAATTGTCCTTAGGGTCACAAACCGTGCTGAAGAAGACAAATTGAACGGCCTTCTTGATCAAAATCTCTGCTGAAGATGAAACCCGAAGAGAACTTCCACTCTGTTAGGGATTACAAATAACCCATGAAGATAGAATCCAAAATGACTTCCCTACACTAGGAATCAAGAAAGACAACTGTTGAAGATGGAACCCAAAGATTTGATACGGAAAAGGGGCATATAACCATTGGACTTGGAAACTGCCGAGGATGTCAACCACTATTGACCAAACCATTGAGAGGATGAACACTAGACTCTACTTGAGGAATGAAGTCAATGATACCAAACCGGCTGGGGAATAACATTGAACTTAACTTGTCGTTGGGGAAATGACTTTAACCTGCTGGGGATGATAGCATACCTTTTCTAGCGAGATTAGACACCACGAAACTGTGGGGAATATAAGATCTCTGCCAAGGAGAGACATTTAGCAAGTGTCTTGCTGAAGATGCAACATTATCCTGTCTAAGACAACCGACTTCTGAATACTCGTTAGGGAGTAATAAACTACTTTGACCGGGGGGAGCAATCCTCTACACTCATGCTAGGGAGAGAGAAATTCTCAACGCTCTGCTGAGGATGCTAGATCTTCTATGCTAGAGAGAAACTCTACTGGGGAGAAGAAATCATGCCACCCTGCAAACACACGATAAACTGAACTGTCATTATGGTCATAGACTCTGCTCGAGAACTCAACCAAACCCTCATTCTATCACAAACATCTACTAAAAGTGTTCCAAGAGTCTACTGAAGAGAATTACCAATGGCAATTGGCCTTTGACCTGCTGGTAAAAACTAAACACCACCAAAAAATCTATTTGGGGAACGACGATTGACGATATCAGCTCTGCTAGGGGACAACATTGGACTTAATATTCTATTGGAATTCTGCATTTTTCCTTTACTCCATTAGGGAGACGGAAACCGCTTTAGCACATACCCAACACTCCTCAACAATCTGGCTAGGGGAGGGGGAACTTATGAACTCTTGCTGGGGAAGATAATCATACTTTTCATGATGTTCTGTCATGAACGATAAAACTTCAGCCATCTCTGTCGGGACGAATGACGTTTCGAACACCTTGCTGGGAAAAGATACCTTTTGGTGTCCCTTGTTGAGGAAGAGAAACCCCATGCTGATTCTCATACGCGACCAATGGCCCTCTGAATTCTCCACTTGCCCCAGTCCACAGGGTCTAACGGAAGAAATCGTCTCAAGAGGATTCTACAGAAAACCTGGCTTTCAACACGCCCCAGGGTCTTCAAACTCTTGGAGAGATTTATTGGATCTCGACGTAACTGTCCTAGACAGCATAATCTATGAAGTAATTTGCCTCGAGAGGATTCGTAATGACCTGAAATACTCTGTCTCAGTATTTTGAACCTCGAAGAAGTGCTTTTGATTAACCGTCTTCTGGAGAGGATAACTTCTCGTTCTCTTGAGGTGGACTGCCTCGATACGAGCCTTGAAGTGACTTTACCCCTGAATGATTGATCTTCGAGAGATTTGGTGAATCTCAACGTGATTGCCCTCATTTGACTGAACTTTAGAGAGATTTCTCGACGTGGCTGCCCCAGATCGGCTACATTCTATCATGACTTACCGGAAAAGCCCAGGCTACCCAGAGTCTCTTGGCAACATGCCCCTTGTCACGACTGTCCTTCAGAATTTTCAAGCATCTCAACATGGCAGGACCGAGCTTCTCGACTGACGTTCATTGTGTAAGCTTCCCTGATGCTTAGGCACATGGATGCAGGCAAAAAATATTTATCCTGAGAATGATATTTCTAATGCAACATATATATATATATATATATATATATATATATATATATATATATATATATATATATATATATATATATATATATATATATATTAACCTTGAAGTTTTTATTGAAAAGATATTGCCAAACCTTGTGAACGAGTCACTAGCTAGGATGCGACCTTGATTTTTGAATAAAAGACATTATGCACATACAATACCAACAAAAATCTTATTAGCACAACTCATGGGAGTCAGGAACGCTATCTCGCTGAAGTACGCTTTCGGAATAACCCTGCTTCAATTAGAACTTTTGAGGGTTGTAACATGGCCTGGTTCAAGGTTTGAGAAAGAAGGATTTATGGCTCAAAATTTTGTTTGTGCCCACCCATTCACCTTGATATCCTTCAGTCATACGTTCAGTTCATTTGGCACAAGCACTCACCTTCCAAAGGTTATTTCACATCGTCAGCGATGGTTAGGGAGCCCATGATGTTTTCAGAGTGGCAGTCGCTCCTTTCATCTTTGGTGCCTATAGTCACATGACTAGCTTTTGCTTGAGGATTTTTCTTTTGTAAACCTTTTCATTTTTTCTATTTGTTCTTTTTCCTTCATCTCCCTAATTTTTCCTGGACTGAATTCTTTTGAATTCTTTTTTCGATTTTTAGGTTCAACGGGATGCCCTAACTTTTGCCTAAGTCATTTGCTTCCCAGCTTTTGACTTAGCGGGATTTATTTCTCCTTTTTCCTTTTCTACCCTTTTTTTAGCAAATCGTGTGACACTGGCTGTCTTGATTTTCATGAAAGGATTGTGACTGCTTCACTCCTTGCGATGAGGGATAACCATTGTGGTTTAACGCTCCTTGACCTCCTGATATGTGAGGACGGAAAGGTAATGGATCCTCAGATTCACACTCCTTTTGAAATTTAGACGCTTGGTCAAATCCACTGACAACTACCCTGCCCGTGGGTTAGATGCGAGGGTTTTTTCAAATGAAAAGAAACTCCTACTTCGAGGCTCCATGGGGTTGACAAGGGTTTATCTCCCTTATATCATCAACGGGGTTTTAACCAAAGATTTTGCATTTTTACTTCATCATCCTCTCTCCAAGAGTTTAAGAAAGAAAGTTAGTATCGCAGTGCATACAAACATTTATGAATGAATAAGAATAGAATACTTCAAGAAAAACATATTCATTGCATTAGAATCATTATTCACAAACAAAGAAGTTCTTACATGCAAACACAGTATTAACAAACAATGAAAAATTATAAATGAAAATGCAGTAAAGAAGCCGAAGATTGCCAATGTTGAGGAGGCTTGACTCCGTCTGGAATTATTGCTTATGATGATGTACTTGCAGTCTGAGTGCCTCTTCGGGAGGCTTCAATTGATGTGCAGACCATCTGCTGTGAAAGTAATGACCCCTGCATCAATCAGATCTTGTACCTTGTACGGGAGCGTCTTACAATCTTCAGTTGAATTCCCCCGTGCCCCAGAATGGTATCCACATCGAGCATTGGTATTAAACCCTGGTGGATATGGAGGAATGACCAGATCTAGTTTCTTTGGCACAATCAACCATCTTTGGGCCAAATCTGGCAATATCCGACCGTACAACATTGGTAGCACAACAAACTATCTCTTTCTTGCCCTCCGTTGACTCTTTTGGTAACTATTCTGCTGCTGATTCCAATTTGGGTGTTCCTCGTGCTCATGCACTTTCCTCCTCAGACCTAGTCAAGGAGTGGGCAGCAGTTGCAGAAGTGGCGATTCTAGAACCAAGGACTGCAAAACGTGCCCTGACTTGATGTAGCTTCAGGAAAGAAAACAGAGATATTCACTTCTTTTGCAGCAGCAGGAGTAAGACCCCTTGTACGCTCAGGCCACTCAGCATGAACTCAATTATCTTTGAATCGATCAAATTCTGGACCTCGTGCTTAAAGGCCTTGCATTCCTCCACATTATGCCTCGGTGCCCCAGAATAGAAATCACAATGGGCACTTGCATCATAACCCGGTGGGGGAGTGCCAGTAAGCAGAGCTAGCATCCTAAGTTCAACCAATTAAAGCTGAAGTAGTTGTTGCAGTAGTTGAGAATATGGTACTGGTGGAGTCTCGAAGTGCCTGTTCATCTTTGGTACATCCTGATACCGACGAGGAGCATTATTCTGTTGTTGAGATGCAGCCGGGATGGCTACAGTGGCAATCTGTTGTGTATAAGGCATAAGAGGCGGATCAAAGATCCTTTCAGTCTGCTTCAATCTCTGTGCGTACTTCTTGATTTTAGGATTGTCTTGGGAAACAGGAAATGGATGCTGACGGGGAAATTCTGGAACCATTTTTGTTGCAGTCTCAAGTGTGGGATTGCCTTCCTTTCTTAGCACGTTTCTCACGACTTCCATAATCAGGTCCATCTGAGTCTTCAGTTGATGGACTTCTTCTTTCAGTGTTTCCTATCCCTGAAATAAAGCTTGCATGTCCACCATAAACTGCCCCATCTGGCTGCAGACTGCTACCAACTTAGCTTGAATCTGCTCCATTGCTTGCTATTGGTTTTGGTAAGTGAAGATAATATTCAGCAATCTTGCCTGCGAATCAAACAAGATAAGAAATCCAGTAGTGAACACCTGTTATGAAAAGAATGGAATGCGTGAATGCAAATGCAAATTCCATGTTTAATCATTTCCAGGGTATATCTATACTTTGATCCCAGTTTTAACCGGGCGAGGGATCAGACACAATATTGAGAAAATAATGCCAGAGCAGATGGATATTGCTAAGAAAACACAGCTGGAACAAACATTGTTGAAAAAATACTGCTGAAAGAGATATGGCTGAAATAAATATCTCATCATATAATATTTCAGAAAGTCATACAAATGAGTCTAATACAACCAAAGATGAGTTCATCAACAAGCCTGATGGTAATCACAATAGACGACATACTGAGATACCAATACAAATCAATCCCAAACCCCTGGTCCATACAAACTGGTCTTAACTTCTTCGAGAAGGGCTTCGGTGTCAGGATGAGTCAGTTGCTCTATCAACCCTTTAATAAGCTTATTTCTCTTCCCAATACCTTAGTTCAACTTAACAATGTGCTATGCACTATCGTCGTCTCCGAAGACATCTCTGAGCTTTGCCTTCTTGATCCCAGCATGAACTTTGAGCTCTTCAATCTCCTTCTGAGCTTCCTTCAGTTTGTCGGAGAAGTGCTTCTTGCCTCTTTTTTCCATTTGTATTTCCTCCTTTAGTTCCTCATTTTCAACCCTGATTTCAACCCACATGTTTTGAAAGTCAGCAAGCTTGACATTTGCCTCGGACAAGCGTTGCTTAGTTTGCTTGTGAGCCCTGGCGGAGGATTCTGGAGCCAACTTAGCTTTCTAGTAGAACTGAGCCCTGTCTGCAAAGTCTATCTCTTTCTTTGCTAGCAACTTCATTGCATCTTGGGCCTTACGTTCCAATACCATGTTGATATGCAACACATCTTGAAAACGGCTACTCAAGTCAGAGTTCTCTACGCGGAGTTCATTCACCGGAGCTTGCAGCTTGTTGAACTCTTCAATAGCAACAATGGTGGGTTGCTCTATCATTAATGGGTACAAAGGTGGCTCCCTTGATAAAGGTAAGAGCACCTCTTCCACCTTCTTCTGAATCCACTCAACATAAGAAGGGTGAGCTCTACAGTCACTCTTTCCAAGAGCAGTCTTCCCTTTCTTATGAATATGTGCCCAAACACTCATAACTCTCCTCGGCATCTCCTGGTCTTTGGTACCATTAAAGAACAAAGATTCTGCAACATCTTGGTCTTCGGGAGGACTACTCAGAGCATACCCAAACTGTCTAATGGCCAGAACAGAATTGTAATTGATTCCACCTTTCCTACCCACCAAAGGCACATTTGGAAAGTTTCCGCAACTGGAAATAATCTTCGTGCCTAATAACTGATGCTCAAACCAGACAATGTTGTCAGCAGTCAGACTCATTGTCATTTTAGACCACTTCAGAGAATCCTTTGTATCGACAAAAGCATTGGTCTGAGGAAGATGATTAAAAAACCAATTGGACAAGAGTGGCATGCAATAACATACAGACCCCTCCCCCTCTTCTCTTCTCGTTCTTGAAGTGCACGGAATGATAGAAATCACCAAGAAGCGTAGGTATTGGATTTTTCAAAATGAAGATTCTAACAGCATGCATGTCCACGAAGTCATGTACGTTGGGAAACAAGACAATCCCGTAGATTGCATAAGGCCAAGATAGCATTGAAAACGGTCTAACTTTTGGCGTCGGCATACAGACAAGCTTGGCTAACCAGAAATTCCAACTAAAAACCTTTAAAACCTCTTTTATCGGCAACATTATCACTCAGAACTAACTGACCCACATGGAGGGCAGCTGCAACTTCTTCTAAGTTTGAACACTCCTCAGAAAAGAACGGTACCCTCTGCTTGATAGGGATCCCCAGGATGAAAGAGAATTCTTCTAGTGTCAGAGCCAAAATATAATCCGGAAAGATGAAATAGCGCAACGGAGGCTCGTAGAACTGTAAGAGGGTATGAATAGCGTCGTACTCATACTTCGTGATATTACAGACAAAATTCAATAACCTCCCATACTCCTTTCTGAAATCAGTAAGAACACCAGAATCGGCCATATCAACCACTTTATGAAGTAAGTCTAGAGTCGGCTTCAGAAATTTGTATGCCACATTGTTCTTTCTCTTGGTATTCATCCCTATAGAACCCACTAACCGGAATCAATAGTAAGATATGAACCTGGAAATGAAAAAAAAAACATGAATGTTAGGGTATGAAAATGCAATTCAAAGGCACGGTATCAGAGGTGCCATATATATCTGGACGTGTCAGGATGAACCGTGTGAATAGTGTATGTGCTGTGAATAACAACTGACTGAATATAAGATGATCAACTGTCCACTTCTGTAAGAATACCAAAAAACCGGGTAGGTTGGAAGTCAACGTTACCTGCAAACACCCAGCCTCTCTCACATGTGGGTTCTAAGACAGAGGATCCTTAGTGTCACAGACTCTCAGGTCGAGAAATAATGATACGTTCACCATTTTTGGTTTGTCATCATCATCAATCGAGGAGGCCTTAACTTATCCCCCTCAAACGGTCATCCTATAGCAAGTTCCCAGTCTCAGGTCCTCAGATCAAGAAGCGTAATGTGTTTTCCATTTCTGGTCTGACATTATCGCCCATCGGGAGGAGTGCCTCAACTGAGTCCTCAGGAATGGTCACCAGAGTCTGCAGCTTTCTAAGTTAACACCCCGAAATGCACAAGACGCACAAATCAGAATATCTCCCAAGAAAACCTCGTCTGGGTGCGGGTTTCATGAAAACCAAACATACCAAGATGCTACGTAGGCCACACTACTTTCCACTCTAGTCCTATGTGTACACTCAAGCCTGGGTATTGGGCTTATCTCTCGGAACACCCATCCCACCAAAGAAAACAACAGTCCAACACACTCCATTATATATGGCAATAATGAAATGTGAAACGAGTAAATGCGATAAAAATCATAAACATGCAATAAATCCATAAATAAAGCAAGTAAAGCGTACAGATAAACATCCCATAACCAAAGAAAACAGACAAGCACTAGGATTGACTCGCTTAGGGAACCTCGGTCCCCAGCAGAGTCGCTAGCTGTCGCAACTGCGAAAATCAACCAGCGGAAAAAAGACAGAAGAGTCGCCATCGAACGTTATTTATCCCGACGCAGGGAAAGGAAACGATCGAAGAAAGCCTGAGGAAGGGAAAGACATGGTCATCGCAACCATAGTCCGGTTCGGGAGTCGGTTACGCGAGAGGAAGGTATTAGCACCCCCTTGCGTCCATCGTACTCGATGGGATCCACGCTTGTTGTCTAATTAAAGGGTATGGGTATCTGAAGTTCAACTGCAAACTGGAAATTAATAGGACTAGAAACGGAAAACAGGGAAGGAAAAGAAAAGGTGACTCGATAGGACATCGTCGTCCTAGGCCTACGTATTCCATCGGGAACGGGAATGTCAGAGTCAACGTAGTTCGGAGGACTACGGGTTGGTGGGGGAAGGTTGCTCGCCAAGACATCGTCGTCTCGTGCCTACGTATCCTCAATTGTACCAGAGAGAGGAAGTCAAAGCAGTCGTAGTTCGACCTACAAGGTCCTTGTTGTTTTTTATGAGCGACGTTAAGTTCGCGTCCAACAGTTAGGGTCGATGCCTATTTTCAACGAAACGGAAGTAACATGCTCTTTTCTGAAAATAATTTGAAACCCTGTTAATCCCAGAGGATAAAATTATTTGAAATTTGTTTGTGTTTTTTAGATAGAAGTGGATTAAGTTAGTTTGAAACTTGTATTGCACTAAAGTCTATGCATAAGAGCGAATGCGTCGCATGGTCGCCCCCAGACGGGACGTATGCTAAACACTCTAGAAAAATGAAAGGAGACCCCTCATTCTTCATTTCCCATGTACTTAAGGCTCATGGAGTACAATACTCATTGTATTTATTAGGTGTTTTGAACTTGTTTAGAGATGAGAAGAGAAAGGACTCAAAGGTTGAAAAGAAAACAACTAAGGGAAACTAAGTCCTAATGTTGTCATACACAATGGTCCTAAGGTTGAGATAGAAGGGACTATCCTACTTGTTATCATGCATGGTTGCAAACCTAATGTCTCTCCTACTTTGAACCTAATCCAAAATTAGATTCAAGCTAGGAATCCTAAGGGAACATGTGATCATACACAAGTAAGCATTAGATGAATCAATCACCAAAGGGAGAAGTAAAGAAGAAGTGAGATGAAAGGGAAATCATGTAAGTGTAAACAACCATGTAAAGCAGCACAAGTACTTACCAACTCCAAGCCAAGCTCAACTATTGAATAGTTGAAAGCAAAATGCAAAACTATGCACTTATGATTATGTTAGAGTCCTAAGACTACCCTAGGATGAATATCAAACAACAAACAAGGTGAGATGTGTCCTAAACATGTATGAACCTTATAAGGGCAGTAGCTAAACCTACTAAATCATATTCATGCCAATATCCTAGGAAAGCATACAAGAATGCAAGTTATATCCTACACCAACACGCAAACATTTGTCATCCACAAACTTTATCAAGCTAACCTTTAAAAGTTCCACAAATGGGAGTTAAGTCATGTATTCAAGAAACACGCGTGATGTAAACATGTTAAATCGATGCTTGAAGTAGTGAGAAGTGATCATGAAAGTAGCTTAAGTCATGTTCAAGAGGTTTGCAAGTTACACACAAAAATGTCACCTTAAGCATGTTTCAAGCAATCATGATTACATAATGAGTAAACAAGTTATGACATGAACTCATAAAAGACCTAGGTCAGAAGTAGAAACATGTGATTGAATGTTCAAACATCTCAAGTTAACACAAAAATTCTCATGGCAAATCAATCTCCAAAGATATTACAAGTATATACCAAAACTAGCACCTAAACAATTCCATAAAGTCATGTTAATTGTCAAGCAAGTAAAGGATATTCAAGTCAAGTCAACTGTATACCCAAGTATGCAAGGCAGTAGAGAATGACATGTAAATGAAGTTTGAAATGTCAATAAGTGCTCATGAAATTCATACCAATTCATGTTCAAAGGAGTAGGCAATTATATACAAAGATGTTACCTAAATCATGTATCAAACATTTATGAACATACAATGACTAAACAAGCATAAAGTTGGCATTTGAAAGACCTAAGTCATAAGTGAAGACATGTATTCAATGCTTGAAATCAAACTCAAAATGCCACAAAAGTTTATGTCAAACACATTCTCCAAAGTTAAGGTAAGTAAAGAACAAAACCAAGCTTAAACATTAGCATAACTTGTCACTCAAGTAAGAGAAATGAAAGAACATGGCAAGGCAGGGTCAAAGCATACACATCAGAGTTAAATGACCTATAATATTTCATATTTGAACCCCAAAATCAATGAGCAAAGATGGCACACAAATGATGTTAAGGAAGTGGTCAAAGTTGATGCACAAGTCAAGCTTACATTCACACAAAAGTAACATCACTCAAATCTTACCAAATGACCTATAACAAGGGATTACAAGTCCCTAACTCAAGCTAATGCCAATGTAAACATGTTATCCATATTCAAAATGATCATTTAGATTCCACAAAGTCACCATAACAACATATTCTCAAAATATGTTAAAAGTAATGACCAGGGTCAAACTCAACCTTCCACTAGCAACAAAAGACATTCAAGCATGTAAAATGAATGATTAGGTCAATCAATAAATTATTCAAACACACAAGACAGTGGCAAATGACATGTGAAATGGTACATTTGAATATCATAAGTATTGGACAAATAAGGCATACCAAAGTTCAAGTGCAAAGCAACAAAGGTGAATGCTTAATCATGTTCAAGGATGTGAAAGTATGACAATCAATTAAGAACATATGAAATGACCTATAAATCAATGTGGGCAGGCTCTACCTCATTCTAATCCATGTGTGAAAAGATGCACAAAATACCCCTAATGAGGGTTGCATAAAGGTATCATCAAACCAAACACTTAAACAAGCATCGTAAGTTATGATCACATGAAGCATGTAAGTTATGATCAAAAAGCAACATCCAAGCATCATAATTGCACATAAAAATTTCATCATGAATATGCTCACACATGTCCTCAAATTTGACCTAAAGTGGGCACAAACAAGTGTCAAACTTAACCTAGTTCTAGGCATACATCCACACAATATATACATATTGAAATATCTATGAAAAATGGTAAAATGATTTGGAAAATTATAAGAAATTAATCATGCCATGCTAAGGTCATTGGGTGATCATGTATAAAATATTGGCTCAAAATTCTGCATCAAAGGTGTTCAATCAATCACAAACATTAAGTATGTTATCAAAAGTGATCATACAACCAAGTTGCAAGGATGATATTCAAAAGCAATTCAAAACTCAAGGTCAAAGCACCAAATACACATCAACATATTATGCAATAAAGGAGCTAAGTGCACACAAAAAATTATATCCAAAACATTAGAGAAAGGTCCCTTTTTCAAAGCTTGCATCACAAGGTATAGCAATGGGAACACCATCCAATCCAAAATTCAAGAAAAATACCAAACCAGTCTAAAAATGAAATTAAAATTCATAAAAAATTAATTAAAATATTCAATAACCTTCATGAATTTTTATAGAATTTTATAATGGTTTTTCGTATTTTTAACAATCAATTTTGGAACGTGCATTAAAAAAGAAATAAAAAATACCATGAAAAAGGTAGGGGGTGCTACACAAGCAATATCCTGGTTCATTTATCACTCTGGGCCCAAAAGGGGGCGCGTATAGCAACTATGCTTGGCCCAAGTACCATCTCACACTATCATCTTCTGATTTTGCTAATTATTCGTTTAAAAGAAAAAAAGAAAAGGAAAATAACCATGTGCCAAAATGAGGTGGCGTTCTCATTAATGTGTTGCCAGGAGCTCATTGGCTGATTCAAACTACAAACCACACGCGGGAAGGATGAGTAACACGCTGGCAAGTGATTAATCACGAAGACCAATGGGGTCATGCTATCCAGACACATAAATTAGGGTTTGGACTTGCTAGTGGCCGGAAAAGACTTCCGGTCGTCTTCTCCGGTGGGAAGCCACCGTGACCGGCGGCACCCAACCCAGAAATGAAAAATAATGCCATGGTTTTGTTCGTCTTATTATGTAGGTTCCATATCCAGACTTAGTTTCTACAAAAAATAATGTTATGGTGAGATACAAAGCAAAACATTCATATCTGAGAACCTTAAAACATCCCCATTTGCCCTGGTTTCTAACCTAACACAATGCCTCTATTGAGAGGACTTCAGATACGCATTGAACTACATGATTCCAAACCCAACATGGCCTTAAAATGATGCTAGAAAAATCAAATCCAAACCTGGCCTGAGAAGGTCTTCAAGCTCCAAGAAACCCTAGAGAACTTCTTGCATGTCTTGTAATCAACGTTTGGAGGCAAAATAAATGCCTTTAGCTCTTACATATTGCTTGAAATTGAAGGTTGATGATGAAGTTGTTGAGCTTGTGTATGGCAATGGTAGTGATTCCAGTTCAGAAATAACGCATACAGAGGAGAGAGTAATGTATGATGATGAAGATGATGAAAAAAGAATGGAGAAAGCTTCCAAAATAAGCCAGATTCGAACCTCTGAAAATCTTGTATCAATGGAGTTTTTTCTGATTTTTTGTGAGAATGAGATGTAACCCATTCTGTTAGAGGTTGTTAGGGATTTTATATGTGTCTTTAGAGTGATTTAAGGAGCTAATCAAGGTTAGAACTCAGTTAAACAAGTTTGGTTAAGAAATGTGAAACAAAAGAATGATCAAGTTTTTTTTGTTTGGCACGTGTTATGGTGTTAGTGAGTGTGCATGGTACATTACATTGAAGCATGAGATTGATGATGTTGATGTATGGTAATGAGGTGCTGGTACGAATCAAGATGGAAGTGACTTGTTTACAAAGTTTTTTTATTCTCTCTCTTTCATATGAAGTAAGTGCTATGATACATGCATGGTGTAAGGTTTTTGCTTGGTTTAAAGTGGCAAGGATGAGGTGCATAGGGAGCATGCGCATGCTGGCTGCAATACACAAGGTTTTGGCCTGATTTCCACTTGCTTGGGGTAGAAGGAAACAAATTGCATAGGGCTGAATTTGGATCATTGTATCTCAATGGATATTGAACCAATTTGAACAAATTTGGTGTCTTTGGAAAGATCTCACATGGTACAACAAGTTTGGTGTGAGAAACAAATGGAATTGAAGCCTTGATCATCAAGAAAATTTGAGGTGAAAGTCATGGGATCCAAGCTGCCTTTAGTACTTAGAAAAAATTCCAAAAGTTCTCATGTTTCACAACTTTTAGATCATGATTTTGAGTGAACATAACTCTATGAATATTGAACCAAATGGCATGCTTTTGGTACCAAATTAAAGGTCTCATTTGATACTACAACTTTGAAGTGAGAATCAAGTTGAATAGAGTCCTTGATCATGATGAAAAATGGTGTTGAAAATTGTATGATCCAAGTTGGTTTTTGGGTACTTAGAAAAATTATATGTTTTTCACTTTTCCAATTTGATGGTCCCAACTTCCATACATCATAACTTTTGACTCAAGAATCTAAATAAGGCATTGTTTATATGGTTGGAAAGGTGGAAGATCCCTCTACAACTTTCAGGCTTAGATCATGGAGGAAAATGGCTTGGAATATGGCTGCATGTCATTAAAAATTTTCCCAAAATGGAAAGTTTCTAAAACCCTAGTTTTTTCCAAAATTAGTAACTTTCCACCATTCTTGATTTCTCATGACTCCTTTAATGTTTCTTGATCAAGTCTTATCCAGTGATCATATTTGACATGATGAACATGAGTTTGACCCCAAAAAGTCAAGAGTTGACTTTTTCTTTGATCAGTTGACTTTATCCCCAATTTGACTGATTATCAATCACCTGGCCAATTGAATCCCTTCTGAATGACATTGATGGTCGATAATCCACCTATAGACACTTGAGAACCTATAGAGAGCCATGGGATCAAGTCTTTCCCAAAAAATTAGAAATAAACTGATTTTAAGCAAAACCCTAATTTGGCCTCAAAAGATATGAGATGTTGACTGATGGTCAAAACCCTTTCTCATGATGATGCCACATGCACAGATAACCAAAACCCTAATTTGAGGATCAAGATGTAGGAGACGGTGATTCTCTTCAAGTTCCTTGTCAATCTTAATCTCTTGATGAAATGGTGAACTAAATGAGATGCATTGAGTTTTTAGGGGCCTTTGTGGCTTGAGTGGTTAAGTACATCACATTCTCTTTGCTTTGAACAATCAATGATGAAGGAACCCATGATACCATGCCTTGGGAAAACCAATGATGCATATGCAATGCTTATGACCTAAAGGTACATGAAATGTGAAGCATAAGCCACTTATTGGGTATAAATAGGAGGGAAAATTTTGGGGTGTTACAGGGTCGTGCAGGAACCCCTCAACACTGCGTCGTGCTTTTCCCTCTACGGGTTGGACGCCTTCGCGATCGTTTAGAATCTTGTCCAGGACGCCTTCACGAATTGGATGGTATACACGTCTAAGGAGACGCATCAGATATAATCGTCCTTTAAAGGGACGCGGTTCCCAATGTACGAGTTCACATTTTGGCCAGCAGGGTTTTGTCTGCCTTTTAGTGACTTCAAGAAGGGGTTGTTCGAGTGGTTAAATCGGTGCCTTCGCAGCTTCACCCCAATGCACTTGCATCCATGTAATTGTTCGAGCTCGTATGCCAATACATTTGCATTGGGGAAACACTCCCCTTGTTCTTCTGTACCTTCCACCAACAACGACAGTCCTTCCAAGGCCGCCATAGCTGGGTCTGTACCTTTAAGGATAGGTACTTCATCGTAAAGCCTATATCGCACGCTGTCGTTGACTCCCTGTACGACCTCAAGGTCAGGGAGGAGGACGGGCTGCAAGTGAATGCTTTAGAGTCGAAGTTCCTCCTTGAGTGGGATGAGGGTAACTTTGACAAGGGTACAAACATCTATGTTGTCAAGCTAGACGCTCTGAACGCCGAGGATCAGGCTGCTCATGGTAAGATAGTCGAGTTCGTCGCGTGTTTCACTCCTGCTAAGTGTGTTAACAAAGACGGGAGTTTTATTCTTGACGAACGCGATGAGGTCCTCCGTTAGGCTCGATTAATTAACACCAAATACGGGTCTGACAAGGAGGCACTGAGGTTCTTAGGTAGTGTGTTTTCTTTACTCGTGTGCCCGCTTATTTCTCTTCGCTATGTTGACTTGTTTCTTTTTCTTTATTGCAGGCCAGATGTTGAGCATCCAGGAATGCGTGAAGAAGGTCGCGGCGACCAAGGGTGCCCAGAAAGCCACCAAGAGCCGCGTTACCCAATTCCAACAGATGGCTCAGGCTGACCAATAGTTCGGGGGCTCTTCTCTTCGGGGTAGTCTGTCTCCGGTCCCCTAAGACCCTCTGGCCAAAAGGTAACATAGCGAGGAGTTCACTCCCGTTGACCTCCTGGAGGGTGTTCTCGGAGAAAGATTCGTGTTGCCTCTTTGCCACCTCCATCGGGAGCTCTTCAGCGGGGATAAACCTTTAATTGTGCCTGCGGCAGAGTCCAAAGCCATTATGGGGGTCGACAGGGAGACCAGGAGAAAAGCTTTGTGCGAGGACATGGCAGCTATGATGAGGGTTTTCGAGACGGCCCTGGTCCTCAACGATGAGACCAGCCCCTCCTCCGAGTTGAAGAAGTTGACGGATGAGAATGCGATCCTTTGGGTGAAGAAGAACAAAGTGGACAACGACTTTCTCGACTACAAATCGAAGTACGAGATCCAAGTTGGTCTTCTCCGCGAAGTGGACGAGATACGGGAAAAGATGAGTAAGGACGTCAAAGAGAAGGACCGGCTCCAAGCAAGGATAACTGAGTTAGAGGCCACTGCCCGGCCCGCCGAAGACGAAGCTACTAAAGAGAGGGCCTTGGAAACTCGAGGTGACTTGGTTTCTCGAATCAAGGAGTTTGAGTAGGATTTCCTAGGTACCCTCGAGTTGGGCTTCAACATGGCGGTGGAGCAACTCCATATCGTTAACCCCGGGCTCTAGTTCGTCGCAGAGGGGAAATGACCTTCTCATCAAGTGGCTGCCAGCTAGGTGGTCGCCCCAGTTGGGTTTGGTGGAGGGGCTGATCAATCTGAAGTGGAGCACCATCCCGATGAGGAAATTGACGTTTAGTTTGCTTAGTGTTGGCCTGCGTGCCGTATTTTGCAATTTTGACTTTACCTGGCCTGCGCGCCATGGCTTTTGATATTGTCTGGCCTGCGTGTCATGGCTTGTAACGTTTGAACAATGGGCTTTGCCCGCCATTTGCAATATATTGTTTCTTTTGTTTAGTATGTTGGCATTTTGTGTGTGTTGTTGTATGTCGAGTATTTATTTCCTCGTATGTGTGCAATATTGCGTTTACTTATCTTTATGAATTAGGGCCTTTGCTCGACATAATTGGTCCTCAACAGCGCAGAGAATTGGTCGAGTAATCGGAGTCGGATTCCGACCTTCGACGAAGCTAAGAGCTCGATCGAGGTCTTTGCTTCGGGGCGTGAACTTCCCATCGCGAGCTGTGCGTTCTGCCTAATTGGTATGACAATGGTGGATCTCGGTTGAGGTGTCCCTTCAGATCAAGAGCTTGCTCGCACATACAAGAGCGGACTCTTGTCTTCTTGTCTCGATTTTAGGAGTCGTGCTTGTACCTTAGCGCGCTTCTGTGGTCGGGACGCACTTCGTCGTGGTCTAACCAAGTGCATCGCGGGCAGTGTCTAACTGTAGTACTGTTTAAGCTTTTCAATGTTCCATGGTTGAGCAAGTTCATCCCCGTGTTGGTTTTCTAGGTAGTAGGTTTCGTTCCCCGTTCTCGCGCAGACGCGATAGGGGCCCTCCTAGTTTGCGACGAGCTTGCCTTTGCGTGAATCTTTCTAGTTCCTTCGCAGGACTAGGCTGCCTACCTGGAATTCACATTTGATGACTTTGTTGTCATGCCGCAGAGTTATCTTCTGCTTGAGTGAGGCTTCGCGGAGGGATGCCTCTGACCGTATTTCTTTGACCAGGTCGAGCTCCTCCTTTAGGTCCTCATCGTTTATCTCCTCGTCGAGGGGAGATTCGGTCCTCCTAGTGAGCTCCCTTATTTCCATCGGGATTACTGCCTTGGTTCCGTAAGTCATTCGAAATGGGGTCTCCCCGGTGGTCGAGTGTGGGGTCGTTTTGTAGGCCTAGAGCATGTTGTGTAGCTCCTCGACCCACCTCTTCTTGACATCGCCTAGTCTTCGTTTCAGGCCTCGTAGGATCACTTTGTTTGTTGCCTCGACTTGCTTATTGGTTTGTGGGTGCTCGACATATGTGAAATGTTGCTTCGTGCCTAGCTTGGTAATGAACTCCTGGAAGTTCTTGTTGGTGAGTTGCGTCCCGTTGCTGGTAACGATTGTCTGGGGTACACCGAACTGGGCAAGTATGTTTCTTTTGTAGAAACAGAGTATGTTGTGGGCCGTGATTTTGGCGAAGGCTTCAGTCTCTATCCACTTCGTAAAGTAGTCGACGCTGACTATCAAATATTTGTTCTGGTACGACCCTATGGTGAAGGGTCTAAGGTTGTCCATCCCCCACCAGGCCCGAAAGGCCACGGGGACGAGAGTGTTTTGAGCTCATTGGGCGGGGCCAGGTGCATGTCCTCGTGTCGCTGACACTTGTCGCACTTCTTGATGTGCTCCTTGTCGTCTTGTTGCATGGTGGGCCAGTAGTATCCTGCTCGCAATGCCTTACGGGCGAGGGACATCCGCCGAGGTGCTGCGCGTTGATCCCTTCGTGGATCTCCTGGAGTATTTTAGGGACCTTGGACTCCTCAATGCATTTGAGGAGGGGAATGGAGAATCCCCGCTGGTACAATTTATCCTCGATCAAGACGTTCAAGCAGGCTCGTCGCCTGACCACGCTAGCTTCCTTGGAGTTGTCGGGCAGTTCCCCCGTGCTGAGGTACACGTATACCGGGGTCATCCAGCAGTTGTTGTCGCCGATGGCGTTTACGTCGACGGTCGAGGTGGGTTTCTCGATGCTCAGCCGAGAGAGTACCTCTTGGATGACAGACTTGTTCCCTCCTTTCTTCTTCGTGCTCGCCAGCTTCGACAGGATGTCTGCCCTGGTGTTGTGCTCGTGCGAAACGTGTTTCACTTCTGCAGAATCGAATTTTTCCATCCTTTCCTTCACCAGGGATAAGTACTCGACGAGGTTGTCATTCTTGGCCTGGTACTCTCTCCGCACCTGGGAGGCTACGAGCTGGGAGACGGTAAATATTTTTACTTCCTTCGCACCGAGGTCCTCAGCCAGGCATAGTCCGACGAGGAAGGCCTCGTACTCGAACTGGTTGTTTGATGTCGGGAAGGATAGGGCAAGGGAGACCTCGATCAGGATGCCCTCTTCGGTTTCTAGAATGATGCCTCCTCCACTTCCCATTGGGTTGGATGCCCCGTCGACATAGATTGCCCACTTTCAGGATCTGTCGGTCGAGGAGATCAGAACGGTCATTTATGCGACGAAGTCGGCCAGTACTTGAGCCTTCAGGGCCTTCCTACTCTCGTATTGGACATCGAACTCGGAGAGCTCGAACGACCACTTAAGCATCCTGCCCGCCATGTCAAGACGGTTGAGCAGTTATTTCATGGGCTGGTTCGTCCTTATCACAATCGTGTTGGCCAGGAAGTAATGTCGCATCCTTCTAGCCACAATGATGAGGGCCAGAGAGACCTTCTCGATCTGCTGGTACCTAAGCTCAGGGTCCTGGAGGGCTTTTCTGGTGAAGTATATCGGCTTCTGTCCCTCGGGAGTTTCGCAGATAAGAGTCACGCTGACCGCCTCGGATGTGATGACCAGGTACAAATACAAAGTCTCCTCGTTCTCTGGACGTGAAAGGACCGCGGGCTACGAGAGGACTTGTTTGAGGTGGAGGAGGGCTTGTTCTCACTCCTCGATCCACTCGAACGTGGCCTCTTTGCGCAGGAGCTTGAAAAATAGGAGTGCGTGCTAGGCAGACTTGGCCACAAAGCGGGACAACGAGGCGAGAATCCCGTTTAGGGATTGGATCGATTTCTTTGATTTCGGCGTTGGGAACTCAGAGAATGCCCTTCACTTGTCAGGGTTTACCTCTATTCCTCGTTTTGTTAGATAAAAGCCGGGGAACTTTCTCTGACACCGAAGGTGCACTTCTCCGGGTTGAATCTCATTATGCATCTTCTCACCGTATCGAAGACCCTTCTAAGATGGGAGGTGTGGTCGATTTCTTCTCGTGATTTCACAATCATGTCGTCCATGTAGACCTCGAGCATGTCTCCGATCTCGCCTCAGAAGACTTTTTTCATCATCTGCTGGTAAGTCGCGCTGGCATTTTTCAGACCGAAGGGCTTTACGTTGTACTAATAGTTGCTCGACTCGGTCATGAAAATCGTGTATTACTTGTTGGCCTTCGCCATGGGGATTTGATTGTATCCCGAGTATGCGTCCATGAACGATAGTAATTTAAAACCTGCAGAATTGTCGACCCGTTTATCGATGGTAGGTAATGGATATGCATCTTTGGGACATGCTCGGTTAAGATCAGTATAATCAACACACATTCTCATTTTCCACTAGATTTTTTAACGAGTACAACGTTGGATAACCAGGTTGTGTACCGGCTTCCGAAATAAAATTCACCTCTAAAAGGTCTTTTACAGCTTTTTCAGCAATCTCCGCTTTCTCGAGAGACTGCCTACGCCTACGTTGAACTACGACCCTAGCGGCCGGATCTATGGTGAGCTGGTGGCAGGGCATGCCGGGGTCGAGGTCGGGCATCTCTCATGTGCTCCACGCGAACAAGTCAGCATTCTCCCTGAGGCATGCCTTCAGCTGTTTCCTTGCCTGGTCGGGGAGCCCTGTGTCGATCTTCACACTCCTGTCTGGGTTGTCGCCGAGCGTAATGAGCTCGAAGTCACCATTTGGAATGGGGCGCATGGGATGAAGAGGATGCCCGCTGTCATCTGCTAGAGAGGTGTGATCTGCTACCCGTTTTGCTCCTGCTTGCTGGGGAATTGGCTGTCAAGGTTGACCGCGTTGACGCGCAGAAGTGATTTCTGCTCCTCGGCCCGGGCTAGCTTTCCTGGGATTTTAGACTTGATGTTGATCGGGTTCAGCCCCTTGGTAGCAGCCTTGAAACATCTCCTAGCGGCCTCGATGTCCCCGTGGAGGGTAATGAAGCGACCTCTAGTCGTGTAGTACTTCAATTTAGGTGGACTGTAGATGGCACAGATGTGAGTTCGTCCAGGGTTGGCCTCCTCAGAATGCACTGGTATAGAGAGAGGCACTTTATTACCAAGAAGCAAACCTTGACTTGTCGGGCAGTCTCCTCGTTCCCAAAGGTGACTAGTAGCTTGACGCAGCCCCACGACCTTGTAGTGGTGTCGTTGAAGCCCTACAGGTCGGAGCCAACGTACGAGGTCAGATGCGTCTCATCGAACTGGAGGGTGGTGAACAGGTGGGCATACATTATGTCCACCAAGATACCCTGGTCGACTAGGATGCGGCGGGCGTCGAAGTTCACCATCTGCGCCCTGATCAGGAGAGGGATGTTGGAATTAGGGGCGCCGCCCAGTAACTCTTTGAGGTAGAAGGTAATTAGGTTTGATCTCCAATTAACCTTGTTGAAGGGGGAATTCTGCGCCGAGCTCACCTCTATCAGCTCGTCGAACTTTCACTTCACTGACCCCACGGAGACCTTGTTGAACCCTCCGTCGGATATGACCATGGCGGTGGGGAAGCTTTCCCATGGGCTACGAGCGAACACGGGCGTGTCGGCATCGCAGGGAAGGTATAAGTCCTCTGGTCGGGAGACGCACATAGCGACTTATAGCTCGTTGTCACTGGAGGACGGGGTTGCCTCCTCGACCTTCTTCGTCTCTCGTGCACCCTGTCGAGGGGCTTCGCTCCTCCTGGTGTACTACTTCAGGTGCCCTTCCTTGATTAGGATTTCGATGGCATCCTTGAGATGGATGCAATCTTCCGTGACATGTCTGTGGCTCCTATGGAACTGGCAGTACTTGAACTTGTCGACGTTGGGCTTAGGGGGTGTCGGCTTCGAGAAGCGTACATTGCCTCGTTGGAACTCTGAGTTGATGCACTCGGCTAGGATGCGTTCGCAGGGAGCTATGAGTAGCGTATACTCAGTGAAGCGGCCTGCTGGCCCCCTTTACTCCCGAGAGTCCCAAGGCCAGTCTTCTCTTCTTTTCTCCCTGCCTCGTTGGGGAACGGCGAAATCTTCGTGCCTGGAGTTCCTGGAACTCTCTTGGTTCCGCGAGTCGCGGGCGCAGTTGGCGGCCTCCTTATCCTCGTATTGGATGTAGGCTTGGGCCTTGTGAAGGAGCGCGTCCAACGTGTTGGGCCTTTCGATGCTGACTTCCTTGGCGAACTCAGTACGAGGTTGCAGTCCTCGCTCAATTAGATACCTCCTCATGTCGTCTGAGGTAGATACCTGTTAAAGTGGACAAATTCTTCTTTCCTGTTGATTTTGTGGTTGTTGAAATGGATGAGGATGAAAATACACCGATTATATTGGGCCGACCATTCATGAAGACCGCCAAAATGTTGGTGGACGTTGATGAAGGCTTAATGAAAGTGCGGATCAAGGAAAGTGGTATGGAGGAAGAAGCTTGTTTTACATTGTTCAAAGGAGTGATGTTTGTGAATCAAATGGATGAAGTCGTGCAAAAAGATAAAGACGTGAAAAAAGAGAAGTTGGAAAGTGAAGCATTTGAAAAGAAGAAGAATGAAGATGCAAAGGTATCCTTGATGAATTCATGTTGGGATTGGTCGTTTTTAAAGAAAAGGAGACCAAAAACTGGGCACGATAACGGATGAGTTTGTGTCGTGTAGTGTGTTCGTTTCGGTTGCAAATTCTTTGGCTTTTGTTTTCGAGGCGTCTAGTCTCCGGACCGTCGAGCTTAGCCGACGTTAAACAAGCGCTTGTTGGGAGGCACCCCAACATTGTAAGTATTTACTGCTTTGTTGTTGTTTTTGTTTGGTATTGGTTAAAGTTTTGGAGTGTTGAAAGATGTGGTCAAATGCAGAAAATTTTGAAAAAATTCTGTCATGTTCGCTGGCGTTCGCCTAGCGAGCCTGGGGCGAGCATTCGCTGGCTCCTTCACTTCGCGAACCCAGCGAGACAGATCATGCTGATTTGCCACGTCAGTTAAAATTAAGGGTAATTTTTTGGTGGGCCAATCAATTGGGCCCATGACCCAACTTGTCTGAGAATTATGAGAGGGAAACCCTAGTTTCCTTGCTCACTTTGCCTCTCCCTCCATTTTCAAAACTTTCTCACCGCGCAAGATTTCTTGTACCCATTGTCCCTTCCTGATCATTTCTCCTAGTTCCTCCGTGTTCACGTGCAAAGTTCAGGTTTGTTCACCCTTTCCATGTTTATTTCTGTTTGACATTAGTTTAGAGAATGATTTGGATTTTGGATGTAAATCACTTAGGGTTTCAAAACTCATGTACCTCTGTTCATTTTTTTTTGTGCTGCATGTTGTATATAAACAAAGCATTATGAATAGGGTGATGTTTTAAAATTGAATTTGCTGTAGGACTGGTTGTTTGATATTGTAGGACTGGTTGTTTTTCTGCATTTTCGTGAGTTCGCTGTTGTGTTCGCTTCGCGAGCCTGCGCGATCATTCACCAGCATTCGCTTCGCGAACCTGGGGCAAATGTTCGCCAGCCTTCGCCTAGCGACACCTGGAGCGAACAAAAGGAAATTTAATTATTTTTTTTATGCAGTGTAAGTCTCTGCTGGGTTGCCTTGGTTCACTAATGCATTGGTTTGTCGTTGTTTTGGCTTATTGATTGTTTTGTGCAGATGGCACCGAAATTGGCGACCAACCCGGCAAAGAAAAGAAAAGCCTCAACTTCAAGGCAGGTACCAGTTCGATTTGATGAGGCGAGATTCAGGGGAGCAAAACAGGCGTCCCACTACGAAACCTTAGAAAGAAAACATATCTTGGCTGAGAAGAGGTTCATTCTAAGCGACCGTGGGAGTTACCGAACAGTGGATGCACTTTTTGTAGAAAATAAGTGGGGTCGTTTGATGACACCTTTGGATGGGTATAATGCAGAGATTGTTCGGGAGTTTTACACAAATGCACTTCCCGGTGATGGGGAGCGTTTTAGCTGGACCTCTCTTGTGAGGGGGGTTGTTGTGAGATTTGACAGGAGGACGATTAACACGGTTCTGGGCGATCCGTTACCATTGGTCGGTAGTCAGTTAGATGCTTATCATCGGGACCTGCATCTTCACCGTGACATTCCAAAGATGACCCGTGATTTACTCCTTCCGGGTAAAGATGTTGAGCGTAACTCATTTGAGGTTGCAATTAGATTCCGAAGGGTGGATATGCAGCTATTGGTCCAACTCATCTTGCTTTTTGTGCTTACCAACATCTCGCCCAGGTTACATCATAGCACCATCCCTATACCTTTGGCTCATCTTATTCATAGCATTCAGACGAATATAGAGATTGACGTGGCCCGCATTATTGCGGATGAGATCAAGGCCATTGTTCTAAGTGGTCTTGGAGGTACTGCGGCTCGCAAGAATGCCCCGCTTGCTTTTCTGTGTCTCATTATGTATTTGTGTGCTCATGCTGGAGTTGATATACCAGCACGCAGGCAGGTCACGATTCCGTCGGCGATAGATGATAGATATGTGGATAAGTTTTGTAAGCCCAGAGGGGCAATTGGAGAATCTTCTGGTGCTGGTACTGATGCTAGCGCAGGGGATGGTGGAGTTTCTGGATCAGCATCACCGGCCTTTTATCCTTTTCAGCAGGAGATTTGTCAATACAATTGGGATTGGATGGCGGCTTCACAGCGCGCCATGACTGACCTTCATGATTCTATGCAAGTACTCTAGTTACAGATTCGCGACCCTGCCACTGAGCACTCGATGATGTCTAGGGAGAAGTTCCTAGCACATACTGGTTGGCCTGAGGGCAGGCCAATTTTCGGAGGGGGTGAAGATGATGCTGCTGAGGATGAGGAGGTTGGTGAGGAGATTGTTGGTGATGATGATGATGAGGAGGCGACTAGTTCTGCTGGCGGTTCTGAGGAGATTGAGGTGTCCGATGAGGACTAATGTTGTTGATTTTAGACTTTTGTACTTCCTTTGTGCTACAAAGTGAAGTTTTATCATGTTTTATTGTATTTGGTTTTATTTCAGTTTAGTAGTGATGTACTTTATCCACTGTGTTGGATTATTTTTGGTTGTATGATGTTTATGTACCCTTTGTTGGTACTTTTGACTCTGTAGGTGTGTTCACACCAGTACATTGCTATTATTATTAGTATTAGTATTTGATGTTTTCAGAAAAAAAATTTGTGTTTTTATTTTACTAATATTTCGAGTTTTAATTATTATTAAGTGTTGAGTTCTTCAGTTTACGAATGCTCAACACTTAAATGGTTGGTATGCTTATGTGTAAAGAGTTGAATTCTTCAGTTTACGAATGTTCAACTCTTTGAATGTTAATATGTCTTTTATTGTTTTATGTTGGTATGATTGTGAATATTTAATGTTTCCATCTTTTGTTAATGGAACTTTGGAAGTTTAGGTTGGTGATTCTTGATCTTAAAGGAAGATTCCTCCAAGATGGGATGGCTATGATAGTAATTTAAGCATGATATTGTCGGCAAGGTACATAGTTGCCTAGTTCTAGAATTGAGAATGTATTAGAATTTGTGTCTTTGTACAATTGGAAATTGTGTTTCTTGTTACAACTTTATTGATTGCATATGTCATTTAGGTCCAAAAATCACAAAAGTGAGAAACCTCCATGTTATACTATATGCTTTGGATTGATGATAGATTTTGTTTTATACTCTTAATTCATGCTTCATCTTGTGATTTGTGTGATTTTGTAGAAGTATTAGAAATGATCAAGGCACTTGTTGATTTTGAGCACAACCATTTCTTAACAGTAATTTACCCGTGAGTAGCGAGAGTTTGTTAGCCCCTTTGTGCCTAAATTTGTTAGATCTCTTTCGGTGATGACTTGGTGTTGTACATGTTTTAAAAATCTTAGTCATCATTGAGTTTTTGAGAGCTTCTAAAAATTCTTCTTCTTGAACCTGGAAACTTTTGTTTTAATTGACTCCCTTTCCTTAAAAAATCAAGGAACATTCACGAAGGTTAAGTCGAAAATAAGTTGGGGAGAATGAAATGGAGGATTGGTGAATTGATCAAACTTGTGAAAACATTTAAGCAAGCATGAAAAGAGAAGAGTATGTGAATATGTGTGTACAAATGAGAAAAAGAATGTTTGCTTGGAAAAAAAAAGATCCAGTAATTGTGCAAGGAAGTTTGAGAAGGTGTGATAAAGAAAAATTGGTGAATGAAGTTGAGGTGTTGTGAATACTTTGTAGAGTGAATGTTCTTTTGCATCGGCAATTTCGATTCAATGGCCGTTAGAAATGTCCCTTTATTGTTAACCCGACCAAACTACAACCTTGAAGCACTTAGTGATCTTGTGCTTCCATGATTTCTTTCGTGATCATTTAGATTTTGTATGAATTGCTTAGTATTTACATCATTTATCATTTGAGTGAAATTGTCCCGTGCTTGTATGCGCATTGCCCTTCAATCCTTTTTCGAAGTGGAGTGTTAGATTGACATGTGCATGAAAATTTAGTTGTCTCTTGAAACATCGGTTGTAGTTGTTTAAGAGTCAAGTTCTTTTACATTGTAAATTCTAGGATTGTGTAATTGTTGCTTTGTTGTGATTGTTATTTATTTGAGCCGTTTATCTTGTTTTGGTTGAATTTTAGACTCGAGCAAATCCTCTTGTTTTTCAATAAGAGGCAGACTTTGCTTGAGGACAAACAAAGAGTTAGTTGGGGAGAGTTTGTTAGATGTCAAACATACTACATATTTGTATTCAATACTTGGCATTTTTCATTACTTTCCATGTTTAACTTGTTGGTTGTAGTGGTGATTTGTGTTGTTCTTCAAACATTGGAATATACTTGTGGTGCTTGTAATTTGTGTGCTAGTGTGCAGAAATAGACATGAAATGATCAAGAATGTAATACACAAGGAATGGATGCAAGCTGCCATAGAAGCATGAAAGCAACAGCAGGATTCGCTAGGCGAGTCCTGGCGAACTCACCAGCGAAGGTTCGCCTAGCGAACGTTGGCGAGTATTCCAGCGAAGAGTGGCAGAAAGTTTCAGTAGGAAAAGAGGGTAAATTCGCTGTGGCGAGGGAGCCAACGAAGGTTCACTGCTTTGCTCGCTAGGCGGAGCGTCCAGCGAAGAGAGGCAGAAAGTTGCAGTGGCGAAAGGACCCAAAATTCGTTGGGGCGAAGGTTTTGGCGAATGCTCGCTTCACGAATGATTTTGTTCGCCTAGCGAACCCGCGATAACTTTTGTGGGCGGTTTAAGTCTGAGGCACTTAAGGTGCCATTTTTTAATACATTCGCTAGGCGAATGATTCCTTCGCTAGGCGAAGGCTGCTGAATTTTTGTGTTGTATAAATAGATTTTTCACTTTTCTTGAAAGGAATCTTTTTCTATTTTCACCCAAAAACATAGTTTTCTGTCTTTTGATCATCCAAGAGGGAATTTTCACCTTGAGAAGCTGAAGTCACATCCATTCTTGATTATTCGACTTGGATGTTCATTCATCTCCTCTTGAAACTTGTCATCCAAGCTACCGTGAGAATGAGTAGCTAAACACTCTTGTGTTGAGGTTAGATGTAGTTGATCCTGATAATATGTATTTCTTTTGATCTTTTGTATATGAACAAGGTTTTTGATCAATATAGATGAAGTTATTTGCTCTTAATGATTTATGTGTGGTTTGTATTGCTCTAGACATAGATTCTACAAATCATGACCTAATAATTTCATCTCTTAAAAACCAAACTCTAGACATAGATTTGGGATTTGTTATTCTCTTTGTGTTGATCTTAACGATTGTTGTTTCCATTGTTAGCGTGAGACATCATCTAACGGTCTAAACAATGATACTCACGACTTTGCTTTAGACATAAACTTAGTCGAGAGGATACCCGGTTGTATTGGTCGGAAACTAAGTTCATATGCGTGATTAATCGGATATATATGAAAAGGATTAGCGAAACCTAACCTTGGCATGCTTTTCTAAAAACCTTACAAACTCTTTACCACAAATTTACTCTTTGCTACCAATTAATGTTAACCGAAATCGAGAACCATTTGAAACTATTGAACTTAAAGCATTGTAACTATTGAAAGGCAAGCATCTAATATCGACAATCCCTGTGGAGACGATAAAAACACCCCCTAATACTGTTTCAACAATACCTAGACAGCTTCTCGGTTGAATCTCTATATGTAGTCCCGGAGAGATTCTTCCTTCCCATGAATGATGGCTTCCAGGGATGCTTCAGTCTTCGGGTAGCGTCGAGAAGTGGTAAAGTGCTTGGAGAACTGCCTCTTTAGCTTTCTCCATTAGGTGATGGACTCAGGTTCGAGGATCTTATACCACGCCATTGCGCCCTACCTCAAGGCAGTGGGAAAGAGCCTGCACTTTATGGCCCCCCAGATGTTCTGGTATGTTAGTTCTGTATTGGCAGCAATTTTGCTAAAACAAAGTGGTTCATCAAGATGTCTTACTTGATGTCTTGACATGTTGTTTCTAACATTCTACAGATGGTGTTTCTTAGTATTGCAGGACTTTGTGCATGATGTCAAACACGATGTCCTAACATCTGTTGATAGAACATTCTGTTGAGAATGTTATGATTTATTTGATGCGCTCTTTTTGCAATCTGTTGTGCCTTTATTCAGTAATTACGTGCAAAAATCTTGGAGTATCTTTAAATTGAAGCAAGCAATTTCTGTGATATTTTGAAGAATAGGTTGTTGATATTTTCTTGCAAAAAGATATGGAGAATAATTAGCTTTAATTATTAATTGAATCAAAGATCTGCTAATGCCCAAGCCCAATGAGTTTATTACTATTTAAAGATGTTCAACCCTAATTGTTGCGTGGAGAGAATAAGTCATTGAAAGCTGCGTTCAAGTTTTAGGGTTTAAGCATTGTATTGTTTTTGTGAGCCATTCATTCATCTGTTAGATGCTTGAATTGGACTGATTAGTTCAGTTGTAATTTGTCCAATCTAAGCTTTTAAGTATGAGTGCTTTGTTCTTGATTGAAGCTTTTAAGCAAGATCAAGCTTTGTATTTAAAGTGTGTTCTTCTCTTTAGCATTGTTCTGTAGTTATCACTGCATGTGATTGAGGGGGAGTGAGAGGTGTCTCTTGTCTAAGTGTCTTAGATAGAAATCTCACAGGTAGAGATTAGGTGAGAAGATTATAAACTGGAGTGTGTTTACTGAGAGTCTTCAAACTAATTCTGGTTAGTGGATTTCCTTCCTGGCTTGGTAGCCCCCAGATGTAGGTGTGATTGCACTGAACTGGGTTAACAATTGCTTGTGTCTCTTTGCTATTGTTTACTGTTTTTATATCATTCTTATATTGATCATTGTTCAGATATTAATGTCGTGACATCTATTTCGACATCTCATATCTGATACCAGAATTTTAATTGGCATCAGAGCAGGCACCCTGTTCTGTTTCTGGGTGAGATCTAGGGACGACATTTTCTGGTACTATGGATAAGGAAGGAGGATTTGTGAATAGACCACCCATCTTGGATGGATCTAACTATGATTATTGGAAACCACGCATGGTGGCCTTCTTGAAATCATTGGATAGTAAGGCCTGGAAAGCTGTCTTAAAAGGATGGAAACATCCTGTCATTATTGGGAAAGATGGAAAAGAAACATCTGATCTGAAACCTGAGGAAGAATGGACTAAGGAGGAGGATAAACTGGCTCTTGGAAACTCTAAAGCATTGAATGCTTTGTTCAATGGAATTGATAGAAACATATTCAGATTGGTGAACACTTGTGAGATAGCTAAAGATGCTTTGGACATACTCAAACTACTCATGAAGGTACTTCCAAAGTAAAGATGTCAAGACTTCATCTGCTGACTACTAAGTTTGAAAACTTAAAGATGAAGGAAGATGAGAGCATACATGACTTCCACATGAATATTCTTGAAATAGCCAATGCCTTAAGTGCCCTAGGTGAAAGGATGTCTGAAGAAAAGTTGGTAAGAAAAATTCTCAGATCCCTTCCCAAGAGATTTGACATGAAAGTGACTGCCATAGAAGAAGCTCAAGATATCAGCAAGATGAGGGTTGATGAACTTGTTGGATCTCTTCAAACATTTAAACTAGGAATAAGTGACAGATCTAAAAAGAAAGCCAAGAGCATAGAATTTGTTTCCAATACTGAAGATGAAGAGGAGGAGAGTACCCTGGATGGTGATGAAAGCCTATCTAATGCTATAGTTCTGGTAGGAAGACAGTTTAACAAGGTGATGAAGAGAATAGACATAAAGTTAAGGTCAAATGTCAAGAACAACTCATCTGACATCAGCAGGTCCAATGATGGTGGAAGGAGAACAAGGTCTGAAGAAAAATCCACTCAAGGAAAAGGAATTCAATGCCATGGTTGTGAGGGATTTGGTCACATTAGAGCTGAATGTCCTACTTACCTCAAGAAACAAAAGAAAAGCCTAGCTGTCTCCTGGTCTGATGAGGACTTTGAAAGTGAATTTGAAGAAGAATCTGCTAAACATGTAACTTCCTTGACTGGAAGATGTGTCTCTGATGAAGATTCTAGTAATGATGAATTGACCTTTGAAGAACTTGCAGCTTCCTACAAAAAGATGTGTCTCAGAAGTGAAGAAGTATGTCTTGAAGGGGAGAAACAGAAGAAACTTATCATTCAACTGAAGGCTGAAAAAGTTGAACTAGAGAATGAAGTCATGTTGTTGAACTCCAAACTTGATCAAATGACCAAGTCTGTCAGAATGCTGAACAGTGGAACTGACACATTGGATGAAATCCTTCAGAGTGGAAAAATGGCAGGTGATCTTACTGGGTTGGGATTTGAGGGAGAGAAGAAATCATCTTCAGATGATAGTCCTTCTGGACCTAAACGTAACATGTCACATCAGATATCTCAACATCATGGGAGAAAACATGTATCTGAACCTAAACATAATATGCCTCAACATCACAGGAGTGGTCATTCTAACCACTTAAGAAGAAGATTCCAAAGATGGAGATGCCATTACTGTGGGCGTTTTGGTCACATAAAACCTTTTTTCTTCAGACTCTATGGATATCCTAAACCTGCTCCTCAACCTAGATCAAATACAAACATTTCTATTAATGGAAGACAATGGGTTCCCAAGGCTGCTGCTACCAGCCTGATAGCTCACATGTTTCTCAGAGTCTCAGCTAAAGAGGATTGGTATTTTGATAGTGGTTGTTCTAGACACATGACAGGGATTAAGAATTTGTTGGTTGACATCAAACCTCACTCCATAAGCTATGTGACTTTTGGTGATGGAGCCAAGGGTGAAATCAAGGGAGTTGGAAAGTTGAACTGCTCAGGAGTTCCAGACCTTGATAATGTGCTGTTGGTAAAAGGGTTAACTGTTAATTTGATCAAAATCAGTCAACTATGTGATCAAGGATTCGATGTCAACTTCACCAAATCTGAATGTTTTGTTACAAATGAAAAGAATGAAGTGATCATGAAGGGAGTCAGATCTAAGGATAACTGTTACTTATGGGTTCCTCTATATTCTAGTTACTCATCCATTTGTGCTCTTGCTAAAGATGATGAAGTGAAGTTGTGGCACCAAAAACTTGGTCATCTACATCTAAAAGGTATGAAAAGAATCATCTCCATGGAAGCTGTCAGAGGAATACCTAAGCTAAAGATTGAAGAAGGAAGGGTATGTGGTGAATGTCAAATTGGAAAGCAAACCAAGATGTCACATCAGAAGATTAAACATCTCACTACTTCAAAAGTGTTGGAACTACTTCACATGGATTTGATGGGGCCTATGCAAGTGGAAAGTCTTGGTGGGAAGAAGTATGCCTATGTGGTTGTTGATGATTTCTCCAGATATACTTGGGTGAGTTTTATTAGAGAAACATATGAAGTGTTCGATGTGTTCAGAGATCTTTGCCAAAGACTCCAAAGAGAAAAGGAGAGTAATATTGTTAGAATCAGAAGTGATCATGGGAAGGAAATTGAAAATCACAAATTTGCTTAATTCTGTTCCTCTGAAGGGATTGGCCATGAATTCTCTTCTCCCATTACTCCACAACAAAATGGAGTTGTGGAACGAAAGAATAGAACTATCCAGGAATCAGCTAGAGCTATGATTCATGCCAAGAAACTGCCTTACCATTTCTGGGCTGAAGCTATGAACACTGCTTGTTATGTTCATAATAGAGCGACCCTAAGAACAGGAACCACTACTACCCTGTATGAGATATGGAAGGGAAGAAAACCTACTGTTAAATACTTCCATGTGTTTGGTAGCAAATGCTATATCTTGGCAGATTGTGAACAAAGAAGAAAGATGGATCCAAAAAGTGATGAAGGAATATTCTTGGGCTACTCTACTAACAGCAGAGCCTACAGAGTGTTCAACTCCACAACTAAGGTTACGATGGAGTCCATAAATGTTATTGTTGATGACTTGCATAAGGAGGATAATGTTCTAGATGATGTTGGAACATTCCTTGATACATCTGCAGAAACTTCAGACAAAAATGTTGATCCCAATCCTACTGTTGCAGAATCTGATTCTGAGCCAGTAAACAAAGGACCTTCCATCAGAATTCAGAAGGATTATCCTAGAGACCTTATCATAGGTGATCCAAATGAGGGAGTCATTACCAGATCAAGAGAAGATATCACAAGCTCTTGTTTTGTGTCAAAAATTGAACCCAAAAATATCAAGGAAGCTTTAACTGATGAATTTTGGATTAATACCATGCAAGAAGAGCTAGGGGAATTCAAAAGAAATGAAGTATGGGAGCTGGTTCCAAGACCTGAAGGAACAAATGTGATTGGAACAAAATGGGTTTACAAGAACAAGTCGGATGAAAAAGGTGTGGTCACAAGAAATAAAGCTAGACTGGTTGCTCAGGGATATGCTCAAATTGAAGGGGTTGACTTTGATGAAACTTTTGCTCATGTTGCTCGTCTTGAATCTATCAGATTGCTATTAGGAGTTGCTTGCATCTTGAGGTTCAAGCTATTTCAGATGGATGTCAAGAGTGCCTTTTTGAATGGTTATCTGAGTGAGGAAGTATATGTGGAAAAACCTAAGGGATTCATTGATCCAACCTATCCTGCACATGTTTATAAGTTGAAGAAAGCTCTATATGGTTTGAAACAAGCTCCAAGAGCGTGGTATGAGAGACTTACTGAATTTCTTATTGAGCATGGATACAGAAAAGGTGGCATAGATAAGACTCTTTTTGTCAAAGATGAAGGAGGGAAAATCATGGTTGCTCAAATCTATGTTGATGATATTGTGTTTGGTGGGATGTCAGATAAGATGGTTAAACATTTTGTTCAATAAATGCAGTCTGAATTTGAGATGAGTGTTGTTGGTGAGTTAACTTATTTTCTTGGGTTGCAAGTCGGGCAGATGGAAGACTCTATATTTCTATCTCAGAGTAAATATGCCAAGAACATAGTTAAGAAGTTTGGGATGGAGAATGCCAGTCACAAAAGAACACCTGCTCCTACTCATCTGAAGTTGTCTAAAGATGAAAATGGTGTTAATGTGGACCAAAGTTTATATAGGAGTGTGATAGGAAGCCTACTTTATCTTACAGCTAGCAGGCCTGACATTGCTTTTGCTGTAGGTGTTTGTGCTAGATATCAAGCTGAACCCAAAGTGAGTCATATCAATCAAGTCAAGAGAATTTTGAAATATGTAAATGGAACATGTGATTATGGTATGCTATACACACATGGATCTGGCTACACTTTATCTGGATATTGTGATGCTGATTGGGCTGGAAGTGCTGATGATAGGAAAAACACTTCAGGAGGTTGCTTCTTCTTGGGGAACAATCTTATATCATGGTTTAGCAAGAAGCAAAATTGTGTCTCTCTATCTACTGCTGAAGCAGAGTATATAGCAGGTGGAAGTAGTTGTTTTCAACTAGTGTGGATGAAATAAATGCTCACTGAATATAATGTCACACAGGATGTCATGACATTGTATTGTGACAATTTGAGTGCTATAAACATATCCAAGAACCCTATTCAACATAGCAGGACCAAACACATTGATATCCGTCATCATTTCATAAGGGAGCTTGTAGAAGACAAGGTTATTGCTTTGGAACATGTGGCCACAGAGGAGCAGTTAGCTGACATTTTCACTAAGGCTTTGGATGCAAGTCAATTTGAAACCTTAAGAAGAAAATTAGGCATCTGTATTTATGAAGATCTGTAGCAATTAAAGGCGTGTGGGCAACCTTCCTTAAATTTTAAAAAATTTAAAAATCATTTACTATTGTGTGGAAATATCATTTACTACCTTTTAAGTTTCCAACAAAAGCAGCCCCTCTACCATAGGTAATCAATTCATCTCATTGCTCCCACACGCTACATCCTTCTTGCTCCATACCTGTTTCAGCCTTTCACCTTCCCTCTCAGAAAAATAAGTCTGTCTACTCCAAGTTCAAGCATTTGCAAGAAGTTTACGATGTCTCAACAACATCCCTCTCCGTCCAAGAACTCTCCTGCTAAAAATCTTACCTCTTAGAAATCTAGGGTTTCTTCGGAAGGTATCTCTCCTGAAGCTATTCTTGACGTTGCTCCATTATCCATGATTCCCCATTCTGAAACTGAAAAGACAAGGCCCAACAAACTTCATGTAAGAAGTTCCAAACGTACACCTGCAGGTAACTCCTCTAAAACCACTGTTGAGTCTTCTTATGTTCATAGGGAAGGTAGTAAGTATGTGGATAGAACCATTAAAAGTATTGTCACTAGTCTATTGTATGGAGATCGTAGGGTCCCTGGGATTAATATTCCTCTGTCTAAAATTGATGTTGTTCCTACTTTGGATGCACATCAAAGTGAGGAAAGAAATGTTGACTTTTCAAATTCTGAGGAAGATACTGAGACTGCAAATTTGCACAAATTGGCTAATTCTGTGCTTAAGGAAGGCAGAAGTGAGGGTGTTATTGAGGGCTCTAGTTTAGGGAAGAAGAGTGTTGGTGCTGATCAGAGTAAGGGAAAAATTGTTAACTCTGATGATGTTGTTGTGAATCTTGTTGATGTTCCCTCTGACAACGAGTTGATTGCAAATGTACATCCTGGTATTGCTAAGAGGTTGAAGACAAGAAAAGGGAAATCTGTGGATACCTCTCCTAAAGTGAATGTTGTTAGTGGTAAGAAAAAAACTACTGGTGTAGGTCCCCCGAAATCCTGGAGCAAAGTGTCTACTTCCTCCAAAAAGAGGAAGATTAGAGCTGAATCTGATTCTGACTTTGATGTTGAGGATGATGTCCAGGACATCACTCCTGTGAAAAAGACTGTGTTAAAAAGGATTTCTGAAAAAGTCCTTGATGTTCCTTTGGATAACATCTCTTTCCGCTATGCTGACAGTGTTCAAAGGTGGAAGTATGTTTATCAAAGGAGGCTGGCCCTTGAGAGAGAGTTAGGGAAGGATGCTCTGGACTATAAGGAGGTTATGGAGCTTATTAATTTTGCTGGTTTAATGAAAACTGTGACCAAGTTTACAAAATGTTATGAGGTGCTGGTAAAGGAATTCATTGTGAATATTCCTGAAGACTGTGCTAATCACAAGAGTATGGATTTTATGAAAGTCTATGTTAGAGGCAAGTGTGTTGAGTTTTCTTCCATCATCATCAACAGATTTCTGGGTAGAAGTGAGAAAGAACATGGTGAGCTAGAGGTAACGGATAATCAAGTCTGCAAGGAGATTACTGCTAATCAAGTGAATGCTTGGCCCTTGAAGCCTAGCAAACTGTCAGTTGGTAGACTTAGTGTCAAGTATGCTATTCTTCACAGGATTGGAGCTGCCAACTGGGTTCCTACCAATCATACATCCACTATTTCTGTTGGTTTGGGAAGGTTTATATATGCTGTTGGGACTAAGAAAAGTTTTGATTATGGTTCCTTTATATTTGATCAGACTATGAAGCAAGCTGGCACTTTTGCTGTGAAGACGTCCATTGCCTTCCCCTCCCTTATCTGTGGCATTATTTTAAATCAGCACCCTGGTATCCTATCTCATTCTGATGTTGTTTGCAAAAGGGGGTCTGCCTTGTCCCTTCACTATAAATTGTTTGAAGGTCAACATGTTCTTGACATTGTCATGACATCTGCCTCTACTTCACACCAGCCCACAAACAAGTCTGGGGTAATTTCTGAGTTGGTAGAAGCCTGCAAGGAACTGGATGAGGTTATTAGAGTCTGTACTAAAAGAAAACTGAAGTTTGAAAGAATGATCATGACTCTTAGAATGGCTGAAGGTGATACTGTTGAGGATGCAAATGAGAAGGAAGGTTCTGAGGAGGGTGGTTCTGGTGAGTCTGATGGCAATGCAGAGGGTGATGAAGACAAGTCTGAGAGTGAGGACTCTGCTGGTTCTGGAGATGCTTGAGTGATATGTTCATGAAGGTTTTTTTGTTGTTATTTTGGTTCTTTTTCTGGATTTCTTTTGGCACCCTTGTGTGCTTGAATTCTGTTCTGGTTTTCTGATGGCACCCTTGTGTGCATAATCTTAATTTTGAAGATGTTTGTACTGCTCTTATGATGACAGCTTCTATATGATAATTTTAGCTATGTTTGTTATGGAATTTTCTGGCTAATGTTTGTCTAATTATGGCTAAAAAGGGGGAGAAAGTAGTAGCTTAGTAGTTTTGTTCTGTGTGTGCAGCTGGTTTAGTAGTTTTGTTCTGTGTGTGCAGCAGGTTTTCTTGGTTTTCTTTGCTGGTTTTCTGTGCTCCTTGGCTTGAGGGGGAGTTTCTGGTTAGCTTGGAATGTTAGATGTGTATGTGTGTTGCTTCTGCTGCAGGGATCTCTGTTCAATGTTGGTGCTATAGTGTTTTAGCCAAAATTTGCCAAAGGGGGAGTTTGTTAGTTCTGTATTGGCAGCAATTTTGCTAAAACAAAGTGGTTCATCAAGATGTCTTACTTGATGTCTTGACATGTTGTTTCTAACATTCTGCAGATGGCGTTTCTTAGTATTGCAAGACTTTGTGCATGATGTCAAACATGATACCCTAACATCTGTTGACAGAACATTCTGTTGAGAATGTTATGATTTATTTGATGCGCTCTTTTTGCAATCTGTAGTGCCTTTATTTAGTAATTGCGTGCGAAAATCTTGGAGTATCTTTAAATTGAAGCAAGCAATTTCTGTGATATTTTGAAGAATAGGTTGTTGCTATTTTCTTGCAAAAAGATATGGAGAATAATTAGCTTTAATTATTAATTGAATCAAAGATCTGCTAATGCCCAAGCCCAAGGAGTTTATTACTATTTAAAGATGTTCAACCCTAATTGCTGCGTGGAGAGAATAAGTCATTGAAAGCTGCGTTCAAGTTTTAGGGTTTAAGCATTGTATTATTTTTGTGAGCCATTCATTCATCTGTTAGATGCTTGAATTGGACTGATTAGTTGAGTTGTAATTTGTCCACTCTAAGCTTTTAAGTACGAGTGCTTTGTTATTGATTGAAGCTTTTAAGCAAGATCAAGCTTTGTATTTGAAGTGTGTTCTTCTCTTTAGCATTGTTCTGTAGTTATCACTGCATGTGATTGAGGGGGAGTGAGAGGTGTCTCTTGTCTAAGTGTCTTAGATAGAAATCTCACAGGTAGAGATTAGGTGAGAAGATTATAAACTGGAGTGTGTTTACTGAGAGTCTTCAAACTAATTCTGGTTAGTGGATTTCCTTCCTGGCTTGGTAGCCCCCAGATGTAGGTGTGATTGCACCGAACTGGGTTAACAATTGCTTGTGTCTCTTTGCTATTGTTTACTGTTTTTATATCATTCTTATATTGATCATTGTTCAGATATTAGTGTCGTGACATCTATTTCGACATCTCATATCTGATACCAGAATTTCATGGTAGTCGAGCATCACATTGATGTTTTCAATGTGGTTGTTCAGGTCGGTCGTACCATCGTAGGTGGCCAGGGTCGGGGGCTTCTTTATCCCGACGGGATGGTGAGTCTCCATTATGGCCTTGGACAGGGGACCGTGGGGGTCATCTTCGTCGCTCCTGATGGGTGAATGTGACGATGACCGGTCGTACCGAGGGCTCCTGCCTCGGCGGAGAGGACTCCTTGGCCGACTCTTCGGTTTCTCCACAAACCCGTCAATTTTGTTTCTCTTATGAGTAGGGAAGTGTCGCTCCTTCCGAGAAGGTGAGTCATCACGCTTCTGGGTGGCCACGGGTTGAGGCCTTTCCAGTCGCGGACGACGCCCAGGTTGTCGCGGAGAAGGGCTCCGAGACTCATTATGTTGTGGCCTCCGCGGGGGAGGGGAAGGACGAGTTTCTCGTCGTCGCGAGGAAGGACTGCGGAAACGGGGCGACGATGTCTCTACAGGGGAGATCATGATTGTCGGTCTTTCTCCAGCATCCCGATCTGCTCGTTCTATTGGAAGATCATCAGCTTCGTCTGATTAATCGCCTCGAACAGAACCACCATGATCGGGTCAGCGTTGGGCGGTACAGGGATTGGCTGGAAGATAGTCGGGCTGTCAAAGCATTGGGTAGTGTTGAAGGCCGCATCGTCGGGGGAGGGAGAGACAGTGCACCCGTCCCTAGTGTCGCCTTCTTTGACGTGAACGATCACATTGGGATCGTGATCGTCGTCGTTGGTGAAAGTGGTGAAGGCGATTTCATGGGTGTTGTCATTTGTGCGTGTGCTGGTCAATGATCAACGGAGATTGAAGAATGCTTTGGTCGTTGAATTTTTATGGAAGAAAGAATATGGAAGCAAAATTTTCCACAGACGGCGCCACTGATATTTTTGAATCAGAAAAGGATCAGCAACCAGCACACGTCGTGAGCTCCTAATTCGTCGGTGGTGGAGAAGAGGATGGGGTGTACCTACAAGGCACTCCGATGCTAAAGTTAGTTTCAGCAAGACAGAGAAGGCAAGTACAGAAAAATGTGTAGAAATCAGAATACCTGACCCTCTAGTGAGAGAGGGTATTTATAGTGAGCCTCCAGCGCTGGGCCAACGGTTACTTTGCATTGGGTTGGATCGATAGGCCCAATGCGAGTAATTGCCAGGGTCTACATGGCATAGGGAAGATCAACATGTGATCTTCACCCTGGGTCAAATGTCCTGTGATCTTTGGAAGGTGGGTGACCTGTTCTTTTGGATACGGGTAGCTGCCTGATGACGTGTCCCCGCGGGAGGGGCACGTGGAGACCGTGGGGAAGACGTGTGGGCGCTCCCCGCATGATTTAATGAGTTGGGCCTTCATTGGGCCCTCCCCGACATGGAGATGGGTTGGACCGTGCCCGATAGTGGGGCAGCCTTTGGCCCAGTCCAGAACACAATCCTTACCCTAACACCTACAACCCAAATTTTTCTTACAAGAATAACTAACCACCACAAGTTGCCCTTAAGAAGTCCAACTTGGAACTTCTAATGAAAAATTTCGTAATGACGCTGACACATCAAAACGAAAACTTTAGGAATCAAAACCTCCACACTAATGAGATACTTAGACATCTGACCACCAAAGTGGAAAACATGGCTACCCACAACAAAATATTGGAGACTCAAATATCCCAATTTGTGCAGCAACAAGCTTCTTTTTCTGCCCCTCAAGGGTCGTTTCCGGGGCAACCCGAACAAAATCCCAAGAGGCAAATGAACGCTGTGACAACAAGAAGTGGTAAGCCTTTGGTTGTCCCCAAAGAAAAGGGGAGCAAGAAGGAAAAAGAAAAAGATATTGAAGGTAGTGTTAGTAAGGATAGTGAGGAAGTTGAGGTTAGTGAACCGACACCTCCTGAAAAGGACAGTTTTGGCGAAGTTGAGAAGGAGGCATCGTATGTTGCCCCCAATCCTTAAAAACCACCTATTCCTTTTCCGTGAAGATTTTCGAAGGCTAAGGTATAGGCTCAATTTAAAAAGTTTGTGGAACTCCTTAAAAAGATCCACATCAATGTGCCCTTTACCGAGGCGTTATCCCAAATGCCCACCTATGCCAAGTTTTTAAAGGAGATCCTCTCTAACAAAAAAAAATTCGAGGATCATGAAATGGTGGCTATAACCGTTGATAGTAGTGCTGTGATTAGGAACATGCTTCCCAAAAAGTTAAAAGACCCGGGAAGTTTCTCCATCCCTTGTCAAATAGGAACCATGAACTTCGAAAGAGCTTTATGAGATTTAGGGGGTAGCGTCAGCTTAATGCCCTTATCTGTTTGCAAGAAATTAGATATTGGGAAATGAAACCGACCAATATCTCACTGCAACTTGCAGACAAGTCGGTTACGTATCCTGTGGGTATATTAGAAGATGTTCCAGTGAGAATTGGTGAATTCTACATTCCCGTTGACTTTGTTATCATGGAGATTGAAGAGGATTCTCAAATCCCGATACTCATAGGAAGGCCCTTTTTAGCTACTGCTGGGGCCATCATCGATGTTAAGAGGACAAAGTTGACCTTTGAGGTTGGTGAGGAAAGGATTGAGTTCATTCTAGAAAAACTCATGAAAAATCCTTCTTTTAGAGATTCTTGTTGTCTTATCGACGTTATTGATGCTTGTGTCCAAGAAAGTGTATCCGAGCCCCCTCTGCCCGAAAGGATTGAGGTGTGCCTGTTTGAAGGCGTGAAAGATCAGGAAAAGTCAAAAAACAGTGAGGAACTTATGGACCATGGTCATGTTTCTCATAGCCTTGAAATACTTATGGCACAAAGTGATGAGCCCAAATCTAAAAAACCCCAACTTGAGCTAAAGCAACTTCCCCAAACCCTTAGATATGAATTCCTATATGGGGAACCCTCTAAGCCTACGATAGTAAATGCGAGTCTTGGGGAATTCGAGACCGCAAAGCTCCTTGCTATTCTTGAGAAGTACCTTAAAGTTATAGGATACACCATAGAGGAATTTAAAGGGATTAGCCCCTCCGTTTGTATGCATAAGATCATGTTAGGTGACGATTATATGCCTTATAGGGAACATCACGAGAGGCTAAATCTTAACACGAAAGAATTGGTTAAGAAAGAGGTGCTTAAACTCTTGGATGCCAGAATAATTTATCCCATCTCCGATAGTAAGTGGATGAGTCATGTTCAAGTAGTCCCTAAGAAAGGACGGATGACAGTTATTAAGAGTGAAAAAGGAGAACATGTAGCCACTAGGACGATCACGGGATGGAGAATATGTATAGACTATAGGAAGCTTAACAAAGCTTCTCGTAAAGACCACTTCCCACTCCCATTTATTGACCAAATGCTTGAGCGCCTAGCCAAGCATTCTCATTTTTGCTACCTTGATGGGTACTCGGAGTTTTTCCAAATCCCCATACACCCTAGTGATTAAGAAAAAATGACATTTACTTGCCCCTACGGCACATTCTCTTATCGACGAATGCCCTTTGGGCTTTGTAATGCGCCTGCAACTTTTCAGCGCTGCATGATGTCGATTTTCTCAGATTTTTTAGAGGATATCATGGAAGTCTTCATGGACGAATTCTCGGTCTATGGGTGTAATTTTGACGAGTGAAATCAACTTATTTTAAAAGTTAGTTTTTTCCGAATTATAATCTTTAAATTAGACTTAATCGAATGGCTAATCAAGTAAAATATTAATTTAACTCTTATATTAGATTCAATTTAAAGATTATGATTTAGAGTAAGTTAAAAAAACTTACTCTTGAAATAAGTTAATCCCCACTTTTATTTTATATATATATATATGTTAGTTCTTGTATTGGCTGGAATTTTGGTAAAACAAAGTTGAACAATGTTGATGTCATATGTCTGATGTCATAACATTGGTTCCTAACATTAGTTATTACAGGATTGAAGTTGTATATGCTGATGTTAAACTTGATATCTTGACATCAGTTATCTGAACATCAGAACATCAGACTGTGATGTTTTAGGGTTGCGCGTGTTAGTTTGTTTTGAGGAGATCTGTTAGAGAGATTGGATGCGAATATCTTGGAGAAGATATTTTCAATCAGATAATTTGCAGATCATGGAGCAGATCATGTAACTAACATTAGGGCTGATTTGAAAAGATTTAAAAATATTTGAAGATCAAATCTGTTTTAAATTCTGGTTTTAAAACAAATCAAATCAGATATTTGGAAGAGGTCCAAGCCCAAGTCAGAATTCTATAAAAGCAGTCTCAACCCTTGTTGGTAAAAGAACGAAGACAGAGAGCATAGACTGAGAGTCAATTTGTGTTTTCGTGTGTGTTTTTGTAAACCATTCATGTTTGAATAGGTGTTACTATTTTGAGTTGTAAGTGTATTCACTCTAGAGCTTTTAAGCAAGAGTGAGTTGTTCTTGATCAAAGTTGTTAAGCAGAATCAAGGTGGGTTTTAAAGTGTAATCTTTGAATTGTATCAGTGAGGTGATATAGGGAGTGAGTGGGTTCTCATGCCTAAGTGGTTTCTTAGGTAGAAGTGTCATTGGGTAGTGATTAAGTTAGGTAGATGTCAACTGGGATTGTTGAGTCTGTAATTTGATACTATTAATAGTGAATTTCCTCCCTGGCTTGGTAGCCCCCAGACGTAGGTAGTTAGACCGAACTGGGTGAATAATTCATTGTGTTATTTACTGCTTGTTATTGCCTTGTTCATATTAGCAGAGTGTGTTGTTGTGACATCGCACTTAACATCACACATCTGATACCAGAATTTCAATTGGTATCGGAGCAGGCATCCTGCTCTGCATCTGGGTGAGATCTAGGGATATTACTTTCTGGTGCAATAGACAAGGAGTGTAATGGATTTGTGAATAGACCCCCTATTCTAGATGGCTCAAATTATGACTATTGGAAACCTCGTATGGTTACATTCTTGAAGTCATTAGACAGCAAAGCCTGGAAGGCTATTTTGAAAGAATGGAAACATCCTGTTATTGTGGAAAAGGATGAGAATGGAAAGGAAGTATAGGGTAGCTCAAAACTGAAACCTGAAGAAGAATGGACCAAGGAAGAAGATGAGCTTGCCCTTGGGAATTCTAAAGTCTTGAATGCCATATTCAATGGTGTTGATAAGAACATCTTCAGGTTGGTCAACACTTGTGAAGTAGCTAAGGAAGCATGGGATATCTTAAAGACTACTCATGAAGGAACCTCCAAAGTCAAGATGTCAAGACTTTAACTTTTGACAACAAAGTTTGAAAATCTGAAGATGAAGGATGATGAGACTATCCATGATTTCCACATGAACATCCTTGAGCTGCCAAATGCTTCTAGTGCCCTAGGAGAGAGGATGACTGAAGAGAAGCTGGTGAGGAAAATTCTTAGATCTCTTCCCAAGAGATATAAAATGAATGTGGCAGCTATAGAAGAAGCCCAAGACATCAGCAAGATGAGGGTTGATGAGTTGATAGGTTCTCTTCAAACCTTTGAATTAGGAATGGAAGAGGAACCTGGAAAGAAAACCAAAAGTATAGCTTTGGTATCTAGTTCTGAAGATTCTAAGAAAGAGAATGGTGCTGAGTCTCAAGAGGAGCTGTCCCATGCCATTGTTTTGCTGGGACGACAGTTTAATAAGGTTATGAAGAGGATAAATAGGAGTTGTAATCCTAATGTCAAGAACATCACATCTGACACCAACAGATCAGGAGATCAGGGGAAGAAAAACTAGAGATGAAGAAAAGTCCAATAGTGACAAAGGAGTCCAATGCTATGAGTGTGAAGGGTATGGTCATGTCAAGAAAGAATGTCCTACTTATCTCAAAAAGCAAAAAATGGGGTTATCTACTTCCTGGTCTGATAGTGAGAGTGAATCTGAAGAAGAATCAGCTAAGCTTGTTAGAGCTATGATTGGGGTTTGTGAGTCAGATGATGATTCTTGTGATGATGAGGTTACTTATAAAGAGCTTGCTGCCTCTTATAAAGAACTGTGCATGAGAAGTGAACAAGTGTGTCTTGAAGGAGAGAAGCTAAAGAAAACCATAGTGCAGTTAGAAGTTGAAAAGACTGAACTTGAAAATGAAGTCAGTATGCTTAACTCTAAACTGGATTCTATGACCAAAACTGTCAGAATGTTGAACCATGGTACTGATGCTCTAGACAACATTCTTAGTATTGGGAAAATTGCTGGAGACAAAAGTGGGTTGGGATTCAGCAATGTTGCAGCTTCTAATGATGTTATTACCAGTTCCAAACCAGTGATGTTAAAACAGATGTTTAAACATCCTGACAGGATTCCTTCTAGGAAGAAATTCAGGCGCTGGAGATGTCATCACTGTGGGCGTTTTGGACACATAAAGGCCTACTGTTATAAGCTACATGGGTATCCTCAGAAGGCACATCAGTATACTCCCAAACAGAAGTTTCCCAAAAGTAATCAGGCCTTCAATTCTAAGAAGCAAGGGGTTCCAAAAGGTAAAGTTACCAGCTTAATAGCTCACACTTCTCTTAGAGTTTCTACCAAAGAAGACTGGTACTTTGATAGTGGGTGTTCAAGACACATGACAGGAGTTAAGAATTTGTTGGTAGATGTTAAGCCCCAGTCTTCAGGTCATGTAACCTTTGGTGATGGTGTCAAAGGAGAAATCAAGGGGATGGGAAAGGTGAATTATGCTGGTGCTCCTAGACTGGATGATGTTCTACTTGTCAAAGGGTTGACAGCTAATTTGATCAGTATTAGTCAACTTTGTGATCAAGGATTCAAAGTAGACTTTACAAAATCTGAGTGCAATGTCACAAATGAGAAAGGAGAAGTCATCCTGAAGGGTGTTAGGTCTAAGGACAACTGTTATCTATGGGTGCAACAAGACTCAAGTACCTCAACATGTGTGTTTGCTAGAGATGATGAAGTCAAAATCTGGCATCAAAAGTTGGGACATCTTCATCTGAAGGGAATGAAGAGAATCATATCTTCAGAAGCTGACAGAGGAATTCCTAAACTTAACATTGAAGAAGGAAGAGTTTGTGGGGATTGTCAAATAGGGAAGCAGACCAAGATGTCACATCAGAAGCTTCAACATAACACCACCTCCAAAGTTTTGGAACTTCTTTATATGGACTTGATGGGACCTATGCAGGTAGAAAGTCTGGGTGGGAAGAAGTATGCTTATGTTGTTGTAGATGACTATTCTAGGTACACCTGGGTAAGCTTCATCAAAGACAAAACAGAGGTGTTTGATGTATTTAAGGATTTATGTCAAAGACTCCAAAGAGAGAAAGAGAGCAATGTCATCAGAATAAGGAGTGATCATGGGAGGGAATTTGAAAATAGCAAGTTTGTTGATTACTGCTCAGCTGAAGGCATCAGTCATGAGTTTTCCTCTCCTATTACTCCTCAGCAAAATGGAGTTGTTGAAAGGAAGAACAGAACTCTCCAAGAATCTGCTAGAGCAATGATTCATGCCAAAAAGCTTCCTTACCATTTCTGGGCTGAAGCCATGAACACTGTTTGCTATATTCACAACAGAGTTACTTTAAGAAGGGGCACTTCAGCTACTTTGTATGAACTGTGGAAAGGAAGAAAGCCAACTGTGAAGTACTTTCATGTTTTTGGAAGTAAATGTTACATTTTTTCAGATCGTGAACAGAGGAGAAAATTGGATCCTAAAAGTAATGAGGGAATCTTTCTAGGATACTCTACAAATAGCAGAGCTTACAGGGTTTTCAACTCTAGAACAAAGGTTATGAAGGAGTCTATAAATGTGGTGATTGATGACATTGATAAGCAGGAAGATGCTGATGTCCTGGATGATGTTGAAACATCAGTTGAAGAAGTCACAGCAGAAACTGAAGACAGAAGTGGGTCACCCAGTCCTGATGATGATGAGCCTGAACCTGAACAATCTAATAAAGGACCATCTATTAGAGTGCAAAAGGACCATCCAAAGGAGCTTATCATAGGTGATCCTAATTCAAGGGTTAGCACTAGATCAAGAGAGGTTGTGTCAAATTCTTATTTTGTTTCCAAAATTGAGCCCAAGAATGTCAAAGAAGCTCTGACTGACGAATTTTGGATTAATGCCATGCATGAAGAGCTGGATCAATTCAAGAGGAATGAAGTGTGGGATCTTGTTCCAAGGCCTGATGGAGCTAATGTGATAGGCACCAAGTGGATTTACAAGAATAAATCTGATGAACAAGGAGTGGTCACCAGAAACAAGGCCAGATTAGTTGCTCAGGGATACACTCAGGTTGAAGGAATTAATTATGATGAAACCTTTGCTCCTGTGGCAAGACTGGAATCTATCAGATTACTTTTAGGGGTGGCTTGTAATTTCAAGTTCAGGCTTTTTCAGATGGATGTTAAGAGTGCCTTCTTGAATGGTTACTTAAATGAAGAGGTGTATGTTGATCAACCAAAAGGATTTATTGATCCAACATTTCCTGACCATGTTTACAAACTAAGGAAAGCTCTCTATGGTTTGAAGCAAGCACCAAGAGCTTGGTATGAAAGGCTTACTGAATTTCTGGCTGTAAGTGGCTACAGAAAATGAGGGATTTATAAGACTTTGTTTGTTAAAGAGGAAGGAGGAAAACTGATGATAGCTCAAATATATGTTGATGACATAGTATTTGGTGGGATGTCAGATGCAATGGTGAAACATTTTGTGGAATAGATGCAGTCTGAGTTTGAAATGAGTCTTGTTGGAGAGCTCAGCTATTTTCTAGGTCTACAAGTTAGATAAATGGAAGACTCCATATTCATATCCCAGAGCAAGTATGCAAAGAACATTGTTAAGAAGTTTGGTCTGGAAAATGCTAATCACAAGAGGACACCTGCTCCTACTCACTTAAAGTTGTCCAAAGATGAACATGGTGTGAGTGTGGATCAAAGTCTATACATAAGCATGATTGGTAGCCTATTGTATCTCACAACTAGCAGACCTAATATTTCTTTTGATGTTGGAGTGTGTGCCAGATATCAATCTGAGCCTAAAGTTAGTCACTTGAATCAAGTGAAGAGGATTCTAAAATATGTGAATGGGACTAGTGACTATGGAATGCTTTACAGTCATGGATTAGGTACTGAGTTATGTGGTTTTTGTGATGCTGATTGGGCAGGGAGTGCTGATGATAGAAAAAGTACTTCAGGAGGTTGTAAGTTATATGTGTGCCTAAGAGGGGGGTGAATTAGGCTCTTAGACAATTATCCGGATTTTTGACGGTTTTCTTTAATTTTATTTTCCTAAAAGTTTCTAAGTGAGGAAAGCGGTAAATGCGGAAAGTAAAGAACACCAAGACGTATAGTGGTTCCCCTTACAGGTCGAGAGTACTCCACTCCCCTTTCAACACGAAAGAGATTTTCACTACTGTTAGATCTTAGGACAAGACACACCTAGTCTTCCTATACAAGACTCTAACAATCCACACCAAGAACACCCTCTTGGATTTTACAAGTTTAAAGTCCAACCGAGAATCAACCTCTCACAAATGGACCTCTTGTATCCACAATCCGGATAACAAGGTTTACAACCAAACAATTTTATATCCAACAATCCTGGAAAAATAAGATATGTTACAACAAGAGTTTTTGAAAGAAGTTTGTAGTATATAAATCCTATGAAGGACTTCTTCTCTTTCAAATATGAAATTTCAATATCATAAACTCTCTAAGTGCTCAAATGATACTTTTATGATAAAATAATGTGAAAATGTATTTCAAAAAGTATCTAAGTATGAAAGATGTGTAGAAAATAAATGTAGAGAGATTTTAATATTTTTTATGAAAGAGGTGATTGAAAAATGAGAATTTGAAATGAATTTATATTGATGAAAGCAACCATTCAAAAGTCATGGTAATGGTTAGAAAAATTCTGAATTTTAATAAGAGAAATGATGTAAGAGATGCCATGAAAAGGTGCATTCAAACAAAACATTTTTCAATTTTTAAATTAAAATTACTGTTTCAGTACGATGTAAATTGTGGCGGTTTTTTGTTCTATTACGTCGGTTCAAAACGCCATAATCTACCAAAAACTTTTCAAATTTAAAATTTAAAATATAGCTTCATACCGGTGCGAATTGTGGCGGTTTTTGTCGCTGTTACGACAGTTGAAAACACCATAATTTACCAAAAACTGAATGTTTAAATAAATTGAAAAATTAAAAATTTTGTCTAAGTATTTGAACCAATTTTATGCAACATCTATTGATTTATCCAAGTCAATAGATTATATTTGAAAGTGATTTAATATAGTTCAAACATGAAAAATAATTTTTCCAATTCAAGAAACATTTTGAGCACTAAGAAATGTTTTAGTCAAGAATTTCATATACCTAAAAGTTTGATTAATCCTATCTTGCAAGTGTAGTCAAGTCTTATGTATTTCTTATTTTTCCTTCTTTAAGAAATCTTCAAGACTTGAATTAATATGAAACTTGTTCTAGCTTTGAAGTCTTTGATCCATTTCTTTTTGTACATAAAACCTTGAATGAACATTGTTGTCTTCATCAAAACCATTGAGAAGCTATGTCTTCACATTCTCCCCCTTTTTGATGATGACAACTCAATTCTTAAAAATTCGATCCAATCTTGTTTCTCTAACCAAAGCTTGCTCCCCCTTGGATATTGCTCCCCCTTAATCCAAGATTTTAGAGAGTTTTGAAATCTGCACATTTTGTTAGAGAAACCAAGCAATGATACACAATTCTTCTCCCCCTTTGTCGTTAACAAAAAGGATGGGAAAAGACTTGAAGTATATAAAGAAATTATGAAAAATAAAGACAATTTTTACCTATGAGATTTACCTCATGATTGACTTCATCAAAACATTCATCCTTGGTGAACATGATCTTGAAGCCTTTGTCACAAAGTTGACTTTTGTTTAGAAGACATTCCTTTAGTCCTTTAACATAAAGTACATCTTCAATGAATGTGAAAGTTAGTGCACCAACTTTGCCAATGCCAAGAATTCTTCCTTTTAAGGTATTCCCCATATGAAATAACCCTTGGACTATAAGCACTAGATTTGAAAGTTAGTATATGTCTCCACCAAAAGCTTAGAGCCACCACTTATCAAAACAACATAGATTTAAAGTGGTCCTCAAGCAAACCTTCAAAACAAATTAAGTTTGATTTGGTACCCAATGTGTTTTGGGTCCATCAAAGTTAGTACCTTTCTTTACCCACACATAATGCCCACTTGCAACACTAAAGTTTCTTACATAGCAAGCATTAGGTGTATGGCCAACAATACCATAATAAAAACAAGTAGGTTTAGAGTTGCTCTTATATCTTGGAACATAAGATTTCTTTTTAGGAAATCTTTTCTTTTTAGGATTAGGATGCACATTCCTAGGTTTGTTCACTTTCTCTTTGGAAGTTTGATCATTAGCCTTAACAAATATAGTTTTACTTGAACTTGGTTTAGAAAACTTTGAATAGCCAAGTCCACTTTTATCATTTGAATATCTTTGTTGACTAAGGACTTCTTCTAATCCAATTTGTCCTTTCTCATACCTTTCAAGTACTCTTTTTAATTGGACAATTTGAAAAGAGAGAGATTCACAATTTTTACATACAAAATTCTGTTTTTCACTAATCATCTTTTGTTTCTCATTTTTGATCTCTTTTTCTAATGAAACATTTTTTTCTTCTAAAGTTGAAATTTGTTTCTTTTGAGATGATATAGTTTTATACAGAATTTTGCATTCATTAAACAATTCATTTATGGCACCTTGTGCATCACTATCAAAAGAATTATTACTAACCTCATCTTCTTCATCATCGGAGTGGTGTGATGCTATCAATGCAAGATTTACATGTTCTTCATCTGAAGATGAACTTGTTTCGTTGTCTACATATGTTTTCCTTTCCTTTTTATGATTCTTTTTCTTGAATTTATTTTTCTTTTGAAGTGTAGGACATTCACTTTTAACATGTCCTCTTTCTCCACATTCAAAGCATTTAATCTTTCTCGTTGGTGCTTCCCCTTTAGTGATCTCCTTTTTCCTTTCTTTTCTTAGAAACTTTTCAAACTTTTTGATAAGATCATCATTTTCATCACTATTGGATTCATCCTCTTGATTGCTATCATAATTTTTTACTTTGGTCTTTAAGGCAACGTCTTTTGAATCTTTTACTTGTATTTCATGCTTCTCCAATCTTTCAAGTTCTAACTCATGCTCTTGAAGTTTACCAAATAGAGATGCGGAAGTCATCGTAGAGAGGCTTTTCTTTTCCGATATTGCCGTTACTTTTGGTTTCCATTCTCTAGTCAATGATCTTAGAATTTTGAGATTTAATTCATCATTTGAGAATGTTTTACCAAGTACCATTAAGTGGTTAGTCAAATAAACAAATCTCTTCTATAATGCAACAATGGATTCTCTGGGCTGCATTCGGAACATTTCCTATTCTTGACTTAAAGTGTTTAGTATTGATCTTTTTACTTCAGCCGTACCTTCATGTGTTTCTACCAACGTATCCCATATTTCTTTAGCCGATTTACATTGACAAACACGAAAGAACTCATCCATACTTAATGCACTCTGAAGAATATTGACAGCTTTCTTTTCATTCAAGATTTTTTTCTTGTCATCTTCATCATATGTATTTTTTAACTTTGGAGTACCAACACCATCGACCACATTAACCGGATTATGCGGACCATTCTCAATGGCTTCCCATATACCTTCTCCTTGTGCTTCAAGATGTTCCTTCATGCGGATTTTCCAAAAGTCAAAATACTCTCCAGAGAAAAGTGGGGGCTTGTTACTACTTCCACCGTCTTTGAATACCGGGTTTGTGCTTGCGGAAGGCATACTGGATCTGTAGGAACAAGTTACCTATAACCTGCTCTGATGCCAATTGTAAGTTATATGTGTGCCTAAGAGGGGGGTGAATTAGGCTCTTAGACAATTATCCGGATTTTTGACGGTTTTTTTTAATTTTACTTTCCTAAAAGTTTCTAAGTGAGGAAAGCGGTAAATGCGGAAAGTAAAGAACACCAAGACGTATAGTGGTTCCCCTTACAGGTCGAGAGTACTCCACTCCCCTTTCAACACGAAAGAGATTTTCACTACTGTTAGATCTTAGGACAAGACACACCTAGTCTTCCTATACAAGACTCTAACAATCCACACCAAGAACACCCTCTTGGATTTTACAAGTTTAAAGTCCAACCGAGATTCAACCTCTCACAAATGGACCTCTTGTATCCACAATCCGGATAACAAGGTTTACAACCAAACAATCTTATATCCAACAATCCTGGAAAAATAAGATATGTTACAACAAGAGTTTTTAAAAGAAGTTTGTAGTATATAAATCCTATGAAGGACTTCTTCTCTTTCAAATATGAAATTTCAATATCATAAACTCTCTAAGTGCTCAAATGATACTTTTATGATAAAATAATGTGAAAATGTATTTCAAAAAGTATCTAAGTATGAAAGATGTGTAGAAAATAAATGTAGAGAGGTTTTAATATTTTTTATGAAAGAGGTGATTGAAAAATGAGAATTTGAAATGAATTTATATTGATGAAAGCAACCATTCAAAAGTCATGGCAATGGTTAGAAAAATTCTGAATTTTACTAAGAGAAATGATGTAAGAGATGCCATGAAAAGGTGCATTCAAACAAAACATTTTTCAATTTTTAAATTAAAAATACTGTTTCAGTACGATGTAAATTGTGGCGGTTTTTTGTTCTATTACGTTGGTTCAAAACGCCATAATCTACCAAAAACTTTTCAAATGTAAAATTTAAAATATAGCTTCAGACCGGTGCGAATTGTGGTGGTTTTTGTCGCTGTTACGACAGTTGAAAACACCATAATTTACCAAAAACTGAATGTTTAAATAAATTGAAAAATTAAAAAATTTGTCTAAGTATTTGAACCAATTTTATGCAACATCTATTGATTTATCCAAGTCAATAGATTATACTTGAAAGTGATTTAATATGGTTCAAATAAGAAAAATAATTTTTCCAATTCAAGAAACATTTTGAGCACTAAGAAATGTTTTAGTCAAGAATTTCATATACCTAAAAGTTTGATTAATCCTATCTTGCAAGTGTAGTCAAGTCTTATGTATTTCTTTTTTTTCCTTCTTTAAGAAATCTTCAAGACTTGAATTAATATGAAACTTGTTCTAGCTTTGAAGTCTTTGATCCATTTCCTTTTGTACATAAAACCCTGAATGAACATTGTTGTCTTCATCAAAACCATTGAGAAGCTATGTCTTCACAGAGGTTGCTTCTTCTTAGGGAATAATCTGATATCATGGTTTAGTAAAAAGCAGAACTGTGTGTCTCTTTCTACTGCTGAAGCTGAGTACATAGCAGCAGGGAGTAGTTGTTCTCAACTTGTTTGGATGAAGCAGATGTTAACAGAATACAATGTCAAGCAAGATGTCATGACATTGTACTGTGATAATCTGAGTGCTATCAATATCTCTAAGAATCCTATTCAACATAGCAGAACTAAGCATATTGATATACGTCATCATTTTATAAGAGATTTGGTTGAAGACAAAGTAGTTGCTCTGGAACATGTTGCTACTGAAAAGCAGTTAGCAGATATTTTTACCAAGGCCTTAGATGCAAATCAATTTGAAAAATTAAGGAGCAAATTAGGAATTTGCATATATAAGGATTAATTGTGTTGGGAAGTGTCTTGTGCAGTTGTGATCGGTATTGCAAAGGAAACAGAATTTTATTCAACTGCTGAAAGCATACAAGATTAGATTTTAGTACATCAAAAGCAACTTATAAAGGGTCTAAAGATTATCCCAACCCCCTGCATCAAGAAAAGTTTTCCAATCTTCATCCCATTCATCATCAGAAGCGTGAAGTTGCACTGGAGGTTTTATGATGTTTGTCATCCTTGTCTCTGATGTTTTTCTTGTTCTTGTTGCTCCTGAAGAAGTCCCAGCTATTGTCATTGTTTTGTTCTTATTCTTCAGTGGATCTGGTTTCTTGACCTCCTGCATGTGTTTCTTCCCTGCATCTTTGTTAGACTGACTCATACTTGTTTAGTGTCTGGTGCTGTTAGAAGGAAGAAGGCTTGGATTTTATAGTTCTATAAGAATCCATTGGTTGTATCGCCTGACCAGTCAATTTTTTTGGATATTGTGTTCCTTGGGAAGCTTGCTTTTGACCATGTCTTAATGGATGTCAGATCTTTGTGTTTGATGTAGATGTTGTCCAATTGTGGCTAAAAAGGGGGAGAGTTAGCCTATGTGTGGCCTAGTTGTCTGATGTGGCTCTAGGCTTGAGGGGGAGTGTGCATGTTTGAACAGCTGTTATGCTGGTTCTTGTTTTGAGGGGGAGTTTAGCTCTGTGCAGATTTTGGAACAGCTGGTATGCTGGTTCTTGTGATTGAGGGGGAGTTTAGCTCTGTGCAGATTTTGGAACAGCTGGTATGCTGGTTCTTGTGATTGAGGGGGAGTTTAGCTCTGTGCAGATTTTGGATGTGATAAAATGTGATTGCTGCAGATTGTTTTGGAATGTTATGAGTATGAAGTTTTTCCGCTGCGGGGGAGTGTGCATGTTTGGTACCTCTGATGTTGGCAGAGATTATTTTAGCCAAAATTAGTCAAAAGGGGAGATTGTTAGTTCTTGTATTGGCTGGAATTTTGGTAAAACAAAGTTGAACAATGTTGATGTCATATGTCTGATGTCATAACATTTGTTCCTAACATTAGTTGTTGCAGGATTGAAGTTGTATATGCTGATGTTAAACTTGATGTCTTGACATCAGTTATCTGAACATCAGAACATCATACTGTGATGTTTTAGGGTTACGCGTGTTAGTTTGTTTTGAGGAGATCTGTTAGAGAGATTGGATGCGAATATCTTGGAAAAGATATTTTCAATCAGATAATTTGCAAATCATGGAGCAGATCATGTAACTAACATTAGGGCTGATTTGAAAAGATTTAAAAAGATTTGAAGATCAAATCTGTTTTAAATTCTGGTTTTAAAACAAATCAAATCAGATATTTGGAAGAGGTTCAAGCCCAAGTCAGAATTCTATAAAAGCAGCCTCAACCCTTGTTGGTAAAAGAACGAAGACAGAGAGCATAGACTGAGAGTCAATTTGAGTTTTCGTGTGTGTTTTTGTAAACCATTCATGTTTGAATAGGTGTTACTATTTTGAGTTGTAGGTGTATTCACTCTAGAGCTTTTAAGCAAGAGTGAGTTGTTCTTGATCAAAGTTGTTAAGCAGAATCAAGGTGGGTTTTAAAGTGTAATCTTTGAATTGTATCACTGAGGTGATTTAGGGAGTGAGTGGGTTCTCATACCTAAGTGGTTTCTTAGGTAGAAGTGTCATTGGGTAGTGATTAAGTTAGGTAGATGTCAACTGGGATTGTTGAGTCTGTAATTTGATACTACTAATAGTGAATTTCCTCCCTGGCTTGGTAGCCCCCAGACGTGGGTAGTTACACCGAACTGAGTGAACAATTCATTGTGTTATTTACTGCTTGTTATTATCTTGTTCATATTAGCAGAGTGTGTTGTTGTGACATCGCACTTAACATCACACATCTGATACCAGAATTTTAATATATATATATATATATATATATATATATATATATATATATATATATATATGAATGAGATCAAATATATATTGTCCATTTACCATTACCATTGAATCAAAAATATTTAAAATTGTATTAAAATTACTTAAATGTAATGTGGCAATTTAAACCCACAAAATATGACACAAACAAACAAAATTCTACCTTTAAAGCATAAATCATATTGTGTAATCTTCACACACACATTTATTCTTATACTTTAATTTGAAAATAGTAAGTACATACTAATTATTGCTATTTTGGTTTTAAAATTACTTAAATGTAACGTGGCAATTTAAACCCAAAATGACACAAACATACAAAATTCTACCTTTAAAGCATAAATTATATTGTGTAATCTTCACACACACATTTATTCTTATACTTTAATTTGAAAATAGTAAGTACATACATACTAATTATTGCTATTTTGTATTTCTTAATAATATTTAACAATTTTATATAAAAATATTCAATAGCTTCAACAAAACCTAATATTAATAATTATAATATTTTTTAAATGAAAAATTAAAGTTACATACATTAATATACTAATAATATTAAAAATGACCCAAATGCGGATATGGAAATTCTAAAAACACTTTGACATAATTTATTTTTCAGTTCCAGAAGAACTAATCAAGTACTTGAAATATGAAATAAAGAGATCTCGATAAATTATGTCATGGATGAAATAGAATGGAACCGAAATTAAGATAACCAAATAAAGTCGACATTGACAATGTATTTGTATACAATATAGCACTAAAGATGATAAACGATAACGAGGATCGTGAAACAAAGTCTACCAAAGATTGTAGACAATGTGAGAATTGGCAAAAATGAACAGCTCATGAATCAAAGTCTATCCAAAATTATAGACAAAGTGAAAATTGATCAAAATAAATAGATTCAATTGAAGAATAATTGAACTCACTTTAAAAGTGGATCGTTTTTGGACCCGTAGTCAGAATACCTCAAGGTGTGAAACCAATTTGATATAAATGAGTTTTGTGAAAAGCGAAATAAGAAGGGTGAAATTGTAAGATATAAAGCTTGATGTTTTTTTTTCTCAATGATTTTCATAAAGACCTAAGATCGAGTTTGATGAAACATATCCACCTGTAGTAGATTCTATTAAGATTCGAAAATTAATTAGCCTTATAGCACATGAAGGGCTTGATTTGAACATGATGGATGCTGTAACATCTTATTTGTATTGGTCACTTGATAGGACATAAAGCTGAACAAGTATCTCTATAGGCTAAAACAATATGGACACATCATCTCGGTAAATATTTACCAAGGTAGAGATATACAAATAACTCCATTTTTACAAAAAAAAGGTTTGGAAAAGAATGTGCAATAATAGTTGTCTATGTGGATGACATAAATATTATTGGAACTACTGAAGAGTTTCCAAAAGCTATAAATTGTATAAAGAAATTATTTGAGATGAATGACTTGGAAAATAAAAGGTTCATACTAAATGAACATTTAGACAATGGAACTTTCATACACCAAGAAGGTTATATAGAAAAGTATTAAAATATTTCTATATGGACAAATATCATATGTTATGTAGCATAAGTGCTAAAACATTTGTATATGGACAACTCTCGTATGTCGTGTACCCCGATGATGTTTAGATCCCTGGACGTGTAAAAGATTCTTTTAGACCTCGAGAAGAGGATAAAAACTAATTGGTCCTAAAGTACCATATCTCAGTGCAATTGGAGCACTAATGTACCTTGCTAATTATACACATCCTGATATATCATTTGCGGTTAATCTATTAGCAAGATACAGTTCTTCACCTACACGAAGACATTGGAACGGAGTCAAACATATACTTCGTTATCTTAGAGGTACAATAGACATAAGTCTGTTTTATACCAAAGTATCCAAACTCGAATTAACAAGTTATGCAGATGCAGGTTACTTGTCAGATCCTCACAATGGTAGATCACAAACAGGTTATTTGTTTACATGTGGTGGTACAACAATTTCATGGAGATCAGTGAAACAAACAATAGCAGCAACTTCATCTAATCATGCAGAAATTTTAGCACTACATGAGGCAAGTCGAGAATGCGTTTGGTTGAGATCCTTAATCCAACACATACAAAATACTTGTGGTTTGTCTTCAGAAAAAATAAAATACGATGACCATATATGAAGATAATACTGCATGCATCACTCAATTGAAAGATGGTTACATTAAAGGAGACCGAACAAAATATATCTCTCCAAAGTTCTTTTTCACTCATGATCTTCAGAAGAACGGTGATATAAACATCCAACAAATTCGTTCATGTGACAATCTTGCAGACCTTTTCACAAAGTCACTCCCAAGTAGTACTTTTAATCAACTAGTACGAAAGATTGGTCTTCATCATCGAAGAAATAATCGTTCAGCTAAGGGAGAGAAATAAATTTGTTTTAAAAGGATATTGTACTCTTTTTCCTTCACTAGATTTTTTTCCACTGGGCTTTTTCTAGTAAGGTTTTAACGAGGCATATCCAAAACAAACATCCAAGGAGGAGTGTTATGAATAATTGGATGATTTGTCTCCCAATAACTTCTTTCCTTATTTAATTAATTTGTATTTATTATAATTTTTATATGATGTTCTATAAATATGACCAATCTCATTATATACGATAGACGAATGAAATAATACATACTCATTCTAATCTTTCTCTCTTCTATTTTATATTCTTTCTCCTTATTTTATATTGTCCATTTACCATTACCATTGAATAAAAAATATTTAAAATTGTTTTAAAATTACTTAAATGTAATGTGGCAATTTAAACCCACAAAATATGACACAAACAAACAAAATTATATCTTTAAAGCATAAATCATATTGTGTAATCTTCACACACACATTTATTCTTATGCTTTAATTTGAAAATAGTAAGTACATACTAATTATTGCTATTTTGGTTTTAAAATTACTTAAATGTAATGTGGCAATTTAAACACACAAAATATGACACAAACAAACAAAATTCTACCTTTAAAGCATAAATATATTGTGTAATCTTCACACACACATTTTTTCTTATACTTTAATTTGAAAATAGTAAGTACATACATACTAATTATTGCTATTTTGTATTTCTTAATAATATTTAACAATTTTATATAAAAATATTCAAAAACTTCAACAAAACCTAATATTAATAATTATAATATTTTTTAAATGAAAAATTAAAGTTACATATATTAATATATTAATAATATTAAAATATCGATAACTAAAATTAATCTATTAAATTTTTTGCCTATAATAAAAGGGGAGTACATATTTAAAAATCGTATTATCTATTCTAAATTAATTATCTTATTTGTAAAATAATATTTAAATGAACTATTTATTTAACATAATATTAAATGTTTTCATTTTTAATTGTATTATTCATATGCATTACATAACTCTCGTTCATTATATTTTATTATGTTTAAATATTTATGGGAAATTCAACCATTCATTTTAAATATGAGTCAAATATCAATACTTAAAATTTTAAAGTAAATTTCAAAAATTAGTGTTCACTTGAAGATTTGTTAAATTAATTATTTTCTTTATTTGATTTTAGACGTCTAGCTAATACTTTAAAGTTTGAAACACAGATTTAGTTGCAGATAAAAAAATTAAATTTTTTAATAATATATAAACAAAACTAAATGTAACTCTCACAATTTTTTCTATAATATTCGACAAAACTATGTAAAAGTATTCAACAATTTCAATAAGATCATTTATTAATACTACTTATTTATTTTAAGATATGAAAAATTATAATTATATGTATATTAATACTGATAATGTTTTTTTTAAATCAATAAACAAAATAAATCTATTAAATTTATTGACTTTTTTTTTAAATATGTGGAAAAAAATTAGAGGTGCTTATTGTTTTGGATTAGCCAAATGTCCAGTACGGGAGATCCACATGCCCAGCCCAATCATGCATATTCCAATAAAAAATTTCAATGTATACAATCAGCACACATGAGATTCAAGATACACTTTTATGATCTCCAATTTACTACACTCATTTTGGACTCTGTACGTGACTTGGGCGTTTGAGTGTTAATTTTGTATATTCACTTTGCGTCACCGTATCAGAGATCAACATCATCGCTTCAAGAGTTCAACATTATCAATCAACATCAATTATAATCCATGCGTGGAACAGTGGCGTTGTCTATGGGAATTGACTTTTAATTCCCGCGATATTCCATGATCAGATCATTCTCGATCTAGAAGTCGGATCTCTACCATAACTGTCATAAGATGGAGAAGATAACCTCCTACATATCCCCAAAGAATCCCTAATGAATTCCTCGATCTCGTACCACCTCAATCCTTCGTCATCAATGAGATTCGCAGGAAAGTGTCGTATGACAGAGATCCACATTGGGGAGCCTCATCCAACCAACGAATGATATCATATCACAAAGTAAAGACAAGTAGATGTTAGAATTTCGAGATCGCGAGAAGGTAGATGGAATCCCAAATGCGGAGTTATCGTTAGTTATAACATTTACAGTTGTGAATACTATCAGGTTTCCTCGTGAACAATAAGAGTTTGTGTAACATCATGTACATTGATACACTCGAACAGTTAGGACTCCACCAAATAGATTTGAGTTCATGTGACGACGAAAGTCTCCTAACCTTCAATGATTTTGTAACTCACCGTTACAAAATGAATGATTTACCACTATCGCTCGGAGAAGGGGAAGACGAAAGGAAGGTAATTCTCTGTTTCTTAGTAGTTTCGTGCAAGAGTGCTTTTAATGGCATATTTGGTATGTCCTTTTAAAAAAGGCTAGATTTCGAGGCTTTTCCAGTCCACCTTAAGGTAACCTACCACAACAACGCCTGGAAGCCGGTCGTACTTGACGTCAACTTGAAAGCACCTAGTTGTGTTCACGAAATTATACTAAAAACACTCCTCACCACTGTGGCAGTGTTAGAGGAAGGTCCGATAGAAGTATGGTCGACCTCAAAGGGTGAGAAGACAAGGTTAGACCAATTCTAGATGATGATTTCGAAGTCGTTCAGCTTGAGGATAACTCTATCTGATATGTGAAAATAGGATACATATCCCTTATGAGGTAATAAACACGCTAAACAAATGTCTTTGAGCTAATAAGATCTCTTTGCCATTTCACCCCATAAAATGTCGGACAGCAACCCGACCGTACCCTGCCAGCAGTTAAATGTCAATTCCAACACCTAATATACTCTCCTAGCAAAAAAGAAGGCAGTCTCCAGAAAAGGTTGAGGCTACTATTAGCCCAATCGAAGAGTTGTTAAATGTCAACTTCATATCCAAAGTAAAATATACTAAGTGACTTTATATATATATATACCTTTTTTCTATATAAATTTTTCTTTCAAAAATATTTTTTTTTAATTTATTTTTTGTCCAAATCTCTTTTCTCTAAACATCTCTCTTCTTCACCCGTCTAAACTCCAAAACAAAAACGGTTTATTTCATGGATACCAAATTTATTATAAAAAAATGTGACAATAATTTTTTAGATTCCCATATTTATTTCAAATATTTATAAATACTTTAAAACTTTTTATTCTCTGAAATTTAATTTACACTTGTTTTTTTTTTTTTTATTCCCTTATACTAGAAAGAGAATCTAATACTCCTATGGGATAAGAGGTAAATCCATAGTTTTAAAAACCGGACCGGACCGGCCGGTCGGATCGGTTGGACCGGGAACCGGTCAGGTAACCGGCCGGGTTCGCTTGCTGGATCGGTCATGTCGTTGAACCGGTGAGAACCGGTGTGAACCGGTGAGAACCGGGAAAACCGGCGAACCGGCGGTTCAACTTCATATTTAAAAAAAAAAAAAAAAAAATTATTTTTTTATTTTTTTTTAATTTTTTTTTTTTTAATTTTTTTTTTAAATTTTTTTTATTCAAATACATAGGAACTTTTCTTCAAGAATAATAGTAATCACTCATTTAATTTAAGTGATACACAAATTAAGTTTTGTAATATCCACAAAACTATTTTTACTATTTTGTATTTATATTGATTGAAAAACCATCATACAAATATTTGTATAGAAATTTAAGAACACAAATTAAGAAACTAAATATAATATAATTTTAGACTTAACTGATTTCCATTATATATATATATATATATATAGACTTGGAAAATTTATTATTTAAAATAATGTTAATATTTGTATTGTTTTAATTATTAACATTAAAAAAAATTTTTTATTAACATTAAAACTATGAATTTAAATTAGACTCTGTTTAATTTAAACTCTGTTTAAAATTTACAATTAGACTCTTTTAAAATTTGAATTTAAATTATGAACCTGTGAATTTATGATATGATCTTTTCAAAAAATTTAAGTGCTAGTTATAGTTTATAGAGACTGAATCATCCGGTTCGACCGGTTTTACCGGTTTTATACCTATTATAATGACAGGTTTATTCAACCGAGTTATCCGGTTTAATCCGGTTTAGTCATGCGGTTCAACCGATGACCCAGTGGTTCGACCGATAAACCAGTGAACCAGTACTCTCACCGGTTTGATAACCGGTCCGGTTTTTAAAACACTGGATAAATCATCACTAACTTCTTATTTCTATTTATTTAGTCCTTTATTTTTTATTTTAAATTTTTAAATTAAATATAATTTATAAAAAAATTTAAAAACTTATATTATTTATCAAACACAAAGATAAAAATAAATTTCCTAACAATAATGTTCCCGAAAATAACATCGCAGAATTGTAGTTTTAATTGAGGATTACTTGTGTAATTTGATTGGAAGTAAACAAAAACATTTGTGGCTTCTCACAAAACTTGGGGTGTTTTAAAAGCTTAATCATCGCTAAAGCTCGAGGTTTTCAGGCTAATAAAGGTTTGTTTGAATTGAATTCAGACTGTTGTGAATTGTCTCAAGGGTAGTTTCTGATGGGGTGCTGGCGCCTAGCCGGTACCGGCGTACACAATTGTGTCTATCTATAATTATCTATAATTGTCATATGCGATGCTGCATACTGCGATCATGCCAACAAATTAAGCCTCAAGGTTTCACTCTAATAGTTTGTTCATGTACAGTTTGATGTACCTTTTGGGACAGTGGTTAAAACATGTGATGTATGAAAGAATGTGTTCTAGTTAGACTGTTTTGAATGCTTAAAGGAGAAGGCAAGTTGACAGTTTGTGTTTCCAATTTGACAGAGATTGTAATCACTGTTTTAGGCCTATTGTAAAGCCATTTAAGGAGAAAAGTGCTCCCACATCACAAACTTATCAGTCGCCATTTATTCCATGTGTTAGTTTTTAATTAGAGAACAGTAGGACAAGCACCTATATCGTAATTGTATAAAAGTGCTATTCAAACAAAAGAAAACTAGAGTAGCACACTGAGAAATCGCCAATTGGTGCTTTATAGAATTTATACCATAATATAAGTTACCTTCAACTGCAGAAAGGTACACTGACTAATTATCTTATTCATGTAAATTAAGGCAATTACATTAGGTTTTCACAGAAAAACACAAGATATTCTTGATAAACCAATATTGTGTAATGCTTTGCTAGAACATTTCACAAATTGCATTGCGCGGACAAGTTTCTCTTCTGCGAGAAAGTGAGGCAAAAACTGAATTAGAGATCAAGTTTACCTGCCAAGTACCAAGAGTGTATTGCAAGGCTTCCAAATGACAAGATATTGGCAAGGGAAGATAATCCATGAATCATACCAAACTTCTTATTCATCGCTGCAAGCTTTGGGTTTTTCTTTGCAACTTCAACATTTTTTGACCACCCAACTTCATCTCCAATCTTATTCTCTCTCTCCACTTTATGCCTTTGTTTCATCATCTGTATCAGACCAACAAAATGGTTGCATTATTTATAAACAATAAAAACAAAGCAATGAGCTACTATTGGTAGCTTAACAACATAAAATGTTGTCATGAGTTAACCAGAATATGATTACAGCTTGCGGGGGGGAAATTTTGACAAATGTTTTGAGAACTTATGTTTGATTAAACCTCATTTTGTAAATATAAATTAGGCTAAAACTAAGTTTGTTGTAACTTGATTTATACTTTGGTTCGTTTTTTCAAACATATTTGATAAAGTGAAATTTATTTGGATGATACTAATGAAAAGTCCTTATAAATGTGTAATATCCGAAAATGTTATGAGTATAACAGGTTTGGGCAAAATGGTAAGTGAAACTTTCCCAATAACAAACAAAATAACAGCTCTATTACTTTGGTGTCAACGTTTGAAGCCAAACATGGCTTGGCTAATGAACTCAACCAAAAGTCAAATTCCATTTAGCATGAAAACATAATTTAGTTCCTGAACATTTGTTGTCAACATTGAAGAGGAAAAGTGCTGTTGTTACATCAGTGCTGCTGTTAATGATAGACGGCAATAAAAAGAAAAATACCAGAGAGAAATAACAAGGGAGAAAATTTGGTAGTTACTAGAACAGGAAATGATGGAAGAAGAGAAAATGTGGGAGTAGAGAGAAGAGATTAAAAAGTTATACACGTCATGAAATTAACCATGTTTAAGGAAAAACTACTTTTAAACGTTGTCTTCACTTAAAATTATGCAATATAATCAAGCTTTTCATTATTCTGGCAAATACTAAGCTTTTTTTGCATAATGTTTCACCAAACATATTTGGCAAACTGATTGAATTATGCAGACTAAAATCAAATTGAGAGAATCAAGAAAAAGAGTTCATACTTATAAGAGATCACAACAACCACTCAAGGTTTTAGACTTTTAGGGTTTGTTTGGGAGTTGGATTTTTGAAGACTAAGTCTATATAATACTTCAATCCCACTTAATTCATTTTTTAAAACATTTTATAGTGCCCTTAATTTACAATATCAAATATATTTGAAAATTTAGATTTAACCCTCTAAAACCTTGCCCTCCAATCACAAAAGAACAATTTCCTCCTTCTAGTAACTAACACGGATCAACAATTAAGAACAATTAAGATCTGTTAAGAAATATGGTTGAGCCAAACTCATCCCTACAAAACCGGTTTGTAGGATGAACATTGACCCAACTTATAAGTTCAGATCATATATTGTCCGATGTAAGACTCTTAACCAGTGTTTTAAAAACCGGACCGGACCGGCCGGTCGGACCGGTTGGACCGGGAACCGGCCAGGTAACCGGTCGGGTTCGCTAGTTCGATCGCCCATGTCTTCGAATCGGAGAGAACCAGTGTGAACCGGTGCAAACCGGAAAAACCGGCGGTTTTTGCAAACCGGTGGTTCAACTGCTTATTTTAAAAAAAAAAAATTTTAACTTTTTTTTTTTTTTTTACTCAAATACATATGAACTTTTCTCCAAGAATAATAATGATCACCCATTTGATTCAAGTGATACACAAATTAAGTTTCGTAATATCCACAAAACTATTTTTACTATTTTATATTTATATTGATTGAAAAACCATCATACAAATATTTATATAGAAATTTAAGAACACAGATTAAAAAACTAAATATAATATAATTTTAGACTTAACTGATTTCCATTATATATATATATATATATATATATATATATATATATATATATATATATATATATATATATATATATATATATATATATATATTTGGAAAATTTATTATTTAGAATAATGTTAATATTTGTATTGTTTTAATTATTAACATTAAAACTGATTTTCTATTAACATTAAAACTATAAATTTAAATTAAACTTTGTTTAATTTAGACTCTGTTTAAAATTTGCATTTAAATTATGAACCTGTGAATTTATGATATGATATTTTCAAAAATTTTAAGTGTTAGTTATATTTTTTAGAGACCGAATCATCCGGTTCGACCGGTTTTATACCTATTATAATGACAGGTTTATTCAACCGAGTTATCCGATTTAATCCGGTTTGGTCATGCGGTTCGACCAATGACCCAATGGTTCGACCGACAAACCAGTGACCCAGTACCCTCACCGGTTTGATGACCGGTCCGGTTTTTAAAACACTGCTCTTAACACACCCTCTCACGCCTAGGACGAGACATCAAGAGTTAAAGCGTAAAAATAAATGGTGGGTGACCCGATAGCAGAAACATAGCACGTGGTCCGCTGAATCTTAAACCAAACTCTGATATCATCTTAAGAAATGTGGTTGGATCTAACTCATCCCTACAAAACTGACTTGTAGGGTGAGGATTAACCCCACTTATAGTCACATCTTCAGACCATATTGTCCGATGTGGGACTCTTAACAAGACCTTATTTCATTGAGCAAATGTTATCCTATTTCATAGCACCATATACCACCAATCCAAACACACCCTAACAGCTTATAGTATAGAAGTTATGTGCTAGTGTTTTTTTTTGGTTCTCCCTTCTGTTGTGAAAAAAATATATATATATGAACACTACTACCTGTAAGATGAGCAATCTTAATTGATCTGTTTAACCTAACCAACCCTAAATTACATGAATATTCAAGTGACATATTCTAACAATTGTGATAGCGAAATCTTATAAAAAAACAACGAATAGCAGAATTTTTTAGAGAGATATTAAAAAAGGACAAAAAATACCTCAATTGTCATTGGTGTAAAGACGAACAAATTAGTAAGATTGAAGGCAAGAGCAGAGAGCAAGAAGCCAAGTTGGTATTTCTCACTAGTAGATGAAGTTTTCCATGGGTGAAGGTATCCAAAGGAAGCCACTGCGACGGAGATACAAACACCTACCATTGAGAAATAAGCCGGAAACATCTTGCTTTGAAGATTACCAAACTGATGCCTAGGCAAATTCCTAAACCAACAAATTCAACAACAAATTAGCACTAATCACAGATTGAATCAATATATAATCATAATTAAAAGTGCGTACTTGAACATGATGATCCCGCCAATAAAGGTTACCCATAGAGCGGCGCCGAAAGCGATGGAGAAGCCTAGAAGGTGCGCTAGTTTGAGGTAAGTGGAAAGAGTGGTCGATTTTGATCCGAATGTTTCCGGAGAGAAAATTACTCCGACGGCTAGGAAAACTACCGCCGTCGTTATGAGAGCAGCTCTACCCATTGATAGCGGTGGTTATGGTGGTTCTGGCAAATGACTGGTGAGATGGTTGAAGGGGTGAAGAAGGAGCAAAGTATAAAATGCTTGTTATTGTTTATTAACTCTTTCTATCTACCAAGCCATCTAACCAGTTCATGGTATTGGATTGATCAAATTTTCCGGTTTCTAGAACATTCTACACCTAAACCAACTACCACGTTTATGTTTTTCTTTTTTAGGAATCACTAAAATTATTTGATACAATATGCAATATATTTAAATGTATATTTAGATCGTTATAAAATATATTTATATATGTGTTTAAATTTAAATTAGCTATTAATTATAAAATGAACAATTATTATATAAATTCAATTGTATAAAAATACAAATAGAAAAAAAAATTCTTGAGATAAAAAAATATATATATATTTAATATTTGATCATAAAGATTTTATCATTAATGTTAGGAAAGAGAAAAAAAATTAATAGTGTAAGTTATATAAATATTTTCTCTATTGAATAATTTGTTAAAAGAATGGAAATTTTAGATTAAAATAAAAAGGAATTGCAAAAGGATTAGTATGGATTGTTACGAAGAAAAATAAAAAATGCCTTTATATTGAGTGCACACGTAATTTATTCGTTTTTTAGTTATGCTGCAATTGCATAACTAAATTTATTCCTGATTCATTTCCAAAACTTATTGAACCAACTCCTTGCATTTTAAGTCTTTTCATGTTACATTCACACTCACAGACAAAACACATACAAGAAATAAAAAGCAAAACAGTAAGGGAGTAACTCCATTCTTGAAGTATTCTTCCAGATACATGATTGCCAAGAATAAAGTAATTTGTCTTCAAAATAATGTTTCATGGGTTAACATATTCTAGGGACTAAAATATTTTGTGCAACATCAGTTTCAGAAGCTTAAACAAATTGTGGCACGATGGCCTTCTTGATTTCTTCAATGAATTGCAATGGAAATTCCTTCTACCTGAGATTTTATGTTGTTTTGTTATAAAACATAATCAAAATCGCAATTTTTCCAGAAAACATAAGAAATTGGAGATTCAATTGGGTTTAAAATATGAAAATTTTGAAAATCAATCACAATAATTACAAGGTATTTTTATTCTGGTTCATCGTTAACAAGGTTAGTCAAGTTCACCCATCAGAGTGATTTTGCCTTCTCAACAGGACGTAATCCAATAATCAAACTAATTACAAGCTCAAAGGCCAATTGTCAATGACTTCTCAAGGTTGTTGTCTAAACTTAATCCCTCAAGGAAAAACTCAAAGACTAATTGTCAATGACTTCTTTAGGCACCAAACTAAACTTTGTCCCTTAAAGAATAATTCAAAGTTACAATACAAAGATATGTGTTTACAAGAATGCTTCTTTGCAAGCAGTACACACAATGAAATTTAGAGTTTACATTTAAGAAAATATACAAATGAAAATGCCATAAGTGTAGTGAGTGTTGTTCTTTTCGTTTTGTTGTTGTATTTCACTTGTCTGTCGTGTTGTGTCTTTTTCATAATTCCTTTGTCCTCTTTATAGATGATGAATAATACCATTGGATGATAGAATTGGAAACTTCTTCAATTCCACAATTGTAATTGTGCTACGAGGTTGAGCCGTGAAACGTGGAGTACCGTTGGTAATACATTCCTTAATAATTCCAACATATTTTTCCTTTAAGAAAACAATTGATTTTGCCGCTTGAATGTACGATTATCAGGAATATTCTTTCAATCATTGTTCTTTGAATCATTGGCTTCGTATATGAGATGTTTTAAAGCTTGATTAAAAATCAGAGCCCTGAAGATAGACTTTGAAGTCTAGTGAGTATGAGACTTAAATTTATCAGAGTAATTCTAGATTGTTTACTTCAGAAGCGTTGACTGGGATATCCAGAGTTGACTTTAAGTTGAGCATTTCTTCTTATTCTAACTTTGGTTTAGAATCTGATGGTGTCCAGAGTCTATATATCTAGAGCCCATAGTCTCTCTATCCAAAGGTCAAAGTCTTTTTATCCAGAGTCTAAAGTCTATATATCCAGAGTCCATAGTCTATTTTATTCAGCTCTGTTCAGCGTCTGACTTGTTCAGAGTATATTTTATCCAGCATCTAGTTTGTTCATAGTCTACTTTATCCAACATCTGACTTGTTCATATTTTGCACACTCAACAAACTATTAGAGTACAAAAATGTTCTTTATACTTTGTCATCATCAAAACTCAAGTATTGTACATGTAGAACCAAACTTGTTTCAACAATCTCTCCTTTTTTTATGATGACAAATATTATAATTTTGATGAACAATTTTGATTTAACAAATAATTAGCTAAAAATCAGAATTAGGTTTGTAAGCTCCCCCTAAATTTTAGACATAAAAAAATTTCTTAGCTTAAGTTCACAGAGTGAGGTTTGCAAGCTCCCCCTGAGCTTAAGACTAAGAAAAAAATTAATTTTCAATTAGCATAAAAAGTTTTATAGTTTATCCAATAAATTGTTAAAGTGTTTAGGATTAATCTTGGGATAAAAATGAATCAAAAACATATATTTTCTTCCCCTTTGTCATCAATAAAAAAAATAATAGGTTGAATCGAAGAATAAAGAAGATTAAAAATAAACACTTCATTAATTATTCTGAATTACAAGATGTGAATTAACAAAAAAACATAAGAAATGATGTTTCATAGAAGAATGTGGTGGAGACAGGGAAGGAAAAGGAGACTAAGTAGAAGAGGGTCCAACACCAGAAGCAATCTTTATGGACTTCTGCCTTTGTCCATCAGTGTTTTCAATTACATCAAGCTTCAAGCCCCAATAGGTTACATGAGCCTTAGTTAAGCTAGCTTCTTGCACCTTTTTCAATATTCCTTATTGAGAGAAGAGTTATGAGAGAACTCACCCATAAGGAATCAAGAAAGACATTTCCTCGCGAGAGGCCATAATCTTTGACTTCACAAAGTTAAAGATGGTGGGACGAAGGCTAATTTTAACCCTTGATAGGATGAAGTACATGGGATGCTTGTCATCATAAGGAAGCAAGTTCAGATCCTTTTTCTCTTAGAAAGAAATTTGACACCAACAGTTGACGCCATATTTTTCCATGGGAGAGAGAGAGAGAGGAAACACTTCTCAGATTATAAAGGTTAGTAAAAATGTGCTTAGGAATGATGGAGAGGAAGGGGTTGGTGCTTCTGTACTATTCAACACAAACACAATTATCCTCGCATTTTATTGCCTTAGCAATAAGTGATGGAGCAATGACGATTGGGAGTCTAAAGACATCGGACTGGATTTCTAGAGCATCCTAGACGATTTGCTTAATGGAAGCATTTATCCATAATTCTTTGACAAGAACAAGATAAATGGATTCATAGAGCATGTCAAAGTACTTGCCCCATCGTTGAGAAAATATGGCTCCTAAAAGATCAAACCCTTTTATCCCTTAGCTTTTCAAAACCAACACACTTTTCATTTATAGTTGACAAAATATTTTCGTCGCTCATGAATGTTCTATAGGCCATTTTTGGTTTAAGGTTGAGATGAAGGAGAAAGATACAAGTATTTTAGAAAAGGTTTTGAAAAGATATTCAAGAAACTGTGATGAGTGAGAGAAAAGAAAATGTGTAAATAAGGTGAGAAGAGAAGTTGAAAAGACTTTGAAAGAATTAAAGTTTGGAGTTGAAATGAATAGAAACTCAACAGTTACCTCGAAAACCCTTAGTGATAATGTCTATAACAAGGCACATTACTTTGCATGTTAATTAGAAGAAATCATTACTATACTCGAAAAGGAAAAAAATTAATGACATATGGGGCATCAGGAATGATTTTATTTATCCAAGTAAAATAATAATTCCTCTCGAGGTTTACTCCAACGTTTTACTGATGTAAGAATTAGTTAGACACATGTCAACATAGTTCTTAGCCACACTAAAAGCGCATGAATTAATGCATTAATATCATTTAGAGTTCGGAAGATAGAAATTCCCAAAGAGATTCTGACTTAGGACCTTTTGACCCCGAGAACCTTATCACTTTATAGGGCTAACTGGTTCAGAGTCATGTTTGCTTAGATTCTCATTTTGACTCTCCAAAGGCAACACACACTGAGATTTATATTTTTACTCAGGATATATTTCCATTTTTAAATTCTTCAGGATGAAAAAAAATTTGTCTTCAACAAGGGGTTTTGTAAATATATCATACCATTGATGGTTTGTACCAATAAATTTTAAACTAATAATACCCTTGTGAACATAGTCTCTTATAAAATAATGTTTTATCTCTACGTGTTTAGCTTTAGAGTGTAAAATGGGATTCTTAGATAAACATATAGCAGAGGTATTATCACAAAGGATATGAATGTTACTCTCATAAAGTTGATAGTCTTCTAGCTGACTCTTCATCTAGAGAATATGTGTGCTACATCTAGATGTTGCAATATATTCAGCCTTAGTTATTTATAGTGCGATCGTTATTTGTCTTCTGCTAGATCAGGATATTAGATTGTCACCCAGAAACTGACAGCTTCCACTGGTACTTTTTCTTTCAAGTCTATCTCTAATATAATCAACATTGCAATAACCTATTAACTTGTAATATTTTGATTTCTTATAAAATACGCCAAGGTTAGTAATACGTTTTTGATATCTAAATATCCTTTTAACAACTGTTAAGTGGGATTCTATAGGATCTTATTGGAATCTGGCACACAAACATACACTGAACAAGATGTCAGGTTTATTGGCAGTTAGATACATAAAAGAGATAATCATGTCTCTGCATACCTTTTGTTCTAACTTTTTACTTTCTTTGTCCTTCTCCATAATGCATGTTGGATGCATTGGAGTCTTGACAAGTTTGCTTTCAGTCCTATTGAACCTCTTTAGAAGTTCTCTTGTATACTTACTCTGATGAATGTAAGTTCCCTCCTGACCTTGATTAATTTGAATTCCTATAAAGAACTCTAATTCACCCATCATGCTCATTTTGAATTCAAGTTGCAATGACTTAGAAAAATATTGACAGGGAGAAACATTAGCAAAGCCAAATATGATGTCATCAACATAAACTCGAACTATTGAAATGTCATTATTGAATGATTTACATAACAGAGTTGTGTCAACTTTTACTCTTGAAAAACCATTATGCATAAGTAAGTTGCTGACTCTTTCATACCAAGCTTTGGGAGCTTGTTTCAGACCGTACAAGGATTTTTTCTTAGTTTTTAAATAAATTCAGGATTTTTGTAGTTTTCAAACTTCGGGGTTGATGAACATACGCTTACTCTGTTATATATCGATTAAATAATGCAATTTTAACATCCATTTGATATAAAATAATATTATGATCAACTGCAAAGGATATTAAAATATGAATAAATTCTAACATGGCCATTGGTGCGAAGGTTTCAATATAGTTAATTCCTTCTTGTTGACTATAGCCTTGTGTAACAAATATGGTTCTGTTTCTTACCATTTCACCTTGCTAATTCAGCTTGTTTCCAAAGATCCACTTCGTTCCAATTACATGTTTTCCTTCTGGCCTAGGAACCATAGTCCACACATATCATTTATGGATAATTGATTTAGTTCTTACTGCATAGCCAAAATCCATTTAGAGTCTTAAAGAGCTTCATCAATGGATGTTGGTTCTATAACAGACACCAACCCCATAAACGTCTCCTCATCTTGTCTGAACGATGATCTGATTCTAATAGGTTATGTCTTGTCACCCAAAATCCGATCTTTAAGATGAGAGGATCTTTGCTTGAACTTCATAAGAGGTTTTGATGTGCCAGTAACTTTTGGTTCAGATAGTTTAGCTTATTTTTAAGCATCTCTATAAGCTTTATCCTCAGAGTCTGAATAAGAATTTTTTAAATATGCAAGAATTTCAACTAACTTTGACTTTTTAGAGTTATGCTTATCATCAAACTTAACATGTATTGATTCTTAAAAAATTTTGGTTTCAGTGTTATACACTTTGTTGCCTCTTAAGCGTTTAGAGTATCCTATCATGATACACTTTTGAGCTTTAGAATCAAACTTGTTCATGTTATATTTAGTGTTAAGCATACAACAAGTACATCAAAATGGATGGAAATAAGAAATGTTGGTATTTATGTTCTTCCAAAATTCATAAGGAGTCTTCTCCCAAATCGGTCTTATCGAGATCTTATTCTAAATATAACATGCAGTATTTACCGCTTCTACCTATAAGTGCTTTGCCACATTAGTCTCATTGATCATGATTTTGGCCATTTATTGCAAAATACAATTTTTCTATTCAATAACTCCTTCTTGTCAAGGAGTTATAGGACAGGAGAAATCATGAGAAGTCCCATGTTTTCAAAAGGGTTTAAAATATTTATTTTCAAATTCACCTCCATGATCACCTCTTACTTTAATAATTTTTAAATTCTTTTCATTTTGCACTTGTGTATAGAAGGTAGTAAATGTAACGCCCCTGTTTTTGTTAGATTTATTTAATCGAGTCGATTTAATTATTTTTGTTTTTATATTATTTTATTCTTGACTTTTATTAGGCAATATATTATTTTTCATCGTTATTATGTTTTATCGCATTTTGAGAGCGTTTGCAAGATATTTGAGAGTAGGGGTATTTTGGTCTTTTTGCTTGGTTATTTTTCATAAAATAGAAAATAGAGAGAAAAAGAGAGAAAATAGAAAGAAGGAAAAAGAGAAGAGAGAAAAGGAAGAGAATGGAAAAGGAGAGGAGAAGAGGAAAATCGACATAGCTCCGTTTCAATCGCGATTAATCGGGTAAGGGTGAGAAGTTTCAATTATATCTTGCTTGTGTATGTATATGTGTTGTTTGTTGTAATTGTTTTGGTTGTTTTCACAACTTTTTCTCATTAATAAATTGATGAACAATTGATAGAAATCGATATTTTCACGGTCGAAACTCGATATAAACTGCGAAGAATACTTGTTGTTAGGATTGGAACATGTTTGGGTTGATATATTGTGATTTGGAAGTGTTTAGATGAGATTTGGAGAGGTTTTGGGGTGAAATTCGTAACAGGAATTATGCAGGAAAAATTCTGGGTTGCGCTGCCCATACGCGTATCAGGCTTGGCATTACGCGTATTGGTTTGGGCAATGCGCGTATGGCAAGGGGGAAATGAGGGCAATACGCGTATGGAACACATTTTTCACGGCATTCTGCTGATTTGCATAATGGTACGCGTACTTGGCAAGGCATTACGCGTAACCAGGGAGGCATTACGCGTATGGAGTTTTAGTGGAGTTTTTGGGAGAAATTAGTCTCTGCCCATACGCGTAGCACTTTGGGCAATACGCGTATGGAATGGGCGAGCGAGTTGGGCAATACGCGTATGGCCCAAGGCAATACACGTATGACCAGAGAGGGTGTAGAACGGTTCCCGATTTTGCGTCTGATGCCGTAACTTTTGATCCGTAACTCGGATCGAGGCGTTCTTGGTACTGTTAGAAAGCTATTAAGATGTTCTTTCTTATTAAAATGGTTTTGAGATTGTTGGCTGATTTAATAATGTCGGGAATTTGGAAATGTGTTGTTTTGTCGACTTTTACCGTTTTAATGGTGTGTATTTGATGTGTTATTATGCAATATGCTTTTGATATATATATCGTATGACTTGTGTGATGTTATATGATGTGATTGCATGTGATGAAATATTGTGATGATGGTTTGTGGCCTAAGGGCAAGAAAATGCATTGTGTTGTGTTTGATTGTATATGCATGATTATGGATGTGTATATGTGTGCATTTGAATGTCATGAGTCATTGTATGCCAAGCATCATGATATGCATTATTGTGATGTCGTGTGCCCTAGTGGGTGTGAGCGACGAAACGATTCCAGAGGGAATCTGCTATAACATCGTGAGCCTTATACCGATAGGACCTAAAGCGATGATTATAGACGATCGTGAGCCTTATACAAAGAGGACCTAAAGTGATCGGACCGTGGGCCTTATACCGAGAGGACCTAAAGCGATCCATAAACGTCGTGAGCCTTATACCAAGAGGACCTAAAGCGACGGGGAACATCGTTTGCCCGACGGGGAGTTACACTAAGTAACAAGCGATGATTCCAATAGTTCCTGAGTGAACTAATGATGAGAATGATGGATGGACGGTACCGCATTGCATTTGCATAGAGTCATTGTGTCGGTCTCTTTGCATTTGCATGAATCATGAATGGATTGATTATGTGTGGAAAATCATGAATGGATTGATTATGTGTGGAAAATCATGAATTGATTGAGTATGTGTTGAGATTTATGTTTGAATTGGTGAATTGATGTGCATATGTGATAAATGCATTGGTTGTGGATAATATGTTTTGTGCATAGACATATGCTATGTGATGTGGTGGGGTGTTTCCATATGTTATGACTTTGGTGTGCCTTATGTGTGAATATGTGATTATGTTGGGGTAATTGATATATGCTATGTGTATTAGTATGTGATGCTTGTGGTGAGAATAATTATGCATGTGAATTTATATGTGTTGCATATTATTATGCAATCTTGATTTAGTTGTTATTTCTCACCCTTCTGCTGTGGTTTTTTGCTCTATGAGGCAATTGCAGATTAGTAGTCTTGGAGGTTTTTGTGAAGATTAGTTCTTCATCCGTTTGTCAGTCAGTCTGCTCTGATACGTAACACGGGAGTCGGGGAACACTTTTGTTATATATGTATACATTTGTTGGATCTATATTATATTACCTTTGTATGAATATTTTGATGTTATAAAATGATTTATTTTGTAAAACAAGTCAGTTATGGATATTTCCGCTTTATTCCATAATTGAACTTTCCTTTTGTATGGAAAACGTTTCCCTTTGAGGTTATTCCATTTTGTGTTATGTATTAAATTTATGAGCAGGGATTGTGTTTTCTTTCTTTAAATGTGGCATCCTTGTTTCTGTCGGAAAAATAAATTTTTATTTACTCTGATTTAATTATGTATTATTTATTCGCGATGGGAATTAGGGTGTTACAAAAGTGGTATAAGAGCAGGTCGGTTCGTCCGGCCAAGTTGTTGAGTCAGTTGGTGTGACAGTTGAATACTGTCGGTGTTGTTTGTTCCTTAGTATATGATATGTGTGTGAAACACTATCAGTACTTTCTGGTTTTCTAATCTTTTGTCTTCAGGTTTGAGAATGAGATAAGTGGGGGAGAAGCTTGTGCTTTTCCATGTTGCTTCAGGTGTGGAGCGTTGGCTCAGTGTGTTGTAAATTGCAAGAGTGTAAGTGTTGTTTGGACAGTGTTGTTCTCGATTCCGGAGGGCATGCGGAGGTAAGGTTTATGTCGACTAAGGAATTGTGCCTTAGGTAGTTTTGTGCACAGGATGTAAGGAATGCTATTATAGTTTGGTAAAGACGATTTATGCCCCATCATGATTGTCGACTGTCTATTGACAAATTGAGGAACTGGTCACCCTTAATCTCTTATTGATAGCAGACGGGAATTATGTTGGATGGAATAGACGTGTCTTTCAGGCTTTGATAGTGTGTGAAATGAATTGTTTGGAATTTAAGAACATGGTTACATATTGTTTTTTTGAGTCGATGAAGATTCTAATATCGGAAGATGAGGCGGATTCGAGGTTTTTGTATGTTGGTCAAGTTGGGAAGTCATTGAGAGAGAACGATTGGGTATCGTTAATGGTTGTTCTCAGAGAGTAGAGTGTGAACTCAAATTTGACGAAGGGGAAGATTTGAGGTTTGGATCTGCTAAGTAAGTAGAAGAACTTTTAGGAAGTGAAACTCAGATTGAAATAGCGGTTGGATGATTTACTGGAAAAGGGATTTGTGAGACCAAGTGTGTCGCTTAGGAAAGCTCCAGTGTTGTTAGTAACCAAAAGGAAGGATGATTGAACGGAATAACAAGCATGATGTGTATGATGGTATTGAGACTATGGAAAGCGAAACTTAGAGTTTTGGGGTTTTTAAAGTTTTAGGGCATTAATGGAAATCTTTAGAAAACCCTTAGGTGTGGATGTAATATTTGAGAGTTCTTTTTGGTTAGTGGTTGCAACATGTTGGGATTTATGGAATTTAGACTGTTAAGTGAAGAAATTATGTATGGATTACTGACAGTTGAATAAGGTAACGATTGAGAATAAGTGTCCACTTTCATGAATAGATAACTGGATTAGTTTGGTTGAGTTTGAGTGAAATTACAATTGTTTGGAATGTTTGACAATAGTGGTGAATTGTGTGAGTTGAGGCTTTGATCGTTTTCATGTGACTGGTTATGGTTGTTATCATCGAATTAGGGTGTTATTTACTCGGTTAAGCTTGTATGTGAGTAACCAGTTACCCAGTGAACATTTTTGCAAAACTTTAAGAATTTATATCTTTTGGAATTTGGTTGGGCATTACAACGTACAGTGATGTTATTTGGTGTTAGTAATGCGTCTGTAATGTTTATGGAGTAGATGAATCGTATCTTCCATATTTATTTGGATGAGTTCGTGGTGGTTTTGATTGAGTATATTCGGATTTGTTATAAACTCAGAGGAAGGGCAGGTAGAGTGTTTGAGAATTGAATTACAAGTGTTGAAAAGGGGCGAAGTTTTATGCTAAGTTATTCGAATGAGAATTTTGGTTGAAAAAGGTTAGTTTTCTTGGATATGTTATTTCGGATGAGAGTATGGTTATGGATCCGTCGACAGTAGATGCAGTTCGACAATGAGAGGCTCCGAAGTTGGTTAAGGAGATTAGAATCTTTTTGGACTTTAGTTGGTTATTACAGGAGGTTATGGAAGGTTTTTCCAAGTTGGCATTTTCGTTACTCCAGTTGACTTGCAAAAGGTAAGTCGTTTGCTTTGGATGTTCGCTGTGAGGAAAGTTGAGAGGGTCAAAGTAGAATTTGTCTACGGCTTTAGTTTTGATTCTGTGTGATCCTAATAAACCGTTTGTAAGGTATTAGGATGCGTCTCTAATGAGTTTAGTCAGTGTGTTAATGCAAGAAGGTAAAGTCGTGGCTTACGCTTTACGACAATTGAGGATTCATAAAAAGGATCTATACTATTTCGGATTTGGAATTGGTTGCAGTTGTATTGTGTTGGAATATTTGGAGGTATTATCTTTATGGTTCTAGGTTCGAAGTGTTTAGTAATCACAAGAGTTTAGAGTACTTGTTTGGTCTGAAGGAATAGAGTATGAGACAACAAGGAGGGTTGGAATTCGTGACGAGTTATGAATTTGGCTTGGATTATCCTTCAGGAAAAGCTAAGGTTGTGCCTGAAAAGTTAAGTCAAAAGTTTTTATGCATGTCTGTTTTGATGGTCAGAGAATTAAAATTATTTGAGAAGTTCAGAGACTTGTGTCTGGTGTGTGAGATAACACAGGAGAGTGTGAGGTTGGGAATATTAAAAGTGAACAATGATTTTTGGTGAATATGAGAAAGAGTTAGACTTTAGACGTGAGATTGGTAGTTTTGATGGTTACAAGTAATCAGAGTGCGCAGCGGAAGCGTGATGTGGCACATTTTGTATATGCATGTGGGACTTGTAAGAGTTCATAGGTCGAACATTGGGAACATGTAGGAATGGTGAGACTATTGGACGTTTCAGGATGGGAGTGTTAAGTGAAAGGTTTAAATATTATTCATGGGCTACTATGTAGATGGATGTTTTGGCTATTTGTTCGATTGGTGAATCGTAGCATTGTTGCAAAATCGTTGTGTGACAAGGATGTTGGTATTATGGTTTTGTAGAGGTTGTCGAATCGATGTTGGGTTGTGGGACTTTAGGTTCTTGTTTGTGTTGTTGCCTCGTTCCTATCGTGTTGGGTCGAGTGCGAGTAGCTAATTCCTTGAGGTGAATTAGAGGAGTGTTACCTACGGTGATGGTAACGATCTTGTTGTGTTTCGGTTCAAGAGTGAACATGTGTGTTCGTAACTTGGGTATTCTTTGAGTTGTGAGTTGGTCGTCAAGTGCATTGTATGGGCTTTGCATCTTGTCGTTGTAGTTGTCGTCGTTGTCGTGTCTTGTTGCAGCTGCTGTTAGCAAGGTGGTTTGTCAGTTTGTGTTATTCGTGGTGTGCCTTTGGTTGGCATGTTAGTTTGTTAGTCGGATGCGAGAGTCGTATCCGGAGTCGTTCATCTCAGTTATATTTTCGAGGACGAAAATGTCTAAGTGGGGGAGAGTTGTAACGCCCCAGTTTTTGTTAGATTTATTTAATCGAGTCGATTTAATTACTTTTATTTTTATATTATTTTAGTCTTGACTTTTATTAGAAAATATATTATTTTTCATCGTTATTATGTTTAATCGCGTTTTGAGAGCGTTTGCGAGATATTTGAGAGTAGGGGTATTTTGGTCTTTTTGCTTGGTTATTTTTTCATAAAATAGAAAATAGAGAGAAAAAGAGAGAAAATAGAAAGAAGGAAAAAGAGAAGAGAGAAAAGGAAGAGAAGGGAAAAGGAGAGGAGAAGAGGAAAATTGACATAGCTCCGTTTCAATCGCGATTAATCGGGTAAGAGTGAGAAGTTTCAATTATATCTTGCTTGTGTATGTATATGTGTTGTTTGTTGTAATTGTTTTGGTTGTTTTCACAACTTTTTCTCATTAATAAATTGATGAACAATTGATAGAAATCGATATTTTCACGGTCAAAACTCGATATAAACTGCGTAGAATACTTGTTGTTAGGATTGGAACATGTTTGGGTTGATATATTGTGATTTGGAAGTGTTTAGATGAGATTTGGAGAGGTTTTGGGGTGAAATTCGTAACAGGAATTATGCAAGAAAAATTCTGGGTTGCGCTGCCCATACGCGTATCAGGCTTGGCATTACGCGTATTGGTTTGGCCAATACGCGTATGGCAAGGGGAAATGAGGGCAATACGCGTATGGAACACATTTTTCACGGCCTTCTGCTGATTTGCGTAATGGTACGCGTACTTGGCAAGGCATTACGCGTAACCAGGGAGGCATTACGTGTATGGAGTTTTAGTGGAGTTTTGGGGAGAAATTAGTCTCTGCCCATACGCGTAGCACTTTGGGCAATACGCGTATGGAATGGGCGAGCGAGCTGGGCAATACGCGTATAGCCCAAGGCAATACGCGTATGACCAGAGAGGGTGTAGAATGGTTCCCGATTTTGCATCTGATGCCGTAACTTTTGATCCGTAACTCGGATCGAGGCGTTCTTGGTACTGTTAGAAAGCTATTAAGATGTTCTTTCTTATTAAAATGATTTTGAGATTGTTGGCCGATTTAATTATGTCGAGAATTTGGAAATGTGTCATTTTGTCGACTTTTACCAATTTAATGGTGTGTATTTGATGTGTTATCATGCAATATGCTTTTGATATATATATATCGTATGACTTGTGTGATGTTATATGATGTGATTGCATGTGATGAAATGTTGTGATGATGGTTTGTGGCCTAAGGGCAAGAAAATGCATTGTGTTGTGTTTGATTGTATATGCATGATTATGGATGTGTATATGTGTGCATTTGAATGTCATGAGTCATTGTATGCCAAGCATCATGATATGCATTCTTGTGATGTCGTGTGCCCTAGTTGGTGTGAGCGACGAAACGATTCCAGAGGGAATCCGCTATAACATCGTGAGCCTTATACCGAGAGGACCTAAAGCGATGATTATAGACGATCGTGAGCCTTATACAAAGAGGACCTAAAGCGATCGAATCGTGAGCCTTATACCGAGAGGACCTAAAGCGATCCATAAACGTCGTGAGCCTTATACCAAGAGGACCTAAAGCGACGGGGAACATCGTTTGCCCGACGAGGAGTTACACTAAGTAACAAGCGATGATTCCAATAGTTCCTGAGTGAACTAATGATGAGAATGATGGATGAACGGTACCACATTGCACTTGCATAGAGTCGTTATGTCGGTCTCTTTGCATTTGCATGAATCATGAATGGATTGATTATGTGTGGAAAATCATGAATGGATTGATTATGTGTGGAAAATCATGAATTGATTGAGTATGTGTTGAGATTTATGTTTGAATTGGTGAATTGATGTGCATATGTGATAAATGCATTGGTTGTGGACAATATGTTTTGTGCATAGACATATGCTATGTGATGTGGTGGGGTGTTTCCATATGTTATGACTTTGGTGTGCCTTATGTGTGAATATGTGATTATGTTGGGGTAATTGATATATGCTATGTGTATTAGTATGTGATGCTTATGGTGAGAATAATTATGCATGTGAATTTATATGTGTTGCATATTATTATGCAATTTTGATTTAGTTGTTATTTCTCACTCTTCTGTTGTGGTTTGTTGCTCTATGAGGCAATTGCAGATTAGTAGTCTTGGAGGCTTTTGTGAAGATTAGTTCTCCATCCGTTTGTCAGTCTATCTGCTCTGATACGTAACACGGGAGTCGGGGAACGCTTTTGTTATATATGTATACATTTGTTGGATCTATATTGTATTACCTTTGTATGAATATTTTGATGTTATAAAATGATTTATTTTGTAAAACAAGTCAGTTATGGATCTTTCCGCTTTATTCCATAATTGAACTTTCCTTTTGTATGGAAAAAGTTTCCCTTTGAGGTTATTCCATTTTGTGTTATGTATCAAATTTATGAGCAGTGATTGTGTTTTCTTTCTTTAAATGTGGCATCCTTGTTTCTGTCGAAAAAATAAATTTTTATTTACTCTGATTTAATTATGTATTATTTATTCGCGATGGGAATTGGGGTGTTACAGTAAACACATATGTGATTCATCATAGTGTTTTAAGAACTTTACCCATGTTCATCTGCTGTAGTCATCTACAATGACTAACCCATACTTCTTGCCCGATATTGAAGTTGTTTTAACTAGCCCAAACAGATCAATGTGCAAGAGTTCCATAGGCCTAAGGTGGAAACAACATTATCTACTTTAAAAGAAGTTTTAGAAAACTTGTCTTTCTGACATGCCTCACAAAGAGCATCTGAAGCAAATTTTAGAGTTGGAAGGACTCTGACTAAGTTGAGCTTTGAGATTCTTCTCATGCTAACATGACCCAATCATGAATTCAAAGTCAATTGTTCTTTGTTCACTAACATAAGGAATTTTACATTTTGTTTTTCTAAATCAAAAAGTCTGATTTTATAAATGTTGTTTTTCCTCTTGCCACTGAAGAGTACAGAGCCATTTTTTCACTCACAGCTTTGCAAGATTTTTGAATGAAGATAATGTCATAACCATTGTCACTTAATTGACTTATGGACAAGAGATTATGAACTGGACATTCAACTAATAAAACATTAGTAACAGAGGGAAGAAAATAATTACCTATTATTCAAGTACCAATGATCTTACCCTTTCGATTTCTTCCAAAGCCTACAGAACCTTCAGGCTTAAGTTCTAGCTCTTGGAACATTTACCTTCTTCCCATTATGTGTCGAGAGCACACAGAGTCCAAGTACCATGATTGGTATCTCAACTTTGTTGCTAAGGATATAAGCAGGATACATTATTTTGTTTTTAGGTACTTGTCATACCCTAAATTTTACCCAAAGTTTTACTCGCATCAGTATAGCATAAATGTTCATTTTATCATGCACTATTTCAGCCAAAAGCATTCATTATGGTTCAGACAAAAAGTTAGGAGTTTTGGCATTTCATCTGATCTTGATGACTTTCAGTCAATCATCGTGTTTGATTAAGAAGTCAAAAGGTTTGATTTCTTAGTCCCAGTGCATCGTTCATTGTGTTGCATCTTGTTTCGGAGGTCCAGAGGGTGACAATCAAGAGTATTATCATCATCTGAATCTATGTAGGGTTTAATTATAATTAGGAATTAGAAGTAAATGGTCCAAGGGTGATTCATTTGCATCTGATTGTCTATTCACGATTATTCGATTAATAATTCAATGCATTCATAAGGCATTTGCATTATCTACTTATCATAGCATGCATTTTTGTTCTGTGTAATGTTTAAAATATCAGCCAGAATAATTTTTCGGATCTACAGATAGACCGGTCAATTCATTTCTCAATAGTATGCAAAAATGAACGGGCGAAAATTTTCAAATCGAGCTTGCAGACATCAATTTTCTTAATCTATGGTTTGCATAGTTTATTCTAACGTGCTCGTTTTAATGTTTCAACTACTTTTTCAATCGCATTTTTATCCGCCTGAGTCTTTTAACCGGTCGATTTTTATTTCAAAATTTGATCAAAATTTGTATGTTTCCGCGCCCTGATCATTTTAATGCGTTCAGTTTATTTTTTCGGGCATTTTTCACCCGATTTTATTATTTTTTTAGTCCTTTTATTTTTGTTCTTTTGTCAATATGTTCTAAATATTTAAATATAATTAATTGTGGTTTTATTTATGTTTTTTGTTTTATTTTAAAATGTTTGTTTTATATTTGTTTTTTTAGTTTTTATCGTGCTATCTCTATAAAATTAGTAAATGAGATATTTGTGGAATTGAGAAATAAAATCCTAATAATATAGTATACATGCTGAGAGGAAGAAAATTTTGTCTTATATGCCACCACAAAGAGGCCACGCACGGCCTACAAGCTGGCAAAAGAGAGAGATATTTTATAAAAAATTATGACTATATATTACTCTCTCTCTCTCACTCTCAATTTACGTACAAGGAGGTTTTTTTATTTTTTATCATAACATCAGCACTCTCATCATCCATCTTTCTTCAAGTTTCCTATTCACCACCATCAACCTACACCATAATACAACATAACCACCACCTTATTTAAAACACATCACAACCTTCCTTCCAGCCTTATTCACACTCACTTGTATACTTCATACAAAACATAAACCATACATTATCTTATTCTTCATATAAAAAAGCAGAACTTTTTACCTTTTCACCACCTATAACTCACGTCCCTCACAACTATGTATTATGTGAACCTGCACTCTTCATCCAACAACACCTTTCCAAACTTCGGCTACCAAACCACCTGTCACCGACGAAAATCAAACACTTATGGCCACTGTCACACACTACACCTATCTCTCACCGTACACACCACTGCGACAACCTCATAACACCTTGCTCTGCCCCTTTAACCATTTCGAAGCAAACGAAAAACCCCATTGTTACGACAAACAACACCATCCCACTGGTTTTAGCTGGCAAATTTTGACCAAGAAAGCAAAGACAGGTTCGACGGGACATCTTGTAAGATCAGGGCAAAGAAGCCTTGACAGCCTACTCCGTCGAAAGAACATTGAGGCAGGTTCGACAAATAGTTATCCCAGTCGAAGTCGAAGGAAGGCCAAAAGTTTTAGGTAAATAAGCAGGCTTGTAGCAGATGAAAACGTGGGAAGTTACACAGATAGTGGGCGTACATGGGTAGACACGTGGCAGACCGAGGATGGTGGACAGTAAATTAACTGTCACTTTTTAGGCCTATTTAAGGAAGTGTCAATTTCAGTTCTAGAGGTCGCATTTTGTAAATATTTAAGAAGAACATACTTAAAGTACCATCGCGTGAGAGAAACGAGTCAATTTTGTGCAAATGTATGCACGTGTCCTTTCTTGTACTTAAGCAATTTGTGTTTTATAAATTTTGTTCCTTTTGTTTGTTTTTCCGTAAAATTTTGTCGTACATTTATCATTGCAGTCTTATCATTTCATCTACCATTTTCAATCCTAGTGCTCAAACACCCAGCTTATACTTAACATGTAGTCAAGGATTTTGTAGCCGATCCTGCAAGTAAACTTCAATAAGAGGCTAGAGGTTGTTCGCCGGAGGCGCTGGCGAACAAATTGGCACGCTTGGTGGGACCCGTTGTGTTAAATTTATACAGTTACGTAGTGGTAAAAAATGGTAGATCCACGAAATATCAGTCCAAGCGAGGAGCAATCATCCGGAGGAAATATAGTCGTATCTGAGGCAACCAGTGTTGGCACTCACACTATGACTACCATGTCGACTGCTCATAGTGGATCGACGCAGTCACCACGCCGGCCTGAAGTAATGAGACCAACGGTGGTCAGAACTTCAGGGCCATATATGCCCAGTTTCACTTTACCCATGTACGGTAGGGATCAAAACTTTGGAATGCCAACTGAATTGCTGGCAAGTATGCATGGGAGCGGTTCAAAGTTCGGTGAAAGCTCATCCTCAGCATTTTCACCTTACCATGGATTAGGACCCTTGGGGAACTCACTTTGTCGAACCACTGGACTGGGTTTTCCACCCCCGGCATTCCCAACCTTTACGTAAAGTTCCGTCGCGGTCATGAGACAACAGATGGAAGAAAGTAACCACGAAATGATCCACATGCTGACACAGTAAATAAGGACCATTTTAAGGCCATTAATTCAAAACTCGACTCAGAGTTACCAACAATTAGTAACTCAGATGACTAGAATAGGGGACTTCTTGGGTGCTCTTAAAGCACAAGTTCGACAGAGGACCCCACCTCAACCATAGGCGTCAGTCCAATACAAAGATAGATTCAACGAGACAATCGACCAGGAACCCCATGTGATCAAGCCAATGCCTAGGGTGGCCCAACAGCCACCCGTCGTGCTGTTTAATGGAAACTAAGACCTCGACCAGGTGGTTAGGCAGGTTCGACAAGATGTAGTGGCTGGGGAGCAAAACCTATAGGCCATTGTCGAACGAATCATGGTGCGAAACTGTGTGAACCCTGGCCTGCAAAGGCCAACATATTCGTCCCCATTACCAAATTTTGTTTTACAAATGGAATTTCCAAGGGGATGGAAGGTTCCAAAGTTTACCAAGTTTGTTGGGGACACCGAGGATTCAATCGTCGAACACGTTGCCAAATATCAAACTGAAGCTGGCTACATAGCGAATAATGAGGATTTAAAAATGAAATATTTCCCAAGTTACCTCACGAAAAATATGTTCACTTGGTTCACGACGCTGCCTCCACAGTCCGTTCATACATGGGCACGGTTTGAGAGATTGTTCCACGAACAATTCTACATGGGACAGTCGAAAATAAGCTTGAAAGAGTTGGCCAACGTCAAACGAAAGGCCTCCGAGTCAATCGACCAGCATCTCAAAAGATTTAGACTTTTGAAAGCAAGATGCTTTACTCAAGTCCCTGAACACAAGCTAGTCGAAATAGCCGCAGGGGGTTTAGATTATTCCATTAGGAAAAAATTAGACACTCGGTACCTTAGGGACATGGCCCAATTGGCAGATAGAGTTCGTCAACTCGAACGGCTGAAGGCTGAAAAGGCCAGAACTGGTAAATACCACAAAAAGGAGAAAGTGTCTTACGTCGCGGCAGAGTCATACTTTTCTGACAACGAAAAGCTCGTTGATGAGAACGGGGTCAACGTGGTGAGATCAAGTCAGGACCTCTTTACACTTGCAAATTGTTGAAATCATCGAACGAGAAGAATCCTCTAGAAATTGAAAAAACAGATAAACTCGTTGCGAAAACTTATGCTTTCGATATAACCAAATGTGACTAAATATTTGATATGTTGGTCAAAGATGGGAAAATTATTGTGCCTCAAGGCCTGAAAAATCCCTCATTATAGCAAAAGAAATAAAAAGGGATTCTGTAAATTTCATAATTTTCTTGGTCAAAAAACCTCTCAATGTGTTCTTTTCAGGGATTTGGTGCAAAAGGCTTTGAAAGAGGGCAGGGCAGGCTTCAGTTCGACAAGAAGCCAAAGATGCAGGTGGATACAGATCCCTTGAAGGTTGAGGAGGCTCTGTATGCTGAACCTTTCGAGTGCATGATGGTCAACGCTACTGAGGGTTTCAACGAGGCCATGATTGCTGAACCTTCAGAATGCATGATGGTTGAAATCACTGATGGTTTCAATGCGAAGGCTGAAGAGGCACTCAAAGTAGTGTACCCCCAACCCAGAGAGGGGTTAGCCGATTTCTAGGAAAAATGCAGGGTGAGAGGGTCGAAAGTTGTGCTATGTCCAAGGTGAAATGTGGTTTTTGACCAAAAAAAATCGCTGAAAGGTACGAGGCGGACAAGAAGAAGGTGAAGGAGGGGCAAGAGACCTCCATACCCAGATTTGTGTTTAACAAAAGTGGAGCTCCTCGGTGGAACGAAGAGTTTAAGAGACAATCCCAACAATCTCGACCCAGGACCTTTATTCCCCCGTCGAATACTCCACAAGATAGGTGGGTGGAACCAGTGAATAAGAAAGGGGGAAAAAGGCCAAAATGAAGAGTGGTTGAACTGGGGGAAGATGCCAGGAATTCTCAAGGAAGAACTGAACCCCGGGGCTATGTGGTTTCTCCTAACTATAAAGGGAAAAACCCCATGACCAGAACATAGTGGAGGCGGTATCAGAGAAACAAGAAAGCTGGGAAGGTAGCTTCGATGTTGCAGCTAAAACCCATCGAGACATCGGGGTAAAAGAGAGACTATCCCAAAGGAATGGTTGTTGAAAAAGGAAATATCATGGTGAATCAGACACTTGCTATGACGGTTGAGCCCTCGAGAGAAAAATAAGTAGTATCAACCTAAAAGATGAAGTGTACTCCGCTGATTGAAGAGGGGGAACCATAGTACACTCCCCAGTCAGGCGAGGAACCAGAGTACACTCCTCAGTCAGATGAAGAACCCAAACACACCCATTCACCAGAAGATGAGATGGTCAACGACACCTATGGCGAAGACTTTATTATCAATTGCGGGATTGTGTCAGTATTACCTGCAAAGTACGATAGAGTGTCAGAGGTTTCCGAGGCTGATGAGGATTTTGTGCCAGATGAGAATGTTGAAGACAAACCATTATGTTATTATGTTATGAACAACGGTGTGGTGGAGGAGTAGAATGCCACTTTCGAGAAGCCTAGTCCAGGAATGATGTATCATCTACAACTGTTATTCATAAGAGCAAAGGTGGATGGGATACCGGTAAACAAAGTGTTCGTTGATGGCGGGGCAGTTGTCAATCTGATGCCTCATACTCTGTTCAAAAATATGGAAAAGTGTGATTCTGATCTTCGACAGCACAATATGGTTTTGTCCAACTACGAGGGAAAAACCAGTAATATATTAGGAGTGATTCAAGGCGAACTGGCTCTAGGGACGACCACACGATCAATTTTGTTTATGGTGATGAATTCCAAAGCCAACTTTAACTTGCTGCTGGGACGAGAATGGATTCACGGAATAGGGGCAGTGCCATCAACCTTACACCAAAGGTTAATTATTTGGAGGAAGGATGGAATTGTGGAAAATATCGAAGCTGATCAGAGCTACTACAAGGTCGATGAATCGAAGGGCGCGAAGAAATCCTTCGACCAACATTTAGCAAATGTCGCACCATGTGACGACAAGGCAGTAGTTTAAACCTCTATCAAAAATCCAAACTGTTTCCTGAGTTTAGATCCAGATTATGGATTTATCTGGGACGTTGAAGAGGAAATAGAGCCTGAAGAGGTGAATCCACCTACGGGGTGGCATGAGGTCGATGGAAATGACCACTGAGTCAGAAAGCCTGGCTCGTATTTCGACCTATCTGGCTGGAAACAAGAGAAAATTGGTACTAGAGTCCGAGAGACTACAAAATCTGGCTGTTGAGGCCAAAGACAAAAACTTTGAAGATGGCCGACAAGGCAAGACAACAACTTTAGAAAGTTGGAGGCTAGATTATATCTACGATGATGAACCTTTGGGGTTCTAGAAATACCCATTGAACGAGTTGCAGAAGATGCAAGCGCAAGATTCACTTAAGGAGATAGACCTTGGAGATGGGGTTACAAAGAGGCCAACGTATATAAGCACCAAAGTCAGGTCGAGAATGAAGGTGAAGTTAGTCGAATTGTTGAAGAAGTACAAAGATTGCTTCGCCTGGGATTATGGCGAGATGCCTGGTCTAAGTCGAGGCGTGGTAGAACATCGCCTACCTATTCAACCGGGGAAAAGCCCAATAAGGCAACATCCTCGTAGGTTTGCTCTGGAAATCATAGTGAAGATTAAGTAAGAAATTGAAAGGTTACTCAAAAGTCGGTTCATTAGAACTGCAAGGTACGTTGAATGGTTAACCAATATTGTACCTGTCATTAAGAAAAACGAAACGCTTCGAGTCTGTATAGATTTTAGAGACTTGAACAATGCAAATCCAAAAGACGAGTATTCGATGCCAATGGCATAAATGTTAGTCGATTTAGTCGCAGGCTTCAAATACCTCAGTCTGCTCGACGAATATTCTAGCTATAACCAGATTTTCATAGTAGAGGACGATGTGCCCAAAACGGCATTTCGATGCCCAGGTGCCTTGGGAATGTATGAATGGTTTGTGATGTTGTTTGGTTTAAAAAACGCTGGAGAAACCTATCAAAGAGCTATGAATATTATGTTCCATGATTTTATAGAAAACTTTATGCAGGTTTATATTGATGCTATTGTGATAAAATCTTCATCTGAAAATGGTCATTTGGACCATCTTCGACACTCCTTCGAGAGGATGAGGAAACATGGATTAAAAATGAATCCACTAAAGTGTGTTTTCTGTGTACATGCAGGAGACTTTCTAGGTTTCATGGTTCACAAAAAAGGCATCGAGATCTACCAAAACAAAACAAAGGCAATATTGGATCTCAAGCCTCCTTCGACAAATAAAAAAACTACAGTCTTTGTTGGGGAAAATAAACTTCTTGAGAAGATTCATCTCGAGTCTAAGTGGCAGGATGAAGGTTTTCTCACCATTGCTCAAAATCAAGAAGGAAAGTGAGTTTCACTAAGGACAAGAGCAACAAGAGGCTATTGACGCTATCAAGGAATATCTTACAAAGCCTTCCATTTTATTACCCTATAGTAAGAGTAAGAGCATGAAATTGTATATTGTTGCATCCGATTCAACCATAGGAAGTATGTTAGCCCAGGAGGACGATAATGGAGTCGAAAGACCCATTTACTACCTCAGTCGAATCTTGTTAGATGCTGAAACTAGGTATACGATGATTGATAAATTATGCTTATGCTTGTACTTCTCATGTACGAAATTAAGGCAATATATAAAACCAGTTGATGTTTATCTTTCATCACATTTTGATATTATTAAAAACATATGTTGTCTAAACCCATTCTACATTGTCGGATTGGGAAATGGGCACTCGCATTAACTGAGTTCTCTTTAACCTACGTGCCTTTGAGGGCCATGAAAGGCCAAATTATGGCAGATTTCATTGTAGATCATGCAATGGTCGAGCTATCAATAAACATGATCGACACAGATCCGTGAAAGTTATATTTCGACGGTTCTAGTCATAGAAACAGAACTGATATTTGGGTCTTAATATTATCCCCAAAGGGGATTCTGAATAAGTTTAAATGTCAAGTAGACGAAAGGTGTTCCAGTAATAGAGCGGAATATGAAGCCCTAATCACTGGCCTCAAAATATTGAAAGATTTGGGGCTAGAAAAGGTTGAAATCAAGGGTGACTCGGAGTTAGTAATTAAATAAATCACACGAGAATACAAGTGCATTAAAGAGCATTTGTTAGCCTATTTCGCAATAGCAAGCCGATTGTTGGAGCCCTTTGAGGTAGTCAGCATTAACCACGTGCCTAGGATAGAGAATTAAGAGGCCAATGAGTTAGCCCAGATCACGTCGGGGTATAAAGTGTCGAGTGACAAGCTAAGGGACTTTGTTAAAGTCCGGAGAAAGGTAGTGTCGAACCTTTCACCATCACCCCATATATTGACCTTGAGGGGCGATGGAGCGAAAATCTCAGGCGAGGCCCTAGACCATGCGGAAGTTTCCGTCATCGATAATTTGACAAAGTCGGATTGGCGAAGGCCAATCATGGAATACTTAGAAAATCCGGCTGGAACCACTGACAGGAGAGTCAAGTATAGGGCCTTGAGCTATGTCCGTATGAGCAACGAACTGTTGAAAAAGACTCCTGAAGGCATGTTACTCAATTGTCTGGGTGGCACAGAGGCATACCTGGCAGTGTCGGAAGTACATAGTGGCTCTTTTGGAGCCCACCAAGTCGGCTAGAAAATGAAGTGTCTATTATTCGGACAAGGTGTTTATTGGCCAGGCATGTTAAAGGATTGTATCGACTTCGCCAAAGGGTGTCAAAAGTGTCAAAGGCACGCGAGCATCTAGCACGTCCCAGCTAGAGAATTACAGGTGATCATTAAGCCCTGGCTATTTCGAGGGTGGGCGTTGGGCATTATAGGTGAGATTCTACTAGCGTCATCGAAACAGCAAAACTTTATCCTAGTGGGGATAAATTACTTCACGAAATGCATAGAGGCGGTACCGTTGATCAAGGTCGACCAAGTGGTCGTGAAGGAGTTCATTCAAAAATATATTATTTACAGGTTTGGAATTTTGGAAACTATTACGACGGACCAGGGATCAGTTTTCGTGAGACAGAAAATGCACGAGTTTGCAGCCGAAATAGGTTTCAAATTAGTCACTTCTACACCTTACTATGCCCAAGCGAACGGGCAAGTCGAAGCTACTAACAAAGTAGTCGTTGGGATGATAAAAAAACACATTACCAAGAAACCTAAGAATTGGCATAAAATACTATATCAGGTTTTATGGGCTTGTCGAACATCCCCCAAGGTGGCGACAGGTTCAACTCCTTTTCTTCTAGCATTTGGCCATGATGTCGTGTTGCCTGTAGAAATCTGTTTACAGTCAGCAATGGTACAACGGGACAACAAAATCCCTTTAGAAAAATATTGGAGCATGATATTCGACAAGACAACCGACTTAGACGAAGAAAGGTTGGCCGCTTTAGACATACTGATACAACAAAAGGTGCGAGTGGCTAGGGCATACAGTAAAAAGGTTAAGGAAATTTTTTTTGCAGTAAATGATTATGTGTGGAAAGTGATCCTACCTATGGATCGAAAGGGCAGGGCATTAGTGAAATGGTCACTAAATTGGGAAGGACCATTCCAAATGGTCCAAACATTCACAAATAATGCCTATGAAATTCAAGAGTTAGGTGTTGATCGATGAATCTTAAGAGTAAATGAAAAGTATTTGAAAATATATAAACCCATGATCCAAGAGGTTCAAATCAAAGGAAAATGAAAATTTTCATCAATAGAAGGCCGAGAAAGGTGTACAAAATGGCGAGTAAAAGTGTGAAAGTTACATCATTTCGACAAGACAAGTAATTAAGTTGGGAAACTAGACTTAAAGTCTTCCAAGAGAGTCGTCTCAGATGCAATTTAGGTGTCCATACGAGCCTTCTTCTCCACCAACCGAGCAACCTGTTCCTTGATTTGAAGGGTTGTCTCGCCATGGGCAATCCCGTTAAGGACTTCTTGGTCGACGACGTCCTGAGGCAGAAGGGCTTCAGATGAATCTAGCGCAACCTTTTGTTGTTAGACTTCAGCAATCTTCTTGTTGAGCTCATCTATTTGGGCTTGATAGGCCAAGATTTAATGGTCGGAGGCCTGATGTTTGTCGAGACGCTCTTGACATTTGGTATCAAAATAGGTCAACTTCTGCTCACAAAGTTCGCTACGATCCCACTCCATCCTTATCTCATTCCACTTTGTCTTAATCTGGAAATCAGTGTGATGTCGAAGGGCGAGACCCTTGTTGAGTTTACTGAACAAAGCCTCAAACTCAATCAAATACTGAGCCAGCGAATCAGGAATGGAATATTGGGAGATCTCATCAATGAGGTTAAGCACGTCATCCCCTAGCATAAATTCCTTTTCAACCACGATCAAGAATTCTTCCTCAAACAAATAAGACCTAAATTGTTGGAGTTTGAGGGCAACATCGACGTCCACTTCCAGCGGAGGAATATGGATTGAGAAAGAAGGCCCAGAATCAGCAGATACCTGTCGAAGCTTTTGAAGCCTTCTCAGGGTCTCGATTGGGTTATTTTCCCTTATGACCAGAATCTCACTAGGACTAAGAGAGTTATTGGAGTCGTTGTCTTGCAAGGTTTGGTCGAGGGAACCACCAGCAGAGGATCGTGGGTTTGGATCATCTTCCCTATGCATGTTGCCAACAACGGTCGTTGAAGTCTCATGAGTCGCGTCAGCCTGGGTTTTAGGATCGACAGTAGTAGATGTCGAAGGTTCAGGATCTGCATCAGTCTGAGGGCCAGGATCTTGATTGTCTTCGGCTAAGAGACCTTGAAATTCATTCTGTTTTTGGAGGCTCGGACGGGTAGGAGTTACCATTAAATCCTCAGTGAAGGGTCTTTACAAGAGAATCCCCAAGTCAATGTCAAGAAGGATTACAAAGCTAAGCGACAGAAATGGTCGGTACCTTACGTGTTATTGGCTGGGGAGGAGAAGTCGGAGTCAAGCCTTCATGACCAGTAGGTTGGGGAGTCGAAGTGAGAGGACCAGAGGCTTGGTCACTCGAAGAAATGGCCTTTGAGACTGTTTTCTTGACAAGGATGATTGGTTTTTTCTTCGCCAAAGCAGCAGGCGTCGAAGTCGTGACAGAAGGGAATAGTTGAGAGTGAGCATTACTCTCATAAGTTTCATCTTCAAACGACATCTCTTCCACAACCTAAGCAGTAAGGACGTCAGAAACCCGTCGAAGTGATAACTCGTAAAACATCAAAACACTTGGCATACCTGTGGTTTTGAAGAGGAAGTTGCTTTCGTCTTATTTGAAGGTTTGGTTGAAGCAGCTACAATGGTCGAAGCACGCTCCCGACCCTGGAGAACAAGCATACAAAGTGGTGAACATTGGTGGACTCTCAAACAAAATAAGTTTGAGGAAAAGAGGTTACCTTCTTCTGCGGAGTAGCCTCTGCATCAGAAATTTGGATTGTGTCGACAAGAGCATCCTTGACTAGCTTCGCAGGTGGGAGTTTTCCGCCCAAAACGACGGAAGCATCATGCAACTTTTGGAGAAAGACATAGCTGTCAAAGTATTGGAACTGGTAGCGAGACAACCATGTATTGAATTCTTTGGTGGTGAAGAAGGAGTTGTGAAACTTAAATGCAGGAAGCTCAAGGTGTTGAGCCTTGTGGAATTTGAGACAGACTATGTGGTCTTCAACATTCAGAGGTCGACTGGCCCACACGATATCTGTCTAGCGGGACACTTAAAATTTTGGCAACATTTGGCTTAAGCCAAATTGTCGAGCCACCAAATTGGGCTGATAGTTCATAAAACCATACCCTTTAGACCCAACTTCGATCCTGAAAGACAACATGGTTGGGGTCAGAAATTCCCTCCACACAGCATTCGACTGCGACGTAGACTTTGGGGAGACACTAGGGAAAGGATCTCTAAACCAAGTCGGACCAAAGCATTGATCCGTGAAAAAAGGGGCTAGTTCAGAAACGAAGGTGGTAGTGCTAACAAATAACTTAATGTCTTCAAAAAGATAAATTTGTTGGGAGTTTCCAAATGAGTGGTCCATGCAAGCCTCATACATTCGATGGGTTATTCCTGCGTCAGGTATATAATACACTCCATCACAGAAGCACCATGTAGATACTCAATGGTGGCATTCAGCGAATGCTTCAGCAAGCAAAAAGGGCCCGAGATATTCAATGCTTTGGGGGTGGAATGCATCAACTTTAGCTTCAATGAGGCAAGCCCCATAGAGTGGTAAAGAGAGGCTAACAAAAGTTTGGCTAAAGAAACTTGTCGGCCTTCGTGAATTTGAATCGCCAAGCTGATGTAACTCTTGGCTAATTCCAAAGACCCAGGGCAAAATACGTAATACGAAAGCCAGAGGGTTAGGAAGGCAATGTGCTCCTCGTCGGAGACCTCCTCCGAGTTCTTCACATGATGATCTTCAATGTAGTATTTAAGGGCGGCACGATTAAAAGAGAATGAAGTCTCACTAGAGAGGGTAGGGTCGAAAGTCTCACCCAAAAGAGACAGACCGTTAATGGTCGCCACGTCGAAGAGAGTAGGCGTCATCATGCCACATGGAAGGTGGAAGATATTAGTTGAACCCTCCCAAAAGTAGATCTACGCAAGGAGCTGGCAGGGATTGACCTTGTGAGCTTGTCTCGAAATCTGGATGGCGTTGAAAATGCCAGCCTTCTCTCATTGTGCTTTGCGTTTATTCTAGACCTTGTCAAGCCAAGTCAGATACTCTTTGTTTTAGGATTTGCATCGACCTGAAAACTCGAGCATTGGGATCCATAAATTTCAGGTCGATATAGCTGTTTTTCTCGAAAGCAGGCGGGATAGCAGGAGTAAAACAAGGAAAAAACTTCTGCACATACTTATGGTGTGTTTTAGCACCTGGGTATGGCCCATGGAAAGCCAAGATGTTGTCAGCCACTACAAAGGGAATCAACATTTGGTGTTGCCAGTTTTCCACCACCGCTCTGTCAATAGACGATGTTGAGGAACAGTTGGCAAACTCTTCTCATCAGTGAGACTGAAAGCTAGGGGATTGTCACCAGTAACGTGAGTAACGGAAGCCATAACAATGAGAGGAAATAAAGAGTAAAAAGGGATAAATGGTTTTGAAAATGCAGAGAGAATGCTAAAGTTTCAAAGTGCTGAGGTTTTTAAGAGAGCGCAAGCGAATGAGAAGAAGAGAAATGAAAACGGTGGAAGGTATTTATAGAACCAAGAATCAGATAGTCGCGAATGGCAAGTGGCAGTCGACAACAATCTTACGACTGTTCCGTTTCCACTCTAGTGGGAGTTTTAGTGGGGGAAGTTGAAAACCCACGACCTATAGGAGTAGCCAGAGTCATGGTAAATGATGAAGGTTTCCTTGGAAATCGCAGTGCCGAAAATTTATCATCATGACGCGTGATGTCAGTAGATGTGACATAAAGGCGAAATTTGGCAGAAGTTAAAACGCCAGTTTCTCAGTCGAAGAAAAGTTTCAGTCAAAGCTGGCCTTTTAGGGGGCAATTTGTTAGCTGGCAAATTTCGACCAAGAAAGCAAAGACAGGTTCGACGAGACATCTTACAAGATCAAGGCGAAGAAGCCTGGACAACCTACTCCGTCAAAAGAACATTGAGGCAGGCTCGATAGATAGTTATCCCAGTTGAAGTCGAAGAAGGCCAAAGGTTTCAGGTGAACAAGCAGGCTTGTAGCAGACAAAAATGTGGGAAGTTACACAGATAATAGGCGTACATGGGTAGACACGTGGTAGACCGAGGACTGTGGACAGTAGATTAACCGCCGCTTTTTTGGCATATTTAAGGAAGTGTCAATTTCAGTTCTAGAGGTCGCATTTTGTAAAAATTTAAGAAGAATATACTCAAAGTACCATCGCGTGAGAGAGACGAGTCAATTCTGTGCAAATGTATGCATGCATCCTTTCTTGTACTTAAGCAATTTGTTTTTATAAACTTTGTTCCTTTTGTTTGTTTTTCCGTACAATTTTGTCTTACATTTATCATTGCAATCTTATCATTTCATATACCATTTTCAACCCTAATGCTCAAACACCCAGCCTATATTTAACACGTAGTCTAGAATTTTATAGTCGATCCTGCAAGTAAACTTCAATAAGAGGCTAGAGGTTGTTCGCCGGAGGCGCTGGCGAACTACTGGCGACCACCACCATACAACACCTCCCTCTGTCGGAATACTGCGCAACAACTTCACACTGTTCTGCCACCGTTCATACTTCTCCCACAATTAAACAAACAACAGAAACACAACATCACCACCATCATTGCCTCCTCTCTATATACGTTGTTTTCAGTAGCTTTCATTTTCTCTCTCTTGTCTCCATAGTTGCTTTTGTTTGATTTACCATGAACAAAGTTGTGATGTATACATCTTGGTGTTGTGTAAGCATGAGAAAAAATGCATTGAGGGAGAGAGAGAGAGAGAGAGAGAGAGAGAGAGAGAGAGAGAGAGAGAGGAGAGAGAGAGAGAGAGAGAGAGAGTTTGGTTGATGGAAAGAAGTTTTTTTCTTTTTTGTTGCTTGGTGTAGAAAAACGTATACGAGGAAGGAGAGAAGGAAAATCTGAAATTTTGAAAATCTAAATTATTATTATTACTATTATTATTATTATTATTATTATTATTATTATTATTATTATTATTATTATTATTATTATTATATATTATTATGCTATTATAATAATAATAATTATTATTATTATTAACTTTTACTAATTGTTATTATTAGCTATTATCATTTTTATTATAGTTATTATTATTTTTTAATTATTATTATTGTTGATCATTATTATTAATTATTATTATTTATTTATTATTATTGCTAATTTTACTATTGATTATTATTATTGTCATTATAATTATTATTGCTATTATTTGATTATTGATAATTATTATTATTCTTATTATTATTTATTTTTATCATTTATCATTCTTATTTGTTATTATGATCATTGTTATTTGTTTATTATTATTGTTATATTTATTTATTTCATCTTTAATTGTTAAGAAGAAAATTCGATTTAATTGTCCTGTCGGTCTTTCACATATATGTTGAAGTTCTGGAGTTAAAATTCAATTTAACTTCAAAAAGTCCTTAAACACATAGAGTTTTGTTGACCGACTTTAGATAGAGTTGATTTCCTACATGAATCATTCTACGGTTGCTTAACATAGTGCTAAATTCTTTAATTTGTTTGTTATTTTATTTGCCTTAAAAAATATCTTTTGGTCTCATCGGTTTTTCATAGACGTATTGCAATTTCAGAGTAAAAAATTACTTGAACGCGTAGAGTTTTGTTGATCGGCCTCATATAGAGTGATTTTTACATGAATTACTCTACATTTGCTTAACATAGTGCTAAATTCAGTAGTTTAGACTTTAAGGCTCCAATTCATTTTCAGTTTTTTGTCTTTATCTCGTGTGTTTTTCACATAGATTTTCTTGCCGTTTACATATGCTGTTTACAATTGTTTAGTAAGCTTGCATTGTTAATTTTCGTATTGTATATCCTCATTTGACAAAATGTACCCCCATTCCTATAAATGTGTAATAAGTTTACCGTTTTCCTGTATTGTTTTATTGTATTAGTTGATTGTTATTTCAAAAATTAAAATCAACATCTTTCAGAAAAGAACAAAAACAAACACTCGATCTAACATCGAGTCTTTTACCCAAATCAAATCCAAATACAAACATCTGTACCTGACTCTTTCAGCGTCGGATAAATAAAAACAACTTTTACAATGATATCAGCATTGAACATAACCTGCAACTTACACCAGCCCCAATCCCCATCAACGTTTACCATAGTAGAAATGGTAAGAGGGTTTTGAGAATTCATCTTATTAGTGACATGATCATAAAGGAACAAACCTAGCTCCACCCAGCTGCTATCCAGAACATTAGTTGAGACACCGTCGCTAATCTCCCTAAATTCCCGCTTTGAAATCAAGGGCCACAACTTAGAAAGCTTCTTCTAAAGGTTAGAGTCATAGCTCTTAACTTCACAGACCTCACCAAAGCAAGAGGTTAGTAATTTTCAATGTATTGCACATACCGTGCATGAAAAGTAATTTGCTAGGCATATGGCAGTTGGTCGAAAAGAATTATAAACTGTCAACCAAAGACAAGATGATAAGAGTTCTCGAAACATGTGGAAGGTTAATCTTGAAGGCATCCATGCCTTAAAATAGAACCTCCAGGATTGAACTTAACGTGATTGAGCACAAGTGCTTTGCAACTACATCCAACATGGATAAATGAATATGGAAATATAGACTAAGCCATCTCAATTTCAAAGACACCAGAGATATGAAGAGAAGAAATATGGTTTCAGGATTACCAAAAATTGACATTCCAAACAAAGTATGTGAGGAATGTGTGCAGACGAATAAGCACAAAAACAACTTCAACAAGGATACAGGAAGAAAGTCGAAGGCAATTCTTGAAGTCATATAATCTGATGTATGTGGTCCTATCCAGGTGGATTCAATTGGATGTAACATATACTTTGTAACATTTATAGATGATTTCAGTAGAAAATTATGGACTTACCTGATCAAGAAAAAAAGTGAAGTGATCGACTTCGATGAAGTTTTTGCACCCGTTGATAGGATCAAAACAATCTGGTTGGTTGTTGGTCTAACAAACATGAACTAGCACATATGTTAAATGGATGTGAAATGTGCATTCCTGAATGGCCCATTAGATGAAGAAGTTTATGTTGCACAACCAACTGGGTTTGTGAAACAAGGTGAAGAAAGATATGTGTGCGGGCTGTATAAAGCCCTGTATGGACTTAAGCAAGCTCCAAGAACTTGGAATAAGAATATATATGGCTTTCTAAGGGATGAGGAATTTGTGAAATGTAATACTGAGAAAGAAGTATATGTAAGAAGAAGTAAGAGTGAATGACTTATACTATGTCTTTATGGTGATGACCTGTTGATAACAGAAAGTTGCAAGAAAGAGATCGAAGACTTCAAACATGACTTAAGTGAGGAGTTTGAAATGCCAGACTTGGGAAATCTCTCCTACTTCTTTGGTATCAAATTCTACAAGAGTAATAGAGACTTGATGATGTACCAAAAAATATATGCGGGCGAAATGCTCAAGAGATTTGAGATGTAAAATTGCAACCCAACTTTGACTCCAGCTGAACCCAAATTGCAACTGTCGAAAGACACAAATGAAGATGATGTCAATCCAATGTAGCACAGAAGACTAATTAGATCACTTCGATAACTTTGTCACATAATGCATGGTCTAACATACATTGTAGGTATGGTGAGTATATTCATGTATAAGCCAAAGGTATCACACCTAGTAGCGACGAAGAGGATACCAAGGTATCTCAAAAGAACTCTCGACTATGGCATTTTGTTTCCTGCAACTGATGAAGGAAAAGAATACAAGTTAGATGGTGTGGTAAGAATGTAATTAGTGGTATCGAAGCATGTTATTGTCGAAGTGTCGAGGAGTTAGCCTCGACATGAATTTTATCTTAAACCTAATTTTATAGTGCTAGCAGAATTAAGTATTTTGGACTTTTTGTTTTTGGGATTTGCTTAGAGAGTAAGCAATCTGAATCTATAAATAAGGAGTAACCCTTATTCTGTAAATACTTTTGAATGCAATAACATATTATGAGAATAATATCCAGTTTGAACGGTAGATAGAAACTTTGCATAAATTCTCTTCTTCTTTCCCTATTTTGTATTGAATCCCAAATTTTCTTTCTTTCCAATTCAATATTATTTTCTTGTTTTCATCACCACTATGCAACAATACAAACTTGCAACCAAGGTTGATTAATTCACTCGAGTGAAAAGTGAAAAACAAAAGAGAATTCAATCGGCGTGATTGAATTTTGTTCATCAAGATTGATTCGGAATTACTCAAAGTTTTGAGTGTAATTCCAACAGGATGTCGCTAGTAATTTGACGATAACATAAGATTTTATTTTTGTGTTATTTAGGAGGAATCTACTCTCTTGTAAGTTGAAGAAAGTTGTTGTTTCTGTTCTTTTTATGTTAATGTTAGTTTTTATCGGAAATTAAAATGAATGTGGGAGTTAAGAGAGGAAGTTGTGGAACAAAAACTTGAGCTTATCAACTTCAAAACCAACTCCTAACAACTAACACAACAGACGCACATGTTTGCACCCACCTTTTTATTTTTTTCCTACACAAGCAATCCATTATTATTATTATTATTATTATTATTATTATTATTATTATTATTATTATTATTATTATTATTATTATATATTTAAACAATTCTCTCGATTGTTATTGACTCCAAATTAATTTATCATGTATACTATTACTTTAAATATAATAAATAGACTAAAAATCTTATAATTTAAACGCTTTATAAATCAAACACATAAAAATAAATAATTATAAAATCATTATATCATGGTCACACAAAATAAACTAGTTAAAATTGACTGTTTGATTTATGATCAAGAAATTAAGATTAAAAATTATAACCGATTAATTAAACAAAAATATGGTATCCGAGTAATAATACTCGGGCAAACATTTTTGGATGGGATATCATTTGTATAGTGCATGCTTGTGCGGCATGTGAATTAGATTTGTGTTGTTTTACCTATTATTGATTGTTGCTTTCTTGTATTAGAAATATTTGTGAAATGACTTCTTATGAATGTTAGAAACCTCATGGCATTAAATTCAGTACATTATACAGACTGGATTCAATGAGAGGAATTTACGAATGTTTATATAACCCAAGAGCTTTGATTAAATTTAGAATAATTCTAACTCGAGAAATTTATAAGGATTAAGGAATGGCACCCGAAAACCCCACCTATGGCAAAAATAAGGGAAAACTATAACTTGAAGAATCGAAGGTGGATACACAATAATTGTCGAGAAATCACCATTGATGCTAATTTATCTCTTTTCTTCTCATTTGACAATGGCTAAGCTAAATTTCTCTCTAGTTGGAATTATATGTAATTAATTGTACTTGTATCTTTTTTTTTTTATCATGATATTATTGATAATCTAGTTATTCATTTCTATTTATGATTATCCTTGCTTTAAATGTTTGATTATTTAGATTTGAATAGTTATTGAGAAATACAATTTGAATCTCGATTTAGGACAATAACATGTTAAACACTAAACTCTAAAGATAGATTTAAGTTTAATATTCACCGAAAGTACTGATTCTTAATGCTATCATACTGCTCAATAGGTTGAGAGATCGTCGATTGAATAATACAGTTGAAATCACATATTTGTTTAGACATAAATAATGTTTGTTAGCGGCACGTGATAATTTTGATTAATAACTAGGAATGATATATCTGATTAGGAAAATACATAAGGAATGAGTTAATGAGCTCTAATTCCAACAAGTTTATATCTTTGTTCTTTTACATATCATTTACCGTTTTCCATTCCTTTACTTTTTGTAAACAAACATCTTACAAATCATCACTTAAAATCATAATAATGGTTGAACGACAGTAATATTTGACTAGTTATTGTGGATACGATAGCAAAATAATTACTTTTGATTCTACACATAAATGGCGTAAAAAATGTCATTTATTATCTCAATCGAGTCTTAAATGATGTAGAAACTAGGTATAGCTCATAAGAAATATTGTTGATCGTGAAGGCTGGACCAGATCCTGTAGAATTGGGCTGCTAAGTGCGTCAGGAATGCTGGTCGTATGAAGAGGAGGGGGTGTACCTGCAAGGTACTCCGACGCTCAAGTAAGACAAGGTCAGAGAAAAGGGGCAAGTACAAAGTATGAATTCTTAGGGTGAATATTGGATACTTGACCCTCTCAGGCGAGAGGGTTTATATAGAGCCCCCAGCGCGTGGCCAACGGTCCTATTTTCGGGGCGAAATAACCGTTTTCCCCAAAGAATATGTAACTACCCAAACTAGCCGTTATGTCGGGCAGGGTGCCCAAAACTAGCCGTTATGTCGGGCATAAGCATAGTTCCGGGCACCTGCCCATAGCTGTTCGGGGAGCAATGAAGCCGTACGTGACGGGCAGTAATTCCGGGGAGGAGCGTTGCATTCCTTGCCCGGTTGGAGGGGCAGAAAGGTAACTTTTGGCCCTCTGTGGATTGGACTTAGGCAATTTGGGCCGCTCTAGAGCAGAAGCGGATTGGGCCATGTCTAGCCATTGGTCCAGTCCAGAACAGGAGCCCCCCAAGTCGTTGCTCCCGAGCATGAGAGTGATGACTTAGGGACAGTTCGTTGCTCCGGGGAGCTAGCATGGAGTCGTCGTTTGGAGACGAGGAGGATTGTCTTAATGCGCCTGTGACCCCTGGTGTTCGTGAAATTCGTGGTCGTGACCTTGTTGCCCGGTGTTTGGGGAGAGTAACGGTCAGACAGAATTGGAAACGATGGGATGCCACGTGTGCCTAGAGCTCCGTGTAGCAGTTAATAGGCAATGATGGCTAGTGGATAGCCATCATGGCCTACGAGCGCATATTTGCACGTGCCCCTTTGTATATAAAGGGGAAAATCAGTTCATTTGGAACTTTTTGCTCTGAGTTCTCTCCGTTTCCTTCAGCATTCTTGCCCGTAACCGCCGTCCGCCTACTCCGACCACCGCTTCAAGCTTCGAGCAGCTACTTTCGTCTACTTAAATCAAGTAAGTTTTTTGATCCTTTGCTTGTTTTACTCCTTTTTGTTGTCAATGGTAGGTTGCATGTGGTTAGGGCTAGGTTTAGAGGACGAAATGAGTGAGTTTCCGGCGATTGTTGGTGGTGGACGGTGGTTGTGCCATTTTTCTACCTCTGACATGTCGTCGGAGTTAGTAGTATGTTTCAGCGAGCGAGGTGGTCCACGGCGATGTTGCGATAGCTATGCATGTGTGACCGCCGTGTCTGTTTATCATCTGAGTGGGTGATGAGTTTTCCGGTAGGACATTCCCAGATTCCGGTGACGCTTTACGATTTCCGGCGAAGCTTCAAATGGAAATTGGGTATGAATGCGGGGAAGCTCCTCGCTCGGGATGATTGGCTTCGAGCGTTTCCTCGCGGGGAGGTGTCAGCTTTTGCTTTGATGTTAGGGCTTAGGCCGGGGACGTTGTCCTCAGCCCTTTGCGCGCCCTTTCACTTGACTTAGCGGTGGAAGGGTGGATTTGATTTGTTGTCAAATTCATTTTCTTCTCTGCTTTTCAGGTGATCGTAATGGCGACGGGGCCAAATAGAGAGGTTATCCTAGATACATCCGAGAAAGAAACAGGCTCTTCGGAAAATAGTAGCTCGACGGCGTCGAGCACCTCCAGTGATGTCGGGGAGGAAGAAGACTTGGAAGTTATGGACGAGGACGCCGCTGAAGGTCCTGATGAAGAATGGGAGGTGCCCGAGCCTTCCGAACATGTGTCCACTTTCGCAACATATTTGGGCGATGTCTTCACGGAGGTTGGACCGGAGGGGGAGTGGAAGACGCACTTCCCTACTGAGGAGGAGCGGGTCTACATGAACTTGGGGGACCATTTTATGATGTATGAATATGCCTTTAAGGAGTTGGGCCTGAGGTTGTCGTTCACTGAATTTCAGAAGTCAGTGTTTGTTCATTTGAGATTGGCCCCTACGCAACTGCATCCCAACTCGTTGGCCTTTATCTGGGCGTTCGAGCTGGTATGTGAGCATCTCTCCATAGGGGCTACTCTCCCTCTGTTCTTCACTATCTTCCATCTTCAAAGGCAGCTATCGGGGAGGAAGTACGATTGGGTTTCTTTGAAGCAGCCACGTAAGCTATTCAAGCCTTTCTCCGAATCGATACGGACGTTCAAGGAGCGATATTACGTTGTCGAGCCCCTGTCCGAAGCTGCCCAGGACAGTACATACGTCTGGGATATTGAGGTGGACGAGGATGGGAACGACCTGCGTGACGAGGAGGGGAAATTTATTGGGCAGAGAATCTATAAGTTCCTCATCCATTGGACGCCCGATCATTTCGCCAAGAAGCCCAGCGACTATGTCCTCCAGCCGAACGAGCTCCACGGGCAGGATGTCGTGGCGTATGAGGAATTGGTGAAGTGGGTCAACTCCTTCCGGCTTGCTGAGTGTTGGACGAGCAAGGGTAATCCGATTTTCGAGGAAGATGGGAGTCAGAGGGTTAAGCGTCGATTTATCAATATTAAGGCACTGCTGGAGTGCAAAACCCCCGAGGATGCCGGGAAGCTACTTGGTAGTCTTAGTTGTTTAAATTTGTTTGCTTTATTTCTTTTCCTCGTTTCTAACGTGCTCGTATTTTTTTTGTGTAGGCGAGATGCCTCAGGCTCATGACCGGGTTGTGAGGAATGCTCTCGCGAGGAACAAGGCCGGTGCGGCTCCTCCGAAGTCTCAGTTTGTCGGTGCTCGTGCTCCTCCTCCGGCACAGTATGTTGCGGGGACCTCTTCCTCTCCTACTCCTACTCCCCGGGGGTCTCCTCTTCCCTTGACCGGTCGATCCAAGCGGCCAAGAATACTGACGCTGTGGATCTCACTCGGACATCGGAGAAGGGAAAGTTTGAGCTTCCTCCTTGCATCCATGACAGGAAATTCTTCAAGGGGAACTCTCTGATTGTGCCTCGGGCGAAGTCTCTTTGCTTGGAAAGCATGGACCGCCCGAGCAAGAGGGCGTTGGTGGCTCAAGATGCTTCCGCCTTGGTCAGGATGCTGGAGATGGCGGCCGTTTATGTCGAAGGGGACTCTGCAACAGAGGCCGAACTTACCGCTGCTCGGGCTTCCATGGCGTCCCTCAGAAAAGAAGCTAAGGTTGTCGAAGATGCTCGAAAGAAGGCTGAGGAGGAGGTGGTTCGGTTGAAGAAGGAGAACTCCACGCTGGCGACAGAGAAGAAGGTTGCCGAGGAGCTGGTCCAGCAGCTGAGGGTGGCCAATGCCCCGGGTGATGATGAGCCAGAAGATGTGAAGACATTGAAGATGAGATCCGAGCTGGTTGCCCGTTTGCTGACGGCCGAGGATGATGGTATTGTCGTCGCGGAGGAGTCTTTCGGGAACGCCGTGGCTCAACTGTGGGTGGTGAACCCTGAGCTTGACTTTTCTGTCGAGGGCACTCACTATATGGCGCACGTTGAAGATGGTCGGATCGTCATGCCCGATGCTCTCCTTGAAGGGAATAACGAGGATCAGCTCGCGGAGGACCAGGGGCCTCAGTCCGAGCCTGCCGAGCATGTGGATGTTGTAATTTATTTCGTGGGGGGCGTGGCCCCCGTTTGATGTAACCCAGTACAATCGTGGTCCTTGTGGCCACTTATCATGTTAAGTTATTATATGTTCGATTATGTTATCTGCATGAATTTACTTGCTTTTATCTTTTGGCTAAGTGTTGTACTCATGCTCGTTGTGAATGTATGTCCGCTCGTGATAGGGGGTATTTGACTTGTGCGAATAATTTGGGGGGATTGCTCGTTGTAGATGTGTTCGGCAGTGAGGGGAACTGGTCGAAAGGCCGGGGAATATCCTGGCGGGGGTGCGGAGCTCAGGTGGCATTTGAGGCCTGAGTTCGCAGCGTGAACGTCCCATCGCGAGCTGGGGTTCTGCCAGTCATGGTACTTTGACGACAGCGATGCTCGATCGAGGACCGCTGTCGAGCTGTTACCCGGCTCGTTACTGAGCGAGGTTCTGCTTTATTCGTATGCGACGCATGTACCTAGACGTGCATAGTGGTCGATAGGTGACGTCCGTCGTTGTGACGGGTCGAACCGAGAATTTAGCTGTAGTATTGTTTTAGCTTTTCAGCGTTCCATGGTCGAGCAAGTTCTTCCTCGATGAGATGTTCCAGGTAGTAGGCCCCATTTTCCGTTTTTGCTCGGATGCGATAGGGCCCCTCCCAGTTGGCTGCTAGTTTTCCTTCTCGAGAGTCCTTGTGGTTTCTTCTTAGAACAAGGCTTCCCACGTCAAACTCTCGTCGTATCACCTTGGCGTTGTGCCTGATGGTAATTTTTTGTTTCAGTGAGGCTTCGCGGAGGGCTGCTCCGGTTCGGATTTTCTCGACAAGATCGAGTTCTTCTCGCAATGACTCGTCGTTCATCTCCTCGTCTAGGGACGACTCTGTCTGCCTAGAGGGCACGTGAACTTCGACGGGAATTACAGCCTCGGTCCCGTATGCTAGACGGAAAGGTGTTTCCTCGGTTGTTGAGTATGGAGTTGTGCGGTATGCCCAGAGTACGCTGTGTAGTTCCTCAACCCATGCCTTCTTTGTTTCGTCCAGCCTTCGCTTGAGGCCTCGAAGGATGACTCGGTTGGCTACTTCAGCCTGTCCATTTGTTTGAGGGTGCTCTACGGATGTGAATGTGAACTTCTCGGGATTGGCCTCGATTCCTCGTTCCGTTAAGTAGAAGCCGAGGAATTTGCCTGCCCGGACACCGAACGTGCACTTCTCCGGATTAAAACGCATTTTGTATTTCCTGGCCTGTTCGAAGACCTTTCTCAAATGGGCAGTATGATCGGTTTCCTCGTGGGATTTCACGATCACGTCGTCCATGTAGACTCCGAGCATGTCGCCTATTTCTCCCCGGAATACCTTGTTCATCATTCGTTGGTACGTTGCTCCGGCGTTCTTCAGGCCGAAGGGCATTACGTTGTAGTAATAGTTGCCCGATTCGATCATGAAGGGCGTATATTTTTTGTCAGACATTGCCATCGGAATTTGATTATAGCCCGAGTAGGCGTCCATGAACAATAAAAGTTTAAAACCAGCAGAATTATCAACAAGTTTATCAATATTGGGGAGGGGCAGACATCCTTCGGGCATGCCTTATTGAGATCGGTGTAATCAATGCACATGCACCATTTTCCATTAGATTTTTTAACTAATACAACGTTGGACAGCCAAGTGGTGTACTTGGCTTCCGAAATAAATTTGGCCTCGAGGAGGTCCTTTACAGCCTTTTCAGCAGCCTCCGTCTTCTCCGGGGACTGCTTTCTCCTACGTTGTGCTACGACCTTGACGGCCGGGTCAATTGTCAGCTGGCGGCATGCGACAAATGGATCCAAGCTGGGCATTTCAGTGGCGCTCCATGCGAAGAGGTCGGTATTCTCGCGGAGGCATGCCTTGAGCTGCTTCCTCACGACGTCGAGCAGATCTGCTCCAATCTTCACTCCCCGCTGAGGGTCATCGCCGAACAAAACAATCTCGAAGTTGCCATCCGGTATTGGGCGCATTGGATGGGAGCCGCTACTGGACGACGTGGACGGGTTGGCTGAAGCTGCTCGTTCCTCCTGCTAGTCTTCTTACTGGAAGCGACTGTCGAGGTCGATGGAGTCGACCTAGGGAAGAGGCTTGGTTTCCTCGGAGCTGCTTGGCAATGCTGGCTTGCCCGATGCTTTTGGCTTGGACGAAATGGCGTTGAGCCCCTTTGTAGCTGCCTCGAAACACCTACGTGTAACTTCGATATCGCCGTGCAGGGTGGCGACCATTCCTTTCGAAATGTAATACTTCATCTTCAGGTGGACCGTTGAGGGTACCGCTACCAACTCGGCCACAGTTGGCCTTTCAAAAATGCACTGGTATAGCGACGGACAGTCGATCACCAGGAATTGCACCTTGATGGATCTGGCCGTCTCAGCTGATCCGAAGGTCACGATCAGTTCGACGTAGCCCCACGGCTTGGTCACTGATCTGTTGAATCCCTGTAAATCGGACCCTACATAGGGGGTAAGGTGCGATTCGTACAGCTGAAGCGTTGAGAACAGCTGGGAGTACATGATGTCGACCGAGCTGCCCTGGTCGACTAGGATTCTGCGAACGTCGAAGTTCGCCATTCGGGCTCTGACGAGCAAAGGTATGCTCGAGTTTGGGGATCCGCCGAGGAGTTCTTCCCGGTAGAAGGAGATGGGTACGGAGCCTTTCTGGGCCAGATCGAGCGTGGTCACTTTATTGGAGCTCGTGTTGATCAGATGCTCGAACTTGCGTTTCACGGAGCCCACAGTGACTTTGTTGAAGCCCCCGCTAGAGATGACCATGGCGGAGGGAAAAGTCTCCCACGGGCTGTGGGCCGCGAAATAAGCAGGGGCGCTGAGCCCGTCCGGGACGTAGAAGTCTTTCGGTCGCGATATGGACATAGCGACCTGTATGTTGGCGTCTTCCGATGAGGGCACTTCCTCCTCTATCTTCTTGGACTCCTGGGCGTCCTGTCGAGGAGTGTCCTTCTTCTTCGCAAATTGTTTCAGGTGCCCGTCCCTGATCAGTATCTCAATGGCATCCTTCAGATGGATGCAGTCCTCCGTAGTGTGGCCGTGACTCTTGTGGAAACGACAATATTTCGATTTGTCTACGTTTGATCTGTTCGACGGCTGCTTGGGAAAGCAGACCCCTGCCTGCTTAAACTCCGAATTGGCACATTCGGACAAGATCTTTTCACTAGAGACGGTCAGGGGAGTGTAGTCATGGAACCGCCCGGAGGGCCCCTTGTTGTCACGGGAGTCACGAGGACGATCCTCGCGCCTCCGTTTGCCCCGAAGAGATGTCGAGGCTTCCTCTCCTCTGGATGCCCGAGCATTCTCCTAATGGCGTGCTGCTCGGACGTTGCTGGCTGCAACCTTCTCTTCATACTGAATGTGTGATTGGGCTTTGAGGAGGAGGGCGTCTAAGTTCCTCGGTGGTGCGAGGCCAATGGCTTTAGAAAACTCGGAGCCTGGGCGGAGCCCTTGCTCGAGCAGAAACTTCTTCATTTCGTCCGTTGTAGGGACTTGTACAACTTCGTTGTTGAACCTCTTGATATATGCGCAGAGAGGTTCATCTTTTCCTTGGATTATGACTCCAAGGGAGGCCTCAGTTTTGGGGTGGCGGCGAGATGCTGTGAAGTGCCGCGAGAACATCCTGCCCAGCTGTCTCCACGAGGTAATGGACTCCTCGGGCAGTTACTTGTACCATGTCATTGCTCCCTTTCGGAGCGTGGTTGGGAACAGTCGGCATTTGATGGCGCCACGTACGCCGCGGTAATCTAATAGCGCATCAATGTTCTCGATAGGCTCGTTGGGGTCAGTGGTTCCGTCATACGTGCCAAGTGACGGGGGTTTCTCCAACCCTTTTGGGAGACGGGTAACCAAGATCTCTTGGGACAACGGGCCGTGAGGCTCGTCGTCGCTGCTAGAACTGGTGTTTGATGGGGACCGAATGGGATGCTCGCGGCGGCGGTTCCTTCATGGAGAAGGGGAGCGGTTCCTTCGCGGAGAAGGTGAGCGGTTCCTTCGAGGAGAAGGCGATCGGTTCCTTCGAGGGGAAGGTGAGCGGTTCCTTCGAGGAGAAGGTGAGCGGGCCCGTCCTTTAGACTTGACCGGCAGAGATTGCTCGTTTCTTCGAGTCCTCTTGCAGTCGTGAGCGGGCTGGTCACGCGGGGAGATTTGGTCGCGCTTCCGGGCTGCGCGAGGATCAGGATCTTGGCGCAGTCTTCGGTCGATGTCTCTCTGGGGATGCGGGCTCCTTGATCGCCTTTGGTTTCTCCGCGTGGGAGGGGATCTTGGACGGTTGGACTCTTTTAACGCCCCGATTCTCTCGTTTTACTGCAGGATCAGGGTGTTGGTTTTGTTGATCGCCTCCAGGAGGGCTGCCAAGGCCGGGTCGGCGTTGGGCAGAACAGGAACGGGCTGGACGTCAAGCGAAGGTTGATCGTTGTTGCGATCAGCAGGGGTAGGGGAAGGAGAAGCAGTGGCTCCGTCCCTGAGGAAACAGGTATCTCGGAGGAGAGATGACTGGCCGTCAACGTCAGATTTGTTGACGGGGAGGATGGTGGTTTGGAGAGCATCCTTGGTGCGATCTTGGGAGGCCATGACCGTGATGATGTTTGAGAATTGTTTTGATCTTCGGTTTCTAAGGAAAGAAAGATGGGGAGAATAATGATCCTCACAGACGGCGCCACTGATTGTGAAGGCTGTATCAGATCCTATAGAATTGGGCCGCCAAGTGCGTCAGGGATGTTGGTCGTATGAAGAGGAGGGGGTGTACCTGCAAGGTACTCCGACGCTCAAGTAAGACAGGGTCAGAGAAAAGGGTCAAGTACAAAGTATGAATTCTTAGGGTGAATATTGGATACTTGACCCTCTCAAGGAAGAGGGTTTATATAGATCCCCCAGCGCGTGACCAACGGTCTTATTTTCGGGGCGAAATAACCGTTTTCCCCAAAGAATAGGTAACTACCCAAACTAGTCGTTATGTTGGGCAGGGTGCCCAAAACTAGTCGTTATGTCGGGCATATGCATAGTTTCGGGCACCTGCCCATAGCTGTTCGGGGAGTAATGAGGCCGTGCGTGACGGGCAATAATTTCGGGGAGGAACGTTGCATTCCTTGCCCGGTTGGAGGGGCAGAAAGGTAACTTTTGCCCCTCTGTGAATTGGACTTAGGCAATTTGGGCCGCTCTGGAGCAGAAGCGGATTGGGCCATGTCTACCCATTGGTCCAGTCCAGAACAATTGTGTATGTGTATGTATTTCTCACATACAAAATTAAAGCATTATATAAAGCTTATCGATGTCTATGTATACTCGCATGTTGATATTATCAAACATTTGATGTCGAAACTCATTATAAATAGTTAAATTGGGAAGTGGGCTTCGACCTTAGTTGAATATTCCCTGACGTGTACGCTTTTGAAGACCATGAAAGGGCAATCACTCTTGACTTTATTGTCGATCACGCGATAGTTGAAGCGACATAAAACTACATGGATTGAAACCGTGGAATCTTGATCATTTCTCCCAAAGGATTTCCAACCAAGTTTAAATTCAAAATCAAAAGATGCTGCTCTAACAATGAGGCCGAATATGAACCTTTAATAACAAACCTTACAATCCTGTTAGACTTGAGGAAAAAAAGAGTCGAAATCAAAGGCGACTCAGAACTAGTAGTGAAGTAATTAACAAAAGAGTATGAGTGCATCAAAGAGAACTTATTGATGTATTTTGTCACGCAAAATTCGTTTCTAAGAAAATTCGACGCAGTCGAGGTCAAATATGTGCCTCAAATAGAGAATCAAGAGGCCAATGACTTAGCATATATTACTTTAGGATACAAAGTCCCCAAAGGAAAATTAGAAGAGTTGATTGAAGTCAAAGAGAAGTTGATTTCGACTAGTCTTTCCCCCTCAAAATTGTCAAAGTTAAAACTTGTAGGGGTGGAGGAGTTTGAAGAGTGGACAAACTTTGGAATTTCTGAAATTTTTGCCATAAACAATATGTCTAACAATGACTGGCAAAAATCAATTTGAGAGTTCTTATAAAACAGCGGGAACAACAAATCGAAAAATCAAATATAAGACATTAAGTTATGTCATTATTGGAAACAAATTGTTTAAAAATGCCCCCCGAAGGTATTTTGCTTAAATGCCTTATTGAAAGTGAGGCTTACTTGGCAATTGTTGGCACCCATAATGGATCATATGGCGCTCATCAAGCAGGCAACAAGATGAAATGACTTTTATTTTGCAATACATGTATTGGCCAATTATAAGAATGTGTCGAGTATAAAAAAATATGTGTTGAAATCAACGTTTTAGCGAGCTTTCTCACTCTGCCTTCGCTAGGTCTCGCTAGGTAAAATTGTTGATTTATGGGATCTTGGACTTTCTATCTACTCTTGCCCGATGTTTGCTATGGCTCGCTAGGCGAGAAAACTGATTTTGAAATTCTTGATCTTTCTGCCTTCTCCCGCCTAGTGCTCACTATGGCTTGCTATGCGGGACTGCTGATGTTGGAATTCTTGATCTTCCAGCCTTCTCTCGCTTGGTGCTTGCTATGACTCCCTATACGAGAGTAATGAAGATTAAATTCATGCTTTGCCTGACAAATCTACAAGGTGAGTAAGAATACCTACAAAAAATGGTTAGAATCAGTTATGCAATGCAGAATTGACTAGTATCTAAGATTTTCACTATGGTTGGAGTTTTTATGCTCGAAAATTACGAAACAAGTTAATGAGTGCACTAATTCCATGTGTCTATTTACCATATTTTGTTACTTATCAACTCTCCCCAACATAGAATTTTGTTTATCCTCAAACAAAAATTTTCAAAAAGCTATTTAAATGCAAGAGCAATTTCTCAAGTTTTTTCATGATCAACCAATTTGAGAGAAAATATGAAAATGTATGGTTTAATTGTATAATCAATAATCATACCACTTACATGTGCATTCTAGAATTTTCACGAACAATAAGATTTTTAGTCCGAACTTTTTAATAAAATTTTGACATACATAAAATAGATATTATGAAAATATGTGAGAGTGTCATTTCGAATTGTGGGTAGTAAGATAAAGGAAATTTCTTAACGCACCCATGTGTTTCTTAACCACTGTGTAGATTTCCACTCAAGCCCCCTGGTTCCAGAGATATATCTCTGAACGCACCCTTTTTACACTCAAGAAAGGCCATTCTGGATGGCACCCCATATATTAGGTTTGATTAGTTCCGGAGGTGCATCTCCAGAACCATGTCGTTTTTATATTTTCAGAAAAAAACAGACACATATTCAACACAAAATGAACATTCCAAATTTAAAATGAGCATTACAATGATGATTTCAACAAAAAATTAAATACTACATTTCAATATCCCGGTGGACGCTTGCACATCTCCAAGATATCTTCGACCAATCTTTGTACCGTTGCTTCCAACTAGAGCATAACTTTCTCTTTGAAATCGAAATACGTTCACCACATGGACATAACATTCGCTCGAGTCTTGAGCTCAAATTTATTGAACACAATGCTCCCTTCGTTGTTAACAGAAGATGAATGGTACTCGAGCTTCACAACCCTTCGTTTGTCTTTGTAAGGTAAGAGATAGTGGATTTCGTCAATGATATCAGCGAGGGAGGTGAGATCGGTGACCTTAAACATCCTCCTGGGTGTAGAGCGGTCGGAGTAGGAGACACTTACGACATACTGACGAATGTTTATATCACACATTTAAGACATTTTGAGTTTGTGTGAAGTATAACACAAGAACACCTAAATTTATAGAATACCAGGTTCAATATGGACTACTCATTGACTGTCATTCTTATTTCGAATATATATATATATATATATATATATATATATATATATATATATATATATATATATATATATATATATATATATATATATATATATATATATATATATATATATATATATATATATTTGGAACGACACCCTATTATCTTATTCCAGAGATGAATCTCCGGAACTTTCTCTGAACCAGTAAATAAAAACAAATAATAAAACCTTTCGGAGATGTATCTCCGGAACTTTTCCTGATACATTTTCAAAACAGAATTATATGACAGAGAGTTCACAAAGACCAAATATGAATCAAATATGCATAAAGACCAAATATGAATAATAAGTGAATATGTAACACTTTATTTATATTGAGACACAATTATATACAATTATTTGTCCGATTACATAAGAAATCAAAACGAATCAAAATATGTGTCGCCAACTAAACCTATAGGTGGTACCCCTTGGACTTTTGTGCATTCGTTTCCTTTTCAATGTAGTTCAATTTATCGAATTCTTGCATCATTTTCATAAAATGATCCGGCCATGTCTCGGCAACTGCGGTTGAATGAGCCGTCCACTCCGATGATGTAAGTGTCATGAAGCATCCTAGTTTCAAATAAACTTGAACAAAATGACTTGATTTTGAAAGTCATCCAATACACATGATGCGATCATTTGGATTTTTGGGTGGTGCGGTGCGCAGCAGAAAAAAGGTTTTCGAAAATCTGTAGCGTGTCAGGTTAATGCATACCCTATCATATGCACATGCAATTAGGTGACCCATATCCGGGAAGCTCATCCATTTTGACTCCGGTGTCGGACCGCTAAAGCAAGGAACAAAAGACTCATAAACCACATCGAATTTTTCTTTATTTTAGTACAATCGCAAGTACGATTCTTTATGCGTGTTCAACTTTTGGATAAGTTGATAACAGACCAGCACATGAATATCTTCTCCTTTACCAAGTAAAGTCGAAATAACTCGGTAACTGCAATTATCTTCCCCCTCAACATTGACGATACGATCGATATATTTGTGTATAAAAACCAACATCTCGCCAATGAATGAAATCTTTGGTGGAAGCGGCCTTGGAGGTAGTTTGCTAATGCGAGATCCTTTCACAACACTTTTTTGAGATTTTGGAGTCGGTGAGTCGGGAAAAAACGTGTCAACGTGATCAAAGTATAAAGGAGACCGTGTTCGGTGTAGGCTTTATTTTCTTTGGAGCACCTTTTGTTTTTACTAGTTGAGAAGGCAATTTCATGTCGGTGGTTTCGAGATATGCAATCTTCCTCAATTGTTCTTTGATGTGGAGTTTCATGTTGTCATCGGTCTTCGAAAATCTCTCTTGTATCTCTTCCCATTCCGTCAAAATAGAGATATTCGATTTACCTTCATCCATGCATCCATCATCATCGAAACTAAGTCTCTTCCAATGAGAGCAAACCTGGTCAATTCTTATTGGTTCACCAAGTTTCACCTTTCTATAAATAACACAAGCACATGGGAGACCATATGTTTTCATAATAGTCCAACCACACTTTGCGCTATCAGAGCCTACATTATCAACTCGTTTAGCCTCATGAAAAAACATAGTTCAACCTGTCCCGAGAAATGTTGCCGACCAAATGAGAATAAAGAATGTTCTCTTTAAATAAGTGTTTCAAAACTGTGATGCTCCGACCAAATGTTGTTTGTATCTCATTATGTTGGTTTTGAATCATGTGGTTCACGGAGTCCTAGTCTCGACCCAAATCTCCCTTGTTATTTTCCAACCATTTTTCAAAGTAGCATGAGCCGACTCAACTCTGTTGGTGGTTGTATTTCCAAGGCGTCGGACATTATAAGTCCACGCGCAAACTGTCTTCTCCTTCACCTGATTAAGAATGGTGCATTTCAACAAAGCTGGATACTTTTCACACACTTTCTGGAAATGAATGACGAAATCGACATAAAATTCTTTTGTGGAACAATTTATTATGCGATTCTATGCATCCATTATTTTCTCCATAATCACACCGACTTCATAAATTTTCCACCATCAGACTCTACTTGCTTCGTCCCTACCGCGTGTTTAACCCGACTTCTTACATTATTTGTTATGTGATACTTACAAAGTAATGTATAAGAAGAAGAAAATACCTTTACATGAAATTCGATCTTCTTTTACTCCCTGTAATATGTTGAACCAAAAAGATGAAGATTTGAAGTGAAAAATGGAATTGAGAATGTAGGATTTTTAAGGAGAAAATTTGAGTTGAAACGAAGAATGACAACAATGTGAGACTAATCATGCAGCTTGAAACTATATCAGATATTTTCGGAAATACATCTCCGAAATAATTTGACATGCAAAGGTGACAGAAAAATTCAAATTGTCGCCCACATATTCTGGAGATATATCTCCGGAACATTCACTGAACTGATTAATTTTCATGTTTTCTCCAAACCGTTCCGAAAATTGTAATAAAACTTTATCAAATGCATGAGGTGTCATCCAGAATGACCTTCTTTGAGTGTAAAAAGGGTGCGTCCAAAAATATATCTTCGAAATCAAAGACATAAGTGAAAATCCACACGTTGACTATGAAACTCATGGGGTGCGGTAAGAAACTATCAAAGATAAATTCTCAAAATCTAGAAGGAACGGTCCAACTGAATTTATACGGGCTTGGGTCCATGCAGTTTTTAGATTTCATCCTCCCGCCACTAAAATCAAAAAGACGAATATGATAAACATTCCCTCGCATTTTTTTAAGCCGAATAATACAAATAAATAAAAAAACGAAAATAAATTAAAACCCTTCACCGCTAAACTGAACTATTACCATATCACAAGTCTTCTACGAGAAGTTTCGCTTCAAAAATAAAAAAGGGGCAAATTTCCCTCTGTCTGTTATCGTCACTGAATCTCCAACTTCGCTTCGATTTCTTCTCAAATGCTTGAATCCAATCACTCACCGCGAGTCTTTCGCGGTGTTCGTTTCACCCTCTTTGGTTTCGACCCTCTCACAGAAAGCAAGGTTTTTCCCTCTTTTCACTTTCTTTTAAATTTTTCGACCTAGAAGGTTCTTTTTCTTCTTTAATTTGATAAATTGATATTTTTTGTTGTATAGATACGATTCAGACTTGTAAATGGCGGCGGAATTGATGCGGGGAAGAACAGTGAGAATTGTACTCATGTTATTGTTGGTAACCTTGTTTACGTGAGTTCGATTTATCTATTTCTTTTCCTTTGTTTGTTTTCCCTTATTTTGGATTCAAGGAAGTTAACTGTGTGTGTGTAGGACGATCCCGTGTGTGTTGCTGCTAGAGAGGATGGAAAGACGCTGGTTACCGCATCGTGGGTCGAACACAGTGCTGATATTGGAGTTCCTGTTGATGTTACATCGGTTTGTTTCTTCTTTCTTTCGTTAAGTTGCTGTTTTTATTGGAATTGGAATGTATTTTGGAACATATTTAGTAGGAAGCAACATGTAGGATTCTAGTTGAGAATTACCACGAAACTGGTAATTATAGTGAATATTGGGCTTTTAAGTGGGAACTGGGAACTGTATCCCTTTATTTGTGCAGGTCATGTATCTGTCCACTTGGGTTTATCAAGCTCTGCTGAGTTTGAATTTCAGTCTTGATTTATATAAGTCAGAACTTAGGCCTTCTAATTTTGATCTGAGTCCCGACAACTGATATTGTATCACTTCATCATTGAAATGGCAATAAGGGGATAAAATTGTTGTATAGATGAGAATGCTGAGTTAGATAAATCAGGTAGTGAGAAAAAAAGATAAGAATAGGAATGAATGTATTTGATCAACAGTTGGAGTAGCATGTGAAGATAAAGGCTTAATGAGAGCAATGAATAATATGGGAGTTTTTAACTAAAACATGATAGAAAAACCGAAGAAATCTATGGTAGAGAAAATTCCTTCACCTAAATGAATTTATTGGAGGTGTAGTTTGAGAATGGCATTGATTGGTTCTTGAAGCTGTTTGTTGTATAGGCTTGGTTAGTTGGTTCTTAGTACTACTAAACCTCTATGTACTCTCTACATTTCACATAAAAAGGATTAGAAATGATTGAAGTTTTTCACACTTCAATGAATTTATGTATAAAAAAAGTAGGCATAATAATACATTTCATTTTTTTTACACTGTCAAGAAATTCTTGAACTTTAACAAATCATTTTGAGAACTAGTTGAAGAGTTTATGCATGTACTTTTTGATTTTGTAGGAAAAATTCCTTGAAATGTCACCTTATAAGCAGTGTTAATTGTGTTTTCCATTTACTAGGTTATGTACAGACCGCTTAAAGACTTGAATGGAATTCCGGGTGCAAAAGATTTGTTTGTTTGCTTGACTGGTTATGTACGCCAGGATCGGGAAGACATTATGGCGAGCATCTGTTATACTTTGTCATTTTTAATTTGCCGAAGAGCTTATGCACATTGTTATGTAACCGTTCTTGACTTCATATTTTCTCTCTTCAGACCATGGTTGGCTTGATGGGTGCAGGGTTTTCTAAGCCGTTGGTGGCAAACAAGGTTACTCATCTTGTATGCTACAAATTTGAAGGTGTGTTTTATATCTGTTCTTGGTATTTGCAATCAAGAGCATTCCGATACTGCTTTTGATCAATTCATTGGTTTCACTTATAGATTACTAATGGAGTAAACCACCCATTTAATCTCTGAATTTACTCATTCTCTCCTTCCAGCTTCATTCCTCAAAGTAAATGAAAATAATATGTAATTAGTATTCCTTATGTTTCACAAGTAGTCCCAACGTTTTGTCAGATTTGTATATTTAGTTCTTGCTCCTATATTTTGATAAATGTCACAAAACGATAGGGAGTAACACAACAGATGTGACAAAGTGTTAGTGACTTCTGATCATTTTTCGTTAACTTGAGGGACAAAATAAGAGACATGGTGTAATTTCAGGAACAAAATTGGTATTTTATTCATTATTGATGTGTATGAATATCATTTCATTCCTCCTTTCTATTAAATTCCTTTTCGAAATTTGACTTTCAATTTCAAAACATTTTTTTTAACTTTGGCATATAGGGGAAAAGTACGAGCTTGCAAAGAGAATGGGCACAATAAAGCTAGTTAATCATCGTTGGCTGGAAGATTGGTATGTATACCTTATCTTTTGCTTCACTTAGAATTACAAGGTTTATCACTTTAAATCGATATAGATGAAATCTCATGTATTTGAGCTCCTACAAGTGATCGGTTCAAATGATTACTTTTTTCTTTGTTTTCCAAGTCTAACTTGCTGTTTATTTCTTAAGCTTGAAGGATTGGGTGCTTCTTCCTGAAGACAAATATAACAAGAGGTTAGGCATTGTACCATAGTATAATTGAAAGTTAATTATCATTTAGAATATGTTTTTATCACATTGTAGCAGGCAACGTAACTGTCGTGTTTCACTTCTAACGTACTAACATTCATAAAGGTTGATAGGGGGAATATTTTTCTATGCTTGCATATTTATCATGGACACTCATGTATTTGAGGATTTTTTTTCCGTTATTATTGGACAAACTTGATAATGATTGTGATGATTGATCTTATGACAAGATATTTTAGCTTATTGTGTGAAATATAGGAATATAATATGGCAAAATGTTGGGCAGTTTAGCAGCAACCGGAGAATAAAATAAGTGTAGTAGAGATAAAGATGTTGCGTTGGATGTGTGGTAAGACTAGATTAGATAAGATTAGAAATGATAATATTAGAGTGTTGAGGTAGCACCTACATTTGAAAATATGATGGAAAATAAATTTAGGTGGTTTAGACATATAGAGAGAAGACTTGTATGTAGATTCTGTTTTAAGGAGAATAGATCAAATGTAGAGGAGTCAAACAACTAGAGGTAGAAGAAGACTTTGAAAAATAAGGCAATAGACGAATTACTTCAATAGGTTAGGCATACAATATGTAGTTGAAATACATATTATATTATTGTTTAAAAGCTTTAAGATCCGATGCAATCATACATTCTTATCATAAGATGTCACAATCATTTACATGTTTATTTCCCTTGGCTTTTCCATGTTATCCATTTTCAAATAATAACTCGACTTTATTTCATTCTCAAACAGTGGTTTTGAATTGGAGATAGAGGTGGAAGAGGCTAAGGATTCTGAGGATGAGGCTGAAGATTCCAAGCTGGGGCAATTAGGGGGAAAGAATATAAGCAAAAGTCCCCCTGGTTCAAAATTCGGTACAGCTGTGACTCACGGATTGTCCAGAACTTTAAAAGAGGAGGCATCAAATGCCATCCCAGATTCTACTTGTCCACAGGTCTTGCCAAACATCAATATTGGTGAAGATCCTTCAACTACTACAAGAAATAAGAACAATTCTGGTCAAGATGCAGACTTGAATAATATTGGTGACCTAAAGGTAAGTTGTAAGGTTCCGGATGTTTCTTTGCGTTCTACATCATGTAAGCTACCTGAATCATATGTTAAGACCATTGACTCTAAAAATGCTGTTTTTCCAAAGGCACACGACTTCCAGGATATAGGCATTACTGGAAATACAAGTTCATCTGCTCAACAACCTAATCTGCAGGATGGCATTTTGGAGACCAAGAAGTTAAGTCACACAAGATCAACTTCTACAAATGCTGATGGACTTGCGCATTCAGATGAAAAGCTTGGTGCTGCGAGTTATTCTAGGAAGAATCAAAAGGGGGTTTCCTTTTCAACGGTATCAGACGAATATGAAGGTAGAGAAGGCAACAACCTTGAAACCCCTTCCACCAAGGTAGAAAAGGCATGTGAGGGAATCAAGTCTGCTTGTGCTGAAGGTTCTGTGAATGAATCTGCTGTTATTCAAGAGGGTAATGGAAATAATTTATTGCCTCAAAAGAGGACAAATGAAGCTGCTGCTTCTACCAAATTAAAATCAAGAAAGATCACTGGTAATGCAAAATTGTCTATTGAAAGGACACCGCTAAAAAATGGTAAATCTCAAAGATTAAAAGTCCCATCTGTGGTTGATGAACCACCTATGTCAGATGGCTTTCTTTCTGTTGACAAAAATGGTATAAATAACTCAAATACTTGCTTGATTGCTAAATCTGCAACTTCAGCCTCCAACTCAGTGGCAATTAATAAGCCTATCTCTGAAAATGCAGAGTCGGCTCAATGTAATAATGCTTATCTGAATTCAGCACAAAAGGCTGTTCAGAGCTTAAGTAAGTCTAAAACTAGCGGTGATCCTGATATAACAGGTTTTGGAATGGGACAAGGTGATAACAGAGCAGAGGAGCATAACATCACTACAAATCTTGATTTTTCATCACCAGGAAAGAAGTCAAAGAGTGAAGGGTTTGCTGGTCTTGATGATTGGGATTTAAGCAAAGAAGAAAACGATAAGCTGGTTAGAAGGTCACCCTGCAAGAAATCAACTGTCAAGAGAACTTTGGGTTCTAGACCCAGAAAAGGTGTTACTGCTAAACTGAAGAGTTCAGTTTGCTTGAATAAAACTATGCAGCAAGATGAAGGCTTAAGTTCTTCCAGTGGAAGCAAAGAAATAGCAACTTCTGGTGCTAAGAAGCGTCAGGCATCACCCCCAGTCCCTGATGTTAACAAATTGATGGAGCAAAAAGCGGTTAGTGAATACGCAGAAGATGCTGGTGGCAGAACTGATATTTTGGATGACGAAACAGAGGCTCCAGATGACAAATGTGAATCTGAGTTGGGTATGGCTCCTGAAGAATTGGTTCATCTTTCAAAAAAACTTGAAACCTCAACAGAAGAGAAGTTAGAAGCAGTTGAACCTGATAAAAAATGTGAAGTAACGCCTCCTAAAAAATTCACAAATGAAACTGAAAAACAGAAACCACCTTCAGTGTTAGACCCAATCTCAAAGTTGAAAGTAAAGCATCAAGCGATAAAGCGTCCTGCTAGTAAAACCAAGAAGCCCACAATTGCAAAGAAAATAGCGAAAACTGTAGAGGCAGTATCGGGGGAGATGATTCCTAATGAGACAAGGGATGAGGCAGAGATAATCCTGCCTCATCTAGAAGAGAAGTTTGAAGCAGCTGAACCTGATAAAAAATGTGAAGAAGCAGCGTCTCCTAAAAAATTTACCAATGAAACTGAAAAACAGAAACCACCTTCAGTCTTAGACCCAACCTCAAAGTTAAAAGTAAAGCATGAAGCAGTAAAATGTCCTGCTAGTAAAACCAAGAAGCCCACAGCTGCAAAGAAAATAGCGGAAACTGTTGAGGTAGTATCTGGGGAGATGATTCCTAATGAGACAAGTGATGGGGCAGAGACAAAAACCCTGAGAGAAATCTCTGTACCTTCTGATATAAAACGCCCTGCTAGTAAACCCAAGAAGACGGCAGCTGCAAAGAAAGTAAAAAAATCTGTTGAGGCAGTATCTGGGGAGATGATTCCTAATGACACAGAGGATGAGGCAAAGATAAAAATCCTGAAAGAAATGTCTGTACCTTCTGATATAAGTGAGAACTCAAATACTCCAAGAAATAAGCCAGAGAATTTTGTTGAAGAGGAGGAGAAGGAGAATAGACCAAATGTCGGAGAGCACGATTTAGTAGAGGAAAGAAATGTTGGAAATCAAACTATTAAATCTAGTGCTAAGCCAGCAAGTATGAAGTCTAAGAAAATGAAGCACAGTCCATCTATATCAGAATTTAATGCAAGAGTAAAAACTGAAGCTACATGTTTTATCTTAAGCGGCCATCGCCTACAAAGAAAGGAGTTTCAACAAGTAATCAAGCGTTTGAAAGGAAGGGTTTGCCGTGATTCTCATCACTGGTCATATCAGGCAACACACTTCATTGTTCCAGACCCTATAAGGAGGACAGAGAAATTTTTTGCTGCTACTGCATCAGGAAGGTAAGAAAAATCAGGCATGTTAAAAAATTAAGTCTGCATAGCCTGCCCCTTGTTACTGACTGTGTTCAAATATTGATGCATGCATATAAATAGTCTAACTATTATTGGGTGGAATGCAGGTGGATTCTTAAAACTGACTACTTAACTGCTAGTAGCCAGGCAGGAAAATTCTTGCCAGAGGAGTCTTATGAGTGGCACAAAACTGGTCTCACTGAGGATAGTGGTGCCATCAATATGGAGGCTCCCAGAAAGTGGCGGCTGTTGAAAGAAAGAACAGGACATGGTGCCTTCTATGGGATGCGGGTGGTTGTTTATGGCGATTGTTTTGCTCTACCTTTGGTATGTTTTCCATTTTCCTTGATTTATGTTGTATATTCTTTTCACCTTCATATGGTAATGTGTATAGGCTTTACACCTGGTCCTTATAACATGATGTAGTTTGTCTTTCAAATAGAAGTTGCGATGAATTTGACACATGTTTCTTATCCAACTTAATTGTTTCACAGGATACTCTGAAGCGTGCGGTCAAAGCTGGGGACGGAACAATATTGGCAACATCTCCTCCTTATACTCGCTTCCTTAATAGTGGGGTTGACTATGCCATAATTAGCCCTGGCATGCCACATGTTGATTTGTGGGTCCAAGAGTTCTTAAAACATGAGATACCTTGTGTTGCAGCAGAATACTTGGTTGAGTATGTCTGCAAGCCTGGAGTCTCCCTTAAGAAACATGTACTGTATGACACTGAAGCCTGGGCAGATAGGTCATTTGAAAAGCTTCAAATCAAGGCAGAAGAGATTATTGAAGAGGTCATTCCTCCTAATGATTGCAATGATGATGATGATGATGATGTAGCTTGCCAAGTATGTGGCTCCCGGGAAAGAGGAGATGTCATGTTGATTTGTGGAGATGAAAGTGGATCTGTTGGCTGTGGAGTAGGTACCCATATCGATTGCTGCAAGCCGCCGCTCCCAGCTGTTCCTGAGGAAGATTGGTTTTGCCCAGAATGCAGTAGTGCTAAAAAATACTCAAAAAATCCCAAGAAAAAGAGAAAGGGTGCATTGGCTTCATCAAAAACCAAGTGAATCTGTCACCGTGTAATCTTATTTTTATCAATCATTAGCCCTGGTCATTGTGCGTTACACTCTTATTGTTCCTATGTATGTAGCTAATAATTATGTAAAAATCTTTTTCAGATTAACAAACTAATTTTAATTTACATGCTTGGGTGACACTTCATGGATTCAGTGATAAATAACAAGTTGAAACTCTGAAAATACACGCATATGACAATAAGAAAAATAAAAACTCAATGAGGAGTTTAGGGTTTATAGGGATATAATATCAATCATTCACGAATCACTCCATGTTTTCATAATTACTCTTCTCATTTTATAAAAGCATCTATTATTCATTCCGTATAAAATATACAGTGAATCACATTATATGAATATAATGCTTAAAAGGATATAATTTTATGACGCATTTTAAAATGTGTATCATAAATTTATTGGTTATGGTGAATATTTTTTGAAAGTATTCATTGTAAACTTATAGTTAATGGTGCTTATTAAAAAAAAAAAACAGTGTCGTTTGTATGTTTACTGTACACAAAAAAAATGATGTATGGTAGCAAATGTGTAGTTTACATATATACCATGAAATGCGGGGAAAATAAAGATGAAAAGTGTTTCAATATTTCGGACAGTCATAAAAATAAGAGTAGTAAATTTGATATCAGGGTAAATTTATTGAGAATTTTCAATCCATCTTTTAATTTTTAATAGTGTAACGATCCCTCAAATTTTTAATTTTGACATTTTTAGAAGGGTCTTTTTTGTAAATATTTTTACTATATGATTGATTATTCTGACTAAACATTTTTAACTTTAAAATATTTTGGATGAATTTAATTTAGTAATACTAAAGTCCCACAGCCAAACCTATTTTAGTAAGATATAAGATATATTATTGGATTAGACTATGGAAATGGTCCTTTCAAATTTATTTCAAAATCATTTTTCTACATTAACTTTTCAAATTTTATTTATAGTATTTAAAATAATTTTGAATATAGATAATAGCAATTTCGAGACAAATTTAAACAAAAAATTATTATTACCAAAATAACTAATCATCGTCAATTTATATTGAATTTTAGTTGTGTAATGGACGAATATTAAGGAACACTTGTTTTGATTGTGAATAATTTATAGTTTAAACTTTCTCACTATAAATTATTATTTTCAATCCCGTAATCCATATGATTTCTAGTTTAAGTTGAAAACAACCAAGTTAAATTACATGAGAAATTTTTTTTTACCTCATATCTCTATAGTTATACTCATACTTTTATATTTTGTTAAAAATGTCAAATTTATCCTATTTGTTTTTAATCAATTTACTATTTTATTTTTGACTTAAATGCACTTTTGGTCTCTCTAGTTTGAGCAATTTAAACAAGTGGTCATTCTATTACAAAACCTGCCAATTTGGTCCTTCAAATTAGATCAACTTTAAATTTACTTGGTCTCCCATTCAATTCAGATGATTTGTCATGTTTTTTTAATGAGGTGCCAGTCTAGTCTTATATGTATTTCATGTCACCATATATTATTATTTTAATATAAAATTGAATAATTAAATTTATAAAATACCTAAATCATATTTTAATTAAATATAACATTATTATAATTGTTTAAAAATTATGGATATTAGTTATAAAAATCATCATAACTAAAAGTTTGTCTTCCTCTTCCCCTTTTCTATTGTTCTTCGTCTTCTTCTTCCTCGTGCCACTGTTCTTTGTCTTCGTCACTCTGTTTCTTCAAATTAACATCAAATCCATCTATTAAAATGTCTCAGTAGTCTGGTTGTAGCCATGGAAGCAGGTCCTCAAGTCGTTCGAGGTACGTATACAAGTGTGGTCTTGACACTCCGTTGATGACGACATGGACGAATGTGAACCTAGGTCGCCGTTTCTATGGCTGTGGGATGTATAAGATCCAAGGATATAAAAAATGCACTCACTTTGGTTGGATGAGGAAATGAATCCTAGGACAAAAAAGATAATTTCTTCACTGTGAAAGAACTTGAATGAGGATAAGGAGATGTGTATTTATAAAGCAAAGGAAGACGAATTGAAGATGAAGGTGAAGGTGAAGATCCTGAAGAAACAGTTGAAGATTACCTGGATTTTGTTATTTGTAATGTTCTTTGCATTTGTTGGAACAAAAATGATGAAATAGGATATAGAAGAATCATGTTTTACCTAGATGAATTTTTGTTTGACCTTTGTTAAATCGGCCATGGAAGTTTTTATTAGATGGATTTCATTTTTAATCAGAAAGAAGACAAAGGAGGGAGCGACTGTTTCAACGTAAGATTAGGGTTCCCCTTACTTTTGTTTATTTGGCTTTAAGATTTGGATCCAGGTCAACAGGACCCGATCCGTTTCCCTCTGACCCGCGCCCTTGCATTGTCTGAGTTGTTCTCTTGGCTTTACCGCCCCATCCACTTATGGCACCCTTATGGCCATTGTTTCTTTTTTTTTTTCTATAAAAAATTTGTTTTATTAATTTTTTTTTTTTAGCTTTTTAACAAGTTTTTAGTATTATCTTTTTATTTACTAAATAAATTTTGATTTTTATAACCTTTTCAGTAACATAAAAAAAACAAAATTAATTTTATTCATTTATTTTTTTTTTCAATTTTATAAATATTTTCATAAAAAAAAAACAAGAAATTGTTGGTTTTTGTTTAGATGTAAGGTTCTAAAATTGGCTTTCTTGATTTTCTAAGTTCAAAAGTTTATAATGGGTTCACAATAATTTTATATTTGGTCTGGATTGGATGCTAATTTGGCTTGATTATTACTTGCTTGTGTGATTAATTTGCATGCTATATTAGATATCGATTTTATCTTGCCTAGACCTTGATATGTTAAACAAGACAATGTGCACTTAATAAAAATAAATCTTTCAATAAGATTCAAACCTTGAGCACATCAATCTAGTTTTCAAAATCCCACCATTTTTCCATTAATTAGTTTCACCACTTCAAACCATTTTCCTAATTAAATTGGAAGAAAAAGACTACTTGGGTGAAAGGTCTAGTCGTAGTCCCGAATGTTAGGCCCAAGTTATAAGAGCTTGCAAGCCATAAGCATTCGTCTTCCCCTCTAAACACTTGTAAATATTCAAACTCTTTTCTCAATATAGTTGAAAGAAAAAGATTACCTGGGTGAAATGTGTAGTCGTAGTCCTGAGTTGCAAGAGCTTGCAAGGCATAAATACTCGTCATTAAAACCCAAAAATACATCAAACACATTCAAACCTTTTTGCCTTTTGGCATAACTTTCAAAATATTTTCAAAAACGAAAGACATTTTGTCTCAAGATGATGCAAATCAATGCTTCATCCACAACTATTGAGTTGAGATAAGTGACGTTTCTCGTGAATGTTGATATGTAGAAATCCATTCAATGTGATGCAAATGCCTGCTCCTCACCTGTTTTGGGTAAAACAATGTTTTTCGTCGATTGATACAAGATAACTTTCTCTAAAATAGAACAACAAACAAACTTTTTTTACTCAAAACTACGTAAGTCTAGAGTTCTCTATTGCACACCGAGATACGTAGGAGCGAGATTCAAAGTCTCGTCAGGCACCCTAATAAAAAATAAAACTTTTTGTCCTTTTCTTATTTCCCTTAATAACTCGAAAATCCTAACATTTTAAGCTAACACTAACGTGTACAACTAACCAAACGGTTCCCCTTGAGCACAACGGACGTGAGGGGTGATAATACCTTTCTCTTAGGTAATAAACTCCCGAAACCCTAATTTGGTTGTGACAACTAATATTGTCATTCTGTTAGGGGTTTTATTGATATTTTCCATTTCCCTCTTTGGGAATATATAAAGTTCGGTGGCGACTCTATTAAGTCCATCCTGCATGCATGCGACTGCGCTTCGCGAGGTCGTGTTCTCATTTTCTGAGGTACGACAGGAGCTATCAGATTGAACTACATTTGCTAAACTAGTATTTCTTGACTTGTTTGGACATTCCCTTTTCCAATGGCTATTTTGCTTGCAACCATAACATTATGCTATTTTTTGTCCTTGGACTTGAACCTCTTTTTCTTTCCAGAACTCACTTCCTTGCCCTTGCCTCTACCACAGTGTTGGCCTTCCTTCACAAACAAACCTTCACCTCAGTTTCCTCCACCTTCCTCTACACTTTGGTGACGTTGTGCATGTTGCAAATGAGTAGAAGAAATAGAACCCAACGTGATTGTTTCCTTCCTATATGTAAGAGTCATCACCAAGTGATCATAAAAGTTTGGTAAAGAGCACATAAAAATAATGGCTTTATCCTCATCGTTAACTTTCACACCAATTCGTGTTAAATCAGTGAGGATGTTGTTGAAAGCATTGACATAAGCCTATAAATTGCCTCTTTTCTGCATCTTTAAGTTATAAAGACGCTGTTTCGCAAACAGTTTATTCATGAGCATCTTGGACATGTACTGATTTTCCAAATTTTCCAAGACATCCTTCGGAGTTGTGAGGTCCTAGACATGATTCATCATGTTATAAAAAATGGAAAGTCTTATTAAACACGCGTCCTTCTCCTTCATCTCGCTCTAATCAATGGTTGTGATGTCTATCAGTTTCTCATCACGAACCACCTTCTGTAAACCTTGCTGAGCCAACCAATCTTAACCTTCCTTTGCCATAAACTGAAATTGCACATTCCGTCGAACCGAGTCACTTCGAATTTTGCACCTCCTAGATTAAGCATCATCAGATATTAATTATTAGAACATAAACGCATATACAAATCAGAGTAAAGAGGAACACACAAAAGCTTTGTTCACGCAACTCGGCCAAATTGCCTACGTCTATGACTACAGAGTAACTATAGTTCCTTTTATTTACGTCTTATGAATTGTATATAGATTACAGTGTTACAAACCATCTATATAATACGAGGTTTTAGTTTATGTAAAACCCTAATCCTTAGTTTCCCTCAACAAACAATTATCTTTACCCATAATTATCTCAACAATATGAGCTATTCTCTCAACAACCTATAGTTATATCAACAATCCATAATTATCTCAACAATATGAGTTATACTCTCAACAACCCATAATTATCTCAACAACCCATAATTATCTCAACAACCCATAATTATCTCAACAATATAAGCCATATTCAACCGTCAATGAGTGGTGCTTGTGTTGATAGAAAAAAAAGGATAGACTAAGGCTCCCATACGTATTTATAATTTAACATTTTATGTTACATATATTTCATATTTTTGAACCAAATTGCAATCATTTTTTATTAGCATTTTTCTCATTTTGTTTTAATTACAATATGATATTTTGATAGTTAATAATATATTTATTATTGTTTATTGTATTGTCGTGCAAATTGTTAGATACAACAGTTGACGAAGACCAGACACATACTTAATAAGATACTCAAATTAATTTTTTATTAGAAGCTTAACACTGAGGTATGAGGTGAGAAAGAGTTTGATTGCATGAGTGTATGAATAAGAATATCATATTTCCCAATATTTACCTAAGTTTCAATATGTTAGTGTATGATAATGAATACTGTCTAAATATTTTCTATCTTTGATATAAATGATATTGACTCGTTCGACTGATTTATGAATATTTTAATTAATGTGGAAGTCTAGTAAGACTTTTAGGCCAACAATGGGAGGAATTAGAGGAGTACTTGATTCATAGGGTTGGTATAGTATAGTTAGTATCAATGAGGGAAGTACCATACCGGATGTGGTGCAGTATCATATGAAGAAGCAATCACATGATGAAGTATCATAGAAAGAAGCACACTCATAACTATATGATGACGTGTAGTGCAATATCATAGACAGAAGTACTACAATATGCAATATCATAGAGGCAAGCACACATATAATCAAATCATGAGGTGTTGTGCAATATCATTGAGAGAAGCATACCCATGTGTACGTTAGGGATCCCTAGAGGAATATTAATGAAAGAAATACTTTGGAGTAGAATGGTATCAAATAGCGACTAAATGTGTGCAAAATTTAGACATACATTGCATTACGGTAGTTGTGTCGACTTGACTTTACTAATTATCGTGATTATTGATTGGATGACTTTAATTCTTTATAATTTGATTCTATAAACTATTGTTTAATAATTTAATTGTTTACTTAATTTATTTTGTCCAATTACGTGTCTTTTTAAAACTCACCCTCATTGTTTTGTTTGGCGTTACATGAGAAGCATGAGAACCATCGATTGAAGATGATGTTTGAAGCATTGATGAAGAATCAAATATTTTATTTTATTTTATTATATGTTGAATTTATTATTGGACACATGTTTATTTTTGGAGTTCTCCCGCTCTGACATGTGACATCGGGTGGGGATAAATTATTTTAAACTTTCAAACTATCTTTCCTATTTCATATTAACTTGTTTATCACATTTGACATTTTGACGTAGATTCATTCCAATTAAATAAGTTTTATTGAGGATTGCTTGTGATATATTTATTGATTTATGGCGTTCTACGTCTCAAAATATTAATTTAATTTTATTTGAAATTTATGCAGTCTTGAATATGTTATTTATCTTTAAATAACAAAAATGTTATTTTGGGATTTAGGATGTCACATGGAATTTCATACTAGAGCAGAGAACCACTCCCATATTAATCATTGACGTCCATTCAATGCCCCCAGGCTCGACTCCGCGTACACCATAGACAATTATAACCGTTGTTCCTTTGTAAGTATGATTATGCATCACATAAAGATACAATTCTGGCACACTCTAAAGTTCCACGTCTTTGATTTAGCTTACTTGAACGTTATAGTAATAATCTTACAGGTACACCCCTTTCCTCTGACCACTGGAGACTTCCGCCGCCGTACTTGAGACCTTCCACACCATCCTACTCCTTGTCTTCTGTTCCATACCATAATAAAATACATGTTATGGTATAGATAAAAAACTTCCTATTTTCTTTGGATGAAGCATTGACGTCTTTTGAACCACATAATAATATTGAGAACTAACAAAAGCTTTGTAGGAGTAAATAACAAGGAACACCTCCTCGGCATGGAACCAACAACACCTATAAGGACACGCCCAATGGCGACTATAGCTTTTATTATTTAAAAACTATATAAAGAACTTTAACTATTTTAATTTAAATTGTGTGAAAAAACTATTCTAACAATACATTTATATTTTTTTTTAACAATTATATATAACATATTTTATTTGGTAAATTTTTTAAAATAATTCTTTGTAATTAATTCTAATTTTTAAAATTAAATTATTAATTATTTTAATAATATTATATAAATTAATAGAAATAATTAATCTATAATATATGTATAAATAAAAAAAGATAAGAGTGTCTGCCAAATGTATTAGGGGAGTGGTTGTTTTTATAGACGAGGGCCTTTTGCTTTGGTGGGCCCATCCATATTTTTGTTTTGTTTTAAAAAGGTGTAGTATGGGAATTTCAATGAAAAATGAGGTATTTTGGGAAGAGGGTTGCTCATTAGACCATATTTGTTTCTTCCAAACCCTGTGAATTTTTGAAAATGCCACTTTTGCCTTTTTTGGTTAATACTATTTGAACGCACCCTCAATATAACACATGACGCTGTTTATTTGGAATGCTCATACGACTATAATTATTTTATATGTCTGGATTGTAGCATCTAGAAAAGAGGTTTATTAGTTCAGATTGTACCATCCAGAGCATCACATTTTTAGTAATGTAATTCCATAAACCTTTTTACTCATGATCGTGTAACGTATTTCCTTAAACCCTATTGTCATACCCCAAAGTTTACCCTTAGATTCTTTGATTTTAACATATCATTTTAGGTCAATCATATTGCATATTTAACCAAATCATCAGCCTTTGTTTTGTTTGTTACACTTGTGAATTAATGTAATACCCCGTATTTTAAATTGCTCTAGATAATGTTAGTTGTGATCAGCTGGGTTCCGGTGTACTCTGAAAATTTATCTGCAAAGATAAATTCGAGTAACTGTTGAGCTCAGAGCAAATCCAATTAATATTATCTGACTCTGAGGTTTTAACTATTGGAGCTTTATAGACTATTTGGACAATTAGTAGTGTTAGTAATTAATGATATTTCTCTATATCATTTCTTTTCCACCCTTTTTCCTTACATAGAAACAAAGAGAGAAAAAGATAGAAAGAAGTTAGAGAGAAGGAAGAAGAAAGGAAGGAAAAAGAGGAGAAAACCTAGAAGAGGGAAAGATCAAGATCATCATCTCTTCTTCATCAAATCATCTCATCTTCTTCATCATCATCCTCTAATCAAGTTGGGTTCTAGTTAGAGGCATTAGTTGTAGATTTTCTTGAGTTTTAGAGTTAGGTTTGATATTGTGAGAAAATGAGTAATCTTGCTAAAATCATGAATCTAACGGTTGAAAATCGCTATAAATTGCGTAGTATAATCGTAATATGGATATGAACATTGTTGATACTTGTTTTGGTTGTTTAAAAATGATTTGATGTGTAAAAGATGGATTTTTGGCCTTGGAACTATGAGAAAACGCAGTAGAAATTCTGCTTCTGGTGCGGAGCGCCGGGCGGTGCTTTGAGCGCCGAGCGATGCAAGGCGTGCGCCTCTGCTCCGCCGGCGATGGTCAAGGGGCGCTGCTAGTTTTGATTCTGTAACTTTGGATTTTTGGCAAGGGTTTTACGCCCCTGCTTCGCCGGGCGAAGCGGAGACGAAGGGGGCACCGTCGGGCGAAAATTGTAGCACCGGGCACTCCTGGGAGTTTCAAATAAATTCCTTTTTCTTTTAAAATCCATAACTTTAGACTCGTTTATCCGATTTAAGTATTCTTGGTACCGATAGAAAGCTATGAGAATATTCTATATGATGAAGGTGAAAAATATATGTTTTGTTGCCCGACTAAATAATTAGAGGAAATCCAAAAGTGGTATAATTATGTTGAATTATCCCATGTAATTCTATGGTGCAATTGTAATATGCTTTGCCTATGTTATTGTTGTTTAACTTGATTGTGAGAGTTTGTATGCAAAAAAAAAAGAATTAGGAATAGTGAGAAAACTTACCCCAAACCTAATGATATGATTCTAGGTTGTGAATAGGATTTGTGATAGAAAACCTAGATGGTGATGCTCGGGCACTCGATGTAGAAAGGTGCATCCGTGACGAGTATTGATCTAGGAGAGGATGAAACACTAGTATAGAACATGTGTGAACTATTGTGATTATGAGAAAAAGGCGAATGTGGCCTTAAGGCATTGTGGCCTTTTGATTGTCGAATACAATCATATTGGTGTATATGATCACATAATCGTAACCGTTTCCCCCGAGATGCAGTTTCATGAGTAACAAGCTCCTCTGAAACGTACGCATAACTACTTGGCAGGTTTGATTCCCGCGTGTAGTACGAATGGAAGCTATATGGTAAAGAAACTTGTGATGGTTAACAGGCCATGAGAAGTGACAGTTCACGGTTAATAGGCAGTTGATCCCGAATCCATTTCGTATGTCAAGTAAATTACAAGGATCTATGACTTGGGTCGACTTTTAGACGTAGAAGCGGATGGGAAAAGGGGATGCCTTGGTAAACTTATTGATTAGTGAGATTCTTGAGTTAAGAGGCTCAAGACATATCCGATAAACTTGAGTTAACAGACTCATGAACGTATTTCCATATAGTGTGAGAGTGAGTACTCAAGGTCACTTCCCTTCCCTTGACTTGAGTTAGGATTTGGCTAGAACCCTGTAAAGCTGAGAGAATCCATAAGATAGGGAACTCACTGAGATTTAATATCTCACCCCATGTTGCTGATTATATTACAGGTACCACAGGTTTCACGAAGGGTAAGGATAAAGTCATTTGATTTTCCTTATTTTCCTTGGCTTTTTGGGATGGTAAAACCTTCGCTTCAGAGTTTTATTTATAGATCATTGTATTGATCTAGTTCTTAGTGTATTGGAACATCTTGTACATATATTATACCATAGTTTTGTTATGTAGTGTTTTGGGCATGTATATGTATAATGTGTTAACTAGGAACTTATGGTATTTCAGTACCAAAACGGGAATTCATGTATGATATGGATGCTTGATGTATTATATTATATATGGGTGTTACAGTTGGTATCAGAGCAGGTCGTATCCTTGGCCTAGCCATGAAATAGTATAAGTATTTCTTTCCGTTTCTTATGCGTTATGTCGCCATTGGTCTTAAGTGTTATATTTATGGTATTGAGCCTGATCAACTTAATCCTATCTGTATGAACTTAAGGAATATGGCTGACGAATGCAGACACAATCGTGGTAGACCCAAAACTACTCCAGCTGGGATGAATCCGCCAGGCTGCAATGGGAATGCCCCTTTGTATCAGTTTATGCAATAGATGCAGCAGCAACAGAACCAATTCATGCAGCAGATGGTACAACAAATGAATGGAGGGTTACATCCTCAGGTGGTTGTTCCAGAAGCTGTACGTGGGAGTTTCTGAGATTTCATCCGCATGAATCCTCCTGAATTTCATGGTGGATTAGATCCTGTGAAAGCTCATGAATGGATAGCTGGCATGGAGAGAATTTTCTTGATAGTCCATTGTAGTGAGGAGAATAAGGTGGTATTCGCTTCTCATTCGTTGAAGGGTCCTGCCATGAGATGGTGGGAGAGTTCCTCAGCCCTAATGACTATTCAAGAGGTACGTAAGGTCTGGGAGCAATTTAAGATTTCTTTTATGGAGAACTATTTCCCTGGTTCTTTGAGAACTCAAAAGGAATTCGATTTTCAACAGTTGAGACAGGGTACTTTGACTGTAGATGCGTATGCTGAGAGGTTTGAGGTTATGGCTGCTTATTCTAGGTAGACCATGTATGCTCCGGACGAGAGGTGGAAAATTAACCATTTTCTTGTTGGTTTAAAAGCTGAGATTTCTCATAGTGTGTCTCAAAGAGAGTTCACTAGTTATGTGGAATTGCTAAGGCAATGTTATATGGCAGAGAATAGTTTAAAGAAAGTTCAGGCAGAAGGAGATTCGCGTAGGTCGAATCAGAATGATCGTGGAAGATCTAGCCAACAGTTTAGGCCTAGGAAACAAGCCTTCAAGGGAAAGCAAGTTCAGGATTCTAGGGCAAGTACACCTCCTGTGTGTCGTACTTGCGGTAAGATGCATTTTGGTAGATGCAGTTTTGAAGGAATGAAGTGTTATCAGTGTCAGAAGGTGGGTCACACGGCGAGGGATTGTCCTCAGAATAGGAATCAGATACAAGGGAAGAGCACCGGCCGAGTTTATACCTTGGATGCAAAGAAAGCAAAGGGCGATAACTCTTTAATTGCTGGTACGTGTTTCGTTAATGGGAATCCTTGTTTTGTATTATTTGGTTGTGGAGCGACACACTCTTTTATGTCAATGCAATGTGTGAAGCGACTTGGGTTGCAAGCTATTCCGTTATCTCCTCCCATGGTGGTTACTACTACCATGGATGAGATAGTTGAAACACCTCTAATGTGTGAGAATTGTGTTTTGTCTATGGATGGGAGAGTTTTTCAGATCGACCTTATTTGTTTGCCGCTTAAGAAAGTAGACGTTGTTTTGGGAATGGATTGACTTTTTGCTAATTCGGTTTTCATCAGGTGTGAGGAGAAGCTAATCATCATTCCATTTATTGAAGCTACTCCGAAGGATGTATTAACAACCATTTTAGAAGGTACGGTTGGAATGATAAATTTCTTGTTTGAGAAGGAAAAATCTGTTCTTTTGGTTCTCACTAAGGAGGAGAGTAGCGACCTTCAAGTTTTGAGTATCCCTGTAGTCTGTGAGTTTTCAGAAGTTTTCCCCGAGGATGTCACTTCTCTTCCTCCGGAGAGGGAAGTGGAATTCTCTATTGACCTGATACCGAGAACGGCTCCTATATTCGTTTCTCTGTATCGGATGACACCACTTGAATTGAGAGAATTGAAGGAGAAATTGGAAGAATTAATGGCTAAGCATTTTGTTAGACCCGATGTTTCACCCTGGGGAGCTCCAGTATTGTTGGTAAAGAAGAAAGATGGTGGAATGCGGTTATGTATTGATTACCGGCAGTTGAATAAAGTCACCATCAAGAACAAATACCCATTACCCAGGATAGACGACCCGTTAGATCAATTGAAAGGAGCTTGTGTGTTCTCGATGATTGATTTATGGTCGGGTTATCATCAGATCCGTGTGAAGAATTCGGATGTATCAAAGACCGCGTTTAGAACCCATTATGGCCATTATGAATTCTTAGTAATGCCTTTCGGTGCGACGAATGCTCCGACAGGTTTTATGGACTACATGAATCGGATATTTCAAGCTTACTTGGATCAATTTGTTGTAATCTTCATTGATGACATTCTTGTTTATTCTCGTACTTCACAAGAGCATGAGGGACATTTGAGAATCGTTTTATCGATCTTACAAGAGAAGCAACTTTTTGCCAAGTTGAGCAAGTGTGAGTTTTGGATGTCGGAGGTTAGTTTTCTTGGTCACGTCATATCTCAGGGAGGTGTGGCAGTTGATCCATCAAAAGTTGAAGCGGTAATTAATTGGGAGAGACCGAAGAATGTTTCCGAAGTTAGAAGTTTCTTGGGACTGGCAGGTTATAACAGAAGGTTTATCAAGGGTTTTTCTCAATTGGAGTTACCGATGACTAAACTTACTCGAAAGGATTGTCCTTATGAGTGGGATTTGGCGCGTGAACAAAGTTTTATGAGTTTGAAGTAAAGATTAACGACTGCTCCTGTTTTGATAATTCCTGATCCTAGCAAGTCGTATGAGGTATTTTGCGATGCATCTAAGATGAGATTATGAGGTGTTTTAATGCAAGATAGTCACGTGGTGGCTTATGCTTCTCGAGAGTTGAAAGTTCACGAGAAGAATTATCCAACCCATGATTTGGAGTTGGCGGCAGTTGTCTTTAATTTGAAAGTGTGGGTTCATTATTTGTATGGGGTACATTTCGAGATGTTTAGTGATCACAAGAGTTTAAAATCTCTATTTGACCAGAAAGAATTGAATATGCGTCAAAGGAGATGGATGGAATATTTGAAGGATTATGATTTGGAACTAAAGTACCATCTGGGTAAAGCGAATAAAGTAGCGGATGCATTGAGTAGAAAATTGTTGCATAATGCCGAGTTGATGATGTTAGAGTATGCCTTATTGGAAAAGTTTAGGGATCTAAATCTTGAATTTGTTTGGACTCCTAATGGTGTGATTATGGGAAATTTGAATGTTAATTCTAATCTTAGAGAGGAAATTCAACAAGGATAAGTGTTGGATGAGAAGTTACAAGAAGTGTTAGTACAACCGGGTTTTGTGCGAGTTACCGACGAAATTATTTTGTTTAACCAAAGGATTTGTGTTCCAGATGATGCGGTGTTGAAAAGAAGGATTTTAGAGGAAGCTAAAGGTGCTTTTACTATACATCCTGGTTCTTCGAAGATGTATCAAGACTTAAAAAGGGACTATTGGTGGTCCGGTATGAAAAGAGATATTGCGGTGTATATATCAGAGTGTGCAGTATGCCAACAAGTGAAGAATGAGCATCAAAGACCGGGTGGATTGTTACAACCTTTAGAAATTCCGGTATGGAAGTGGGTGTTTACCGTGAAAATTGGTAAACAACCGCTGATCTTCCAAATATAACTTTGGTGACTCACATGATCGATCAGATTGATCCTAGGACATGTGCTAACAATTAATCTAAGGTAAATTCTGAAGAAATGAATACTTCGACAATACTCATAAAGAAAAGTTCATTGAAAATACAATCTAAACAACGTTTTAAAGTGTTAAGTTAAAAAGCTAAAAATGTAAAAGAAAAGGTCGAAGGCGTGCAGTAAAGGTTGAAAATATGAAAAGTGCAGAAACATAACTTGCGTTAAATAGAAGATAAAAACTTAACGAAAGATTGAAGTAAATTGCATTGAAGGATAAATGGTGTTTGCATCACGTACATTCTCACAAGACTCTTTTCTCAACACGCGGATACTTTGAGTAAATTTGGAGTTACTTGTACAAAGTGAACACCACACACTGAATCCTATTGCTAGAACCCCTATTTATAATACTAAAACTAACTGCTATAAACTGCTTGAAATAATCAACAAATGACAAGTGTCACATTGCATGCTTCCATTGCTTGGATACACACCACTTGTCTTTCTTCAAGAGAGAACCAAAGTAACTACTCCCTCCTTTATTTGAATTTGAATTTCCCAACGTCAGACATTAGCAGTGTTGTCGGTCGAAGGTGACCTCTTCAACTCTTAGAAATATTTTCTAAATCCCAAAAAGCATCCTCTATTCTTGTGAGCATCTTTGACTAAAACCCTATCATACAGATCCCGTCGAAAGCCTCTTAAAACCTCTTCAAGAGTTTAATATTCCCATCAATACTTCCAACTTCATATAGGCGTCGAATTTATGAGCTAACAAATTTCCCTCCAAAAATATCTTTTTCGACAGTACTGAAGAAAAATGCATTTTTTTGATAGTGTCCATTCGACGCCATCTTTCGACCATGCATATGTGTCCATCAAAAACTGACTAACCCACGTCTCAAGAAACTATTCAGTTTCTTTTCAATCAAGTTTATGACGTTACAGCCAATTATGATTATGACTAAAACGTCTCCTAAAAAATCACATCAAAAACCCAAACCATCATAACCTCTCCTAGAGTCTAGGAGATCGTGGACATAGGTAGCAACTATCACCGCCCCTACTTTGGCTCTTGGGATGACACGTGTCCCACTAGATCTAGCTCCTTAATGATGATTAGTGACCTTTTAGTGTTTCCAAAACATTTTATAAATAGTCTCTTCAGAAACTATTTTCATTTTTTCAACTCCAAAGTATCCACTGCGCACTTTCTCCTCTCTTAAAAAACGTTCAACCCTTCACCTTCAACAAACCCATTTTCCTCAAATTTTCACCAATGGCTTCTTCAACTGCTACTACTCAAGACCCAAAGAAAAGCCAGAAGCTCAAAGGTCAAAAGAGCGCACCACTACTTCCTCCATTCGCCACATTAAATGGACTCAAGGTGGCAAAGAATCAACAATTCATCCCTGAGCCTCTCAAGGAGGAAAAAAGACACATCTACGAATCCCAGGTACTAATTCCTATTATCGTTTCTGGGAAACCATTAGCTTTATCTGGTCCCTTATCTTCTTTAGATACAAATCATACAGCCATTAGTGACTTCTTTCCATCATATCGTAAAACCAAACCTTTAGGGTAGAAAGACAAAGCTAGGGTAACATCTGAACCCCATGACAATGTAGCCCTAAAGAACATAGATTTGAAGTATCTGAATGATGGGTCTAGGCTATTTAGGGAAACCCCGTATTTTAAGGATTCTGACCTCTATTTAAACTGGTTGACCAACTTAGAGAAAGTGAAAGCAGAAACTTGGAAGAGCTTAGGAATCTACGACTTGATCATGATGTCAAAGACATGTCCCGCTTACTGTCCAACTCTGTTAGCATCATCTTTGTATTTTTGGGATAGTACGCATTATACTTTCCATCTCCCTTGTGGGATGATGACACCCACCCTGTTCGACATAGCCGCTATCACAGGGCTAAGACCATATGAGTTAGTTTACGACCCTGAAATAGATGCTCTAGACACTATAGGATTCGCCCCCACCAAACACACTTACACTCATTTCATGAACCATTACCACGACAAGCAAACCGACACAGTCGAAGACAAAGAGCACATAGCATTCCTGGCTATGTGGCTTTCCCGCTGTGTATTATGTACCAAATCCTTGCAGGTGGAAATAAAATATCTGACTCTAGCTAATCAATTACACCTTAATCGAGGCATTTTCCTAAGCGAAATGATATTGGCCAGTCTATACGAGTCTTTAAGCAAAGGTGCTGGTCGTCTGAAAGACCAAGAGAGCAACGGGAACCTCCTGCTATCAGGACCCTTTTGGTTACTTCAACTTTGGTTTAATGCCACTTTTGAAGCCAGCCTCCCCAACAAAAGGTATGTGGACGAAGACGCTGTGGAGATTAAAGAGAGACGAGTCAAATGGGTTCGACTGGTGCAACTGACCCCAAACGAAGAAGGGCAGACACTTAGGGCATCCTTCTCTGGCTTCGTCAAAATGTTTGCTAAGCGCTATGAGTTCACACCAAGGATGACGCCCTTTGCTGAACAAAAATATGGCCTTGAATGGATTACCAGGCCCTTTCCTCCTTCGTTCAAAAAACATGAAGAAGAATCACAGTGTGTCTGGGAGGCATTCCTGATCCCTCGACTTATCGTTCATCGACTCAACTTGCTAAAGGGCCAAACCTCTCTGATGGCCTATCAACCAAATCTTGTCTCTCAATAATTTGGTTTAGTCCAGACTCTACCCAAGTGCCTGTATGAGAGGAAAGTCCATGTTATCCTTCCCAACACTATCTACGATGCCATAGAGAGTTCGGAACACCTTGCTCGACATGCTCATCGATCACTCCTAACTCCCGTCTACTTTGAACCTTCTCATCTCTGTACCCAAGAGTTCCACGATTGGTGGTCGAAACATTATGCTGCAGAGTTCCTTGATGTCTCCAGCTTCGCTCAGTTGATTGACCAAGCTTTTGTTGATGTGCAGGAGAAGATCAAGAAAGGTACATCAACTCACATTAAGGAGATTCAAGCCTTCCAGAAGTACTTTGAAACTGTCTATCGACTAGATGATATTAGTCGAACCGTTCGTGAAGTTGCGGTTATGCTAAAAGAGAAATTTTTAAAGAAAATGGAGAGTTTGAAACTCCCTTCATATGTTACTCCTGAGAAATGCTATGAAGTGGCTTTCACACTATTTCCTCCAAAGACTCCTCGACTGCCATCTGCTGATTTTGGAGTGGCTCTTGCCCCTCCATTTCTAGATTGGTTCATCTGTGGGGATTCTATAAAGATCCTTCGCTAGCATTCGAAACCCAAGGCTCAGTGGGTGGTTCCGACTAAGCGTACGCTAGATAGTTTCAAAGGACACCTTCATGTCGGTATCGAAGATGTTCACATCAAATCCGAAATACATGAAGGTTTGGATTCTCCAATTTTATGTTCTTTTATTCGAACTTTATCATTACTGACTTGTGGTAACTTGGTTTGTTTTGCAGCTATACCCAAAAGGAACACACCTCAGCAACTGGTCGAAGCCAAAGGTGAAGGCAGCAAGGTACATCCCACACCCTTTTCCTTTCGTTGATTAATCCTTCTTCCCTTAACGTTTCTCATCATTTCAGGCTTCTCGTAAACCACCTCCGACACCTCAAAGGAAGTCAAAGAGGGGCACTGCCCAAATTATCTTCGATTCAGAGGATGAGGACCAATCTCCTCCTGAAGACTTGAAACTCAAGAAGAGGAAGAAACCAAGCCAAGAATCCAGTGCTGCTGGTGGCCAATCTGAGCCTACAATGGCTAAAGTCCCCAAAAAGACCACTACTATGAGTAAAGTTACAAAAGCCTCTTCTGGAACCGCCTCTAAACCAACTGTAGGTCATGCTGAAAGTAATAACTCTAGCCCTGATGCTGAAGGTGTCAAGGTAACTTGTCATATTTTTTCTTTAAATAACAACTTATTTACCTTGTTTCCCTTGATCTGACTTGCTTCGATTTGATTCAGGCTGACGCAAGTGGTTTAAAGCCACCGGTGGATAATCCTCCTTCTCCTATCACTCTCCTAAATAGCCATGGTGAGCCCACATACCATCCCACTTCTGACTTGGGCTCTGGAATGAGTTCACTAGGTGAAATTAACAAACCTGGTTTTGAAACAGCTCCCCCTTCGCCAGCAAAGACTGCTACCCAGCAGTCTCAAACAGATGGCTTCGACTATGAGGCAGACGATGTTCAGCAGGATCCTAACTCAGAAAATCCAAAAGCTGCTGCCATGGATGAAGATACACCCTTGGTCGATGAAGAGGGATCTTCAATAGACGAACCCATTGGGGCTGCCAATGTTAACCCAGAAGGAGAGGAAGAAATGGAAGAAGATGATGATGAGACCATGCACCAATCTGAACTTAGTGGCCATAGTGATGAAAATGATGATGAAAAAATGGACTAAGATGAAGAGGGGGAGAACAAAGGTAAGGAGGAAAAGGTTGACACTTGACCTATCAACGAGCCAACCCATGTTGAAGCTACTACCACCCCAGCAACTACTGCTGGTACTGAAGGCAAGGCCACCTCAACTGTGTATGGAGCAAGCCTTTCTGAAAAAGAGCTAGATACCTTGAAGACTAGCAATCCTCGACAATACATAAAGATCCTTCTTGGCCGTCGAGGAAGCTCATCTGATAAAACTCCCAGTGCTTCGACTACCTCTGGGGATCAGCCTTCAAGCAAACCTGAGGACAATATCCTTCTAAAGATCAAAAATAAGATCTTTAAGGGTGACCTTTTCACACTCTTACAGATGGATGATGTCACTCATATCTCTCTGAAAAATCTCCTCCAACAAGTTGACATTCACGCTATTTCTCCAGAATCTGCCAACGTCATCTTAGAGCTTGGCACTATGATTGACCAAGTCCATGGTGACCTCAAACGTCTGCCTCAAATCGAAAATGCAATTTCAACCAAAGCTGGTAGTGAGGCTTCCGCTTGGGCCTCTGCCACTGACTCTGAGAATAAGGTAGCAGAATTAGAGGAAACCAAAGAGAAGAACAAGCAAGAGATCACCTCCAATGAACAAAACATTGCTTCCTGGGGGCAAAAGATCAAGAAGCTTCAAGCCAAGATCTCAAAGGCCAAAAAACACAACGCTAAGTTGTCTGCCTTTGAGGACTCTGGCGCGTCAAAAGAGCTTGAAAATGCCATCGTTTTTGCCGAGAAAGCTCAACAACTGGAGAAGGAAGTTCCACACTTAAAATCTGACAATGCCTTGTGTGAAAAGCGTCTTGACCTCCAGAAGTCGAAGTACTTGAAGATGAAGGAGAATCTCCCCTTTTAGCTTGTTACTTTCTTTGTAATTTTTAATTTGATGCTCCATGGCCCTTTCGACTTTTATATGTAATGACTTTTAAGCCATTTTGGCATTCATAAATACCATTATTGGCTTTGCCATTGTTACGTCGAATTACTCTTTAACAATTTTAATTTCTTGAAGTGCTGGTTTATATTTTTTCAAATACTTGCCATTTACTTTCAAGATTCTTTTATCCTCATTTAATTATTCAACTTCATAGGCTCCATTAGAAAATACTTACGTAATTTTAAACGGGCCCACCCATTTTGGGGACCATTTGCCCAAGGCTCTAACCTTTCGATCCATAGGCAGGATTACCTTCCAAACTAAATCTCCAGGCGAAAAGGTCTTGATTCTAACCTTTTTATTATAGGACTTCTCCACTTTTTTTTTTTGTCTCTTTAAAAGTTCTAATGTTTTAAGTCTTTCTTCGTCCAAATCTACCAGTTCGTCTAACATCATATTCCAATAAAGCTCAGAAGGAATTTCATGATGTCTCTGAATCCTAGTCGACTGGAGATAGATCTCAACAGGTAACACTGCATCACAACCAAAAGTTAATCGAAAAGGAGTAGTGTTGGTTGCTTCCTTGGAAGAGGTTCGACATGCCCAGAGGATCTGGTCCAATGTCTTATGCCAATTTCTAGGCTTCTTTCCCACATGTTTCTTGATCAAACCAATCACCACTTTATTAGCTGCTTCGACTTAACTGTTAGCCTGAGCATAATAAGGTGTAGAGGTTAAGAGTTTGAAACCCGTCTCTTTAGCAAACCCCTGCATCTTTCGACCAGTAAAGACTGATCCTTGATCTGTTGTGATCGTTGTAACGCCCTAGTTTTTGTTAGATTTATTTAATCGAGTCGATTTAATTATTTGTATTATTATATTATTTTATTCTCGACTTTTATTTGGTAATATATTATTTTTCATCGTGATTATGTTTTATCGCGTTCTGAGAGCGTTTGCGAGATAATTGAGTGTAGGGGTATTTTGGTCATTTTACTTATTTTTCTTAAGTTAGTAACATAGAGAGAAAGAAAAAAGAGAAGAAGGAAAAGAGAAAGAAAAGAAGAGAAAGAGGGAAAAACTTGGAGAGAAAGAAATTGAATCAACCGACTTTTGAAAACACGATTAATCGGGTAAGGGTGCGAAACTCGATTATCTTATACTTGTGTATGATTATGTATGTATGTATTTGTATGTTGTTGGGTTGAAATTGGATATAGAACCAAAACCATAATATGTTGAGATTGTTAGAATTTGATTCAAATTGTGTCTGAAATCATGTTTTAATGTTCCTAATTGCTGAGACATGTTAGATAGATGTTGTTGGGAATTCAATTGGTAATTCTCTGGTGTTTAGATGAGATTTGGAGTGATTTTTGGATGAATTTCGCAGCAGAAATTATGCAGGAAAAATTCTGGGTTGTCGCTGCCGTTACGCGTATCAGGCAAGGCAATACGCGTATTGGGTTGGACATACGCGTATGGCAGGTGCAAATTGAGACAATACGCGTATGGTAATCCATTTTTCTTGGACATCTGCTGAAATGCGTAATGGTACGCATATGGGGCTGGGCATTACACGTATGGCTCAGGGCAATACGCGTATGGCCAGCGAGGGTGCAAAATTTTGCCATTTCGCGACTCCCTTTCTTTTTAATTCCATAACTTGTGTTCCGATTATCCGTTTTGAACATCCTTGGTATCGTTGGAAAGCTAATAAGATGTTCTTTCTTATCAAAATGGTTTTGGGATTGTTGGCCGATTTAATTATGTCGGGAATTTGGAAATGTGTCGTTTTGTCGACTTTTACCATTTTAACTGTGGGTATTTGATGTGTTATCATGCAATGTGCTTTCGATATATATCGTGTGACTTGTGTGCTGTGGTGTGATGTAAATGCATGTGATGAAATGTTGTGATGATGGTTTGTGGCCTAAGGGCAAGAAAATGCATTGTGTTGTTTCTGATTGTATATGCATGATTATGGATGTGTATATATGTGCATTTGAATGTCATGAGTCATTGTATGCCAAGCATCATGATATGCATTCTTGTGATGTCGTGTGCCCTAGTGGGTGTGAGCGACGAAATGGTTCCAGAGGGAATTTGCTATAACATCGTGTGCCTTATACAAAGAGGTGTGAGCGATGATTATAGACGATCGTGTGCCTTATACAAAGAGGTGTGAGCGATCAGGTCGTGTGCCTTATACAAAGAGGAGTGAGCGATCCATAAACGTCGTGTGCCTTATACAAAGAGGTGTGAGCGACAGGGGACATCGTTTGCCCGACGGGGAGTTACTCTAAGTAACAAGCGATGATTCCAATAGTTCCTGAGTGAACTAATGATGAGAATGATGGATGGTTGGTACCGCATTTGCATAGAGTTGTTGTGTCGGTCTCTTTGCATTTGCATAAATCATGAATGGATTGATTATGTATGGAAAATCATGAATGGATTGATTATGTGTGGAAAATCATGAATGGATTGATTATGAGTGGAAAATCATGAATCGATTGATTATGTGTGGAAAATCATGAATTATTTGAGTATGTGTTGAGATTTATGTTTGAATTGGTGAATTGATGTGCATATGTGATAAATGCATTGGTTGTGGATAATATGTGTTATGCATAGACATATGCTATGTGATGCGGTGGGGTGTTTCCATATGTCATAACTTTGGTATGCATTATGTGTGTATATGTTATTATGTTGGTGTAATTGATATATGCTATGTGTATTAGTATATGATGCTTGTGGTGAGAATGTTTTATATGTGTATTTTGTGTTATTATATAATTGTATGCAATTATATTATAATTGTGTTTCTCACCCTTCTGCTGTGGTTTGTTGCTCTATGAGGCAATTGCAGATTAGTAGTCTTGGAGGCTTTTGTGAAGATTAGTCTTCCGTCCATTGTCGGTCTGTCTGCTCTGATACCACTTTGTAACACCCGAATTCCCATCGCGAATAAATAATACATAATTAAATTAGAGTGAGTAAAAATTTATTTTTGCGATAGAAACAAGGATGCCACAATTAAAGAAAGAAAACACAATCCCTGCTCATAAATTTTTGATACATAACACAAAATGGAATAACCTCAAAGGGAAACCTTTTTCCATATTAAAAGGAAAGATCAATTATGGAATAAAGCGGAAAGATCCATAACTGCCTTGTTTTACAAAATAAATCATTTTATAACATCAAAATATTCATACATCGTGATTATGTTTTATCGCGTTCTGAGAGCGTTTGCGAGATAATTGAGTGTAGGGGTATTTTGGTCATTTTACTTATTTTTCTTAAGTTAGTAACATAAAGAGAAAAATAGAGAGAAAGAAAAAAGAGAAGAAGGAAAAGAGAAAGGAAAGAAGAGAAAGAGGGAAAAACTTGGAGAGAAAGAAATTGAATCAACCGACTTTTGAAAACACGATTAATCGGGCAAGGGTGCGAAACTCGATTATCTTATACTTGTGTATGATTATGTATGTATGTATTTGTTTGTTGTTGGGTTGAAATTGGATATAGAACCAAAACCATAATATGTTGAGATTGTTAGAATTTGATTCAAATTGTGTTTGAAATCATGTTTTAATGTTCCTAATTGCTGAGACATGTTAGATAGATGTTGTTGGGAATTCAATTGGTAATTCTCTGGTGTTTAGATGAGATTTGGAGTGATTTTTGGATGAATTTCGCAGCAGAAATTATGCAGGAAAAATTCTGGGTTGTCGCTGCCGTTACGCGTATCAGGCAAGGCAATACGCGTATTGGGTTGGGCATACACGTATGGCAGGTGCAAATTGAGGCAATACGCGTATGGTAATCCATTTTTCTCGGCCATCTGCTGAAATGCGTAATGGTACGCGTATGGGGCTGGGAATTACGCGTATGGCTCTGGGCAATACGCGTATGGCCAGCGAGGGTGCAGAATTTTGCCATTTCGTGATTCCCTTTCTTTTTAATTCCATAACTTGTGTTTCGATTATCTGTTTTGAACATCCTTGGTATCGTTGGAAAGCTAATAAGATGTTCTTTCTTATCAAAATGGTTTTGAGATTGTTGGCCGATTTAATTATGTCAGGAATTTGGAAATGTGTCGTTTTGTCGACTTTTACAGTTTTAATTGTGGGTATTTGATGTGTTATCATACAATGTGCTTTCGATATATATCGTGTGACTTGTATGCTGTGGTGTGATGTAAATGCATGTGATGAAATGTTGTGATGATGGTTTGTGGCCTAAGGGCAAGAAAATGCATTGTGTTGTTTCTGATTGTATATGCATGATTATGGATGTGTATATGTGTGCATTTGAATGTCATGAGTCATTGTATGCCAAGCATCATTATATGCATTCTTGTGATGTCGGGTGCCCTAGTGGGTGTGAGCGACGAAACGGTTCCAGAGGGAATCCGTTATAACATCGTGTGCCTTATACAAAGAGGTGTGAGCGATGATTATAGACGATCGTGTGCCTTATACAAAGAGGTGTGAGCGATCGGGTCGTGTGCCTTATACAAAGAGGTGTGAACGATCCATAAACGTCGTGTGCCTTATACAAAGAGGTGTGAGCGACGGGGACATCATTTGCCCGACGGGGAGTTACATTAAGTAACAAGCGATGATTCCAATAGTTCCTGAGTGAACTGATGATGAGAATGATGGATGGATGGTACCGCATTTGCATAGAGTCATTGTGTCGGTCTCTTTGCATTTGCATAAATCATGAATGGATTGATTATGTGTGGAAAATCATGAATGGATTGATTATGTGTGGAAAATCATGAATGGATTGATTATGTGTGGAAAATCATGAATTGATTGAGTATGTGTTGAGATTTATGTTTTAATTGGTGAATTGATGTGCATATGTGATAAATGTATTGGTTGTGGATAATATATGTTATGCATAGACATATGCTATGTGATGCGGTGGGGTGTTTCCATATGTCATAACTTTGGTATGCATTATGTGTGTATATGTTATTATGTTGGTTTAATTGATATATGCTATGTGTATTAGTATGTGATGCTTGTGGTGAGAATGTTTTATATGTGTATTTTGTGTTATTATATAATTGTATGCAATTATATTATAATTGTGTTTCTCACCCTTCTGCTGTGGTTTGTTGCTCAATGAGGCAATTGCAGATTAGTAGTCATGGAGGCTTTTGTGAAGATTAGTCTTCTGTCCATTGTCGGCCTGTCTGCTCTGATACCACTTTGTAACACCCCAATTCCCACTGCGAATAAATACATAATTAAATCAGAGTGAGTAAAAATTTATTTTTCCGACAGAAACAAGGATGCCACAATTAAAGAAAGAAAACACAATCCCTGCTCATAAATTTTTGATACATAACACAAAATGGAATAACCTCAAAGGGAAACCTTTTTCCATATTAAAAGGAAAGATCAATTATGGAATAAGGCGGAAAGATCCATAACTGCCTTATTTTACAAAATAAATCATTTTATAACATCAAAATATTCATACATCGTGATTATGTTTTATCGCGTTCTGAGAGCGTTTGCGAGATAATTGAGTGTAGGGGTATTTTGGTCATTTTACTTATTTTTCTTAAGTTAGTAACATAGAGAGAAAGAAAAAAGAGAAGAAGGAAAAGAGAAAGAAAAGAAGAGAAAGAGGGAAAAACTTGGAGAGAAAGAAAGATGTAAGTATACGATTGTGTATTGATTATCGCCAGCTGAATAAGGTGACGATTAAGAATAAGTATCCTCTTCCGAGAATTGATTATTTGATGGACCAGTTGGTAGGTGCGTGTGTGTTTAGTAAAATTGATTTGAGGTCAGGTTACCATCAGATTAGAGTGAAAGAGGAAGATATTCAGAAGACGGCTTTTAGGACACGATACAGTCATTACGAATATTCTGTGATGCCGTTCGGGGTTTCTAATGCGCCGGGTGTGTTTATGGAGTATATGAATCGTATTTTCCATGAGCATTTAGATCGATTTGTTGTTGTGTTTATTGATGACATCTTGATTTATTCTAAGTCCCGGGAGGAACACGCGGAACATTTGCGTGTTGTGTTGCAAATTTTGAAGGAAAGGAGACTTTTTGCCAAGTTGTCCAAGTGTGAGTTCTGGTTGTCAGAAGTGAGTTTTCTTGGGCATGTGATTTCAGGTAATGGTATTGCTGTGGATCCATCCAAAGTAGATGCAGTTCTACAATGGGAGGCTCCTAGATCTGTTACAGAAATTAGAAGTTTTTTGGGTTTAGCTGGATATTATCAAAGATTCATCGAGGGGTTTTCCAAGTTAGCACTTCCTTTGACCCAGTTGACTTGTAAAAGTAAAACGTTCATTTGGGATATTCAGTGTGAGGAAAGTTTTAGTGAGCTGAAGAGAAGATTGACCACAGCTCTGATTTTGGTCTTACCGAATCCTACTGAACCGTTTGTGGTGTATTGTGATGCGTCTTTGATTGGTTTAGGTGGAGTGTTGATGCAAGAAGGTAATGTTGTGGCTTATGCTTCGAGGCAATTGAGGGTTCATGAGAAGAATTACCCTAGTCATGATTTGGAATTAGCGGCTGTGGTGTTTGTATTGAACATTTGGAGGCATTATCTCTATGGTGCAAGATTCGAAGTCTTTAGTGATCATAAAAGTTTGAAATACTTGTTTGACCAGAAAGAGTTGAATATGAGGCAACGAAGATGGTTGGAATTTTTGAAGGACTACGATTTTGGCTTGAATTACCATCCTGGTAAAGCTAATGTGGTAGCCGATGCGTTAATCCGGAAATCTTTGCATATGTCTGTTTTGATGGTTAAAGAGTGGGAACTTTTGGAAGCATTTAGAGATTTGAGTTTAGTGTGTGAATTGACATCTGTCAGCGTGAGGCTTGGTATGTTAAAGGTCACTAATGATTTTCTGTTAACCGTTAGCGAGAAACAGAAGTTGGATGTGAAATTTGTTGATTTGTTGATGGTTGGAGATCAAAGTGTGAATGGTGACTTTAAAGTGGATGGTAAGGGTGTTTTGAGATTCCGTGGTAGAATTTGTATTCCTGATGATTCGGACTTGAAAAAGATGATTTTAGAGGAAGGACACCGGAGTAATTTGAGTATACATCCGGGAGCTAATAAGATGTATCAAGATTTGAAGAAGATCTTTTGGTGGTCCGGATTGAAGAAGGATGTGGCTCAGTTTGTTTATGCGTGTTTGGCGTGTCAGAAGTCTAAGGTAGAACATCAGAATCCTAGTGGATTGTTGCAACCGTTGGATATTCCCGAGTGGAAATGGGAAATCATTTCTATGGATTTTGTGACAGGGTTGCCGAATACACAGAGAGGACATAATGCCATTTGGGTAGTTGTGGATAGGCTGACTAAATCGGCGCATTTCATTCCGATTGACTTCAGTTTTTCTTTGGAGAGGTTGGCTGAGATTTATATCAGTGTGATTGTGAAGCTACATGGTGTTCCGTTGTGTATTATTTCAGATCGAGATCCGAGGTTTACTTCCAGATTTTGGGAAAGTTTGCAAAAGGCGTTAGGTTCCAAGTTGAGATTGAGTTCTGCTTATCATCCTCAGACGGATGGTCAGACTGAGAGAATTATTCAGTCGTTGGAAGATTTGCTGAGAGCTTGTGTTCTTGAGCAAGGTGGTGCTTGAGATAGTTATCTTGCGTTGGTGGAATTCACGTATAATAACAGTTTCCATTCAAGTATTGGAATGGCACCTTTTGAAGTGTTGTATGGAAGGAGATGTCGAACACCTCTGTGTTGGCATGAATCTGGTGAGAGTTCTGTGGTTGGACCGGAGTTAGTGCAACAGACTACGGAAAAGGTGAAACTTATTCGTGAGAAAATGAAGGCTTCTCAGAGTAGACAAAAGAGTTAGCATGATCGAAGGAGGAAAGATCTTGAGTTTCAAGAGGGCAATCATGTATTTTTAAGAGTTACACCGGTGACGGCTGTTGGTCGTGCATTGAAGTCGAAGAAGCTTACTTCTCGGTTTATTGGTCCTTACTAGATATCCGCGAGAGTGGGTGCTGTGGCTTATCGGGGGGCGTTGCCGCCGAGTCTTTCGAATTTCCACGATGTGTTCCATGTTTCACAGCTTCGGAAGTATGTTCTGGATCCGTCGCATGTGATTCTGATGGATGAGGTTGAGGTAAGGGAGAACCTTACGGTTGAGGCATTACCAGTGAGGATTTTGGATCGCGAGTTGAAGCAGTTAAGAGGCAAGGATATTGTGCTTGTGAAAGTAGCGTGGGGAGGCGCTGCTGAGGGCAATTTGACTTAGGAGTTGGAGAGTCGGATGCGGGAGTCGTATCCGGAGTTGTTTATCTCAGGTAATATTTTCGAGGACGAAAATTTCTAAGTGGGGGAGAGTTGTAGCACCCCAGTTTTTGTTAGATTTATTTAATCGAGTCGATTTAATTATTTTTATTATTATATTATTTTATTCTTGACTTTTATTTGGTAATATATTATTTTTCATCGTGATTATGTTTTATCGCGTTCTGAGAGCGTTTGCGAGATAATTGAGTGTAGGAGTATTTTGGTCATTTTACTTATTTTTCTTAAGTTTGTAACATAGAGAGAAAAATAGAGAGAAAGAAAAAAGAGAAGAAGGAAAAGAGAAAGAGGAAAAAACTTGGAGAGAAAGAAATTGAATCAACCGAATTTTGAAAATACGATTAATCGGGTAAGGGTGCGAAACTCGATTATCTTATACTTGTGTATGATTATGTATGTATATATGAATTTGTTTGTTGTTGGGTTGAAATTGGATATAGAACCAAAACCATAATATGTTGAGATTGTTAGAATTTGATTCAAATTGTGTCTGAAATCATGTTTTAATGTTCCTAATTGCTGAGACATGTTAGATAGATGTTGTTGGGCATTCAATTGGTAATTATCTGGTGTTTAGATGAGATTTGGAGTGATTTTTGGATGAATTTCGCAGCAGAAATTATGCAGGAAAAATTCTGGGTTGTCGCTGCCGTTACGCGTTTTAGGCAAGGCAATACGCGTATTGGGTTGGGCAATACGCGTATGGCAGGTGCAAATTGAGGCAATTCGCGTATGGTAATCCATTTTTCCCGGCCATCTGCTGAAATGCGTAATGGTACGCGTATGGGGCTGGGCATTACGCGTATGGCTCAGGGCAATACGCGTATGGCCAACGAGGGTGCATAATTTTTCCATTTCGCGATTCCCTTTCTTTTTAATTCCATAACTTGTGTTCTGATTATCCGTTTTGAACATCCTTGGTATCGTTGGAAAGCTAATAAGATGTTCTTTCTTATCAAAATGGTTTTGAGATTGTTGGCCGATTTAATTATGTCGGGAATTTGGAAATGTGTCATTTTGTCGACTTTTACCGTTTTAACTGTGGGTATTTGATGTGTTATCATGAAATGTGCTTTCGATATATATCGTGTGACTTGTGTGCTGTGGTGTGATGTAAATGCATGTGATGAAATGTTGTGATGATGGTTTATGGCCTTAGGGCAAGAAAATGCATTGTGTTGTTTCTGATTGTATATGCATGATTATGGATGTGTATATGTGTTCATTTGAATGTCATGAGTCATTGTATGCCAAGCATCATGATATGTATTCTTGTGATGTCGTGTGCCCTAGTGGGTGTGAATGACGAAACGGTTCCAGAGGGAATCCGCCATAACATCGTGTGCCTTATACAAAGAGATATGAGCGATCGGGCCGTGTGCCTTATACAAAGAGGTGTGAGCGATCCATAAACGTCGTGTGCCTTATACAAAGAGGTGTGAGCGACGAGGGACATCGTTTACCTGACGGGGAGTTACACTAAGTAACAAGCGATGATTCCAATAGTTCCTGAGTGAACTGATGATGAGAATGATAGATGGATGGTACCGCATTTGCATAGAGTCGTTGTGTCGGTCTCTTTGCATTTGCATAAATCATGAATGGATTGATTATGTGTGGAAAATCATGAATGGATTGATTATGTGTGGAAAATCATGAATGGATTGATTATGTGTGGAAAATCATGAATGGATTGATTATGTGTGGAAAATCATGAATTGATTGAGTATGTGTTGAGATTTATGTTTGAATTGGTGAATTGATGTGCATATGTGATAAATGCATTGGTTGTGGATAATATGTGTTATGCATAGACATATGCTATGTGATGCGGTGGGGTGTTTCCATATGTCATAACTTTGGTATGCATTATGTGTGTATATGTTATTATGTTGGTGTAATTGATATATGCTATGTGTATTAGTATGTGATGCTTGTGGTGAGAATGTTTTATATGTGTATTTTGTGTTATTATATAATTGTATGCAATAATATTATAATTGTGTTTCTCACCCTTCTGTTGTGGTTTGTTGCTCTATGAGGCAATTGCAGATTAGTAGTCTTGGAGGCTTTTGTGAAGATTAGTCTTCCGTCCATTGTCGGTCTGTCTGCTCTGATACCACTTTGTAACACCCCAATTCCTATCGCGAATAAATAATAAATAATTAAATCAGAGTGAGTAAAAAATTATTTTGCTGACAGAAACAAGGATGCCACAATTAAAGAAAGAAAACACAATTCCTGCTCATAAATTTTTAATACATAACACAAAATGGAATAACCTCAAAGGGAAACCTTTTTCCATATTAAAAGGAAAGATCAATTATGGAATAAAGCGGAAAGATTCATAACTGCCTTTTTTTACAAAATAAATCGTTTTATAACATCAAAATATTCATACATCGTGATTATGTTTTATCGCGTTCTGAGAGCGTTTGCGAGATAATTGAGTGTAGGGGTATTTTGGTCATTTTACTTATTTTTCTTAAGTTAGTAACATAGAGAGAAAAATAGTGAGAAAGAAAAAAGAGAAGAAGGAAAAGAGAAAGAAAAGAAGAGAAAGAGGGAAAAACTTGGAGAGAAAGAAAGATGGAAGTATGCGATTGTGTATTGATTATCGCCAGCTGAATAAGGTGACGATTAAGAATAAGTATCCTCTTCCGAGAATTGATGATTTGATGGACCAGTTGGTAGGTGCGTGTGTGTTTAGTAAAATTGATTTGAGGTCAGGTTACCATCAGATTAGAGTGAAAGAGGAAGATATTCAGAAGACGGCTTTTAGGACACGATACGGTCATTACGAATATTCTGTGATGTCGTTCGGGGTTTCTAATGCGCCGGGTGTGTTTATGGAGTATATGAATCGTATTTTCCATGAGCATTTGGATCGATTTGTTGTTGTGTTTATTGATGACATCTTGATTTATTCTAAGTCCCGGGAGGAACACGCGGAACATTTGCGTGCTGTGTTGCAAATTTTGAAGGAAAGGAGACTTTTTGCCAAGTTGTCTAAGTGTGAGTTCTGGTTGTCAGAAGTGAGTTTTCTTGGGCATGTGATTTCAGGTAATGGTATTGTTGTGGATCCATCCAAAGTAGATGCAGTTCTACAACGGGAGGCTCCTAGATCTGTTACTGAAATTAGAAGCTTTTTGGGTTTAGCTGGATATTATCGAAGATTCATCGAGGATTTTTCCAAGTTAGCACTTCCTTTGACCCAGTTGACTTGTAAAGGTAAAGCGTTCATTTGGGGATATTCAGTGTGAGGAAAGTTTTAGTGAGCTGAAGAGAAGATTGACTACAACTCTGATTTTGGTCTTACCGAATCCTACTGAACCGTTTGTGGTGTATTGTGATGCGTTTTTGATTGGTTTAGGTGGAGTGTTGATGCAAGAAGGTAAGGTTGTGGCTTATGCTTCGAGGCAATTGAGGGTTCATGAGAAGAATTACCCTACTCATGATTTGGAATTAGTGGCTGTGGTGTTTGTATTGAACATTTGGAGGCATTATCTCTATGGTGCAAGATTCGAAGTCTTTAGTGATCATAAAAGTTTGAAATACTTGTTTGACCAGAAAGAGTTGAATATGAGGCAACGGAGATGGTTGGAATTTTTGAAGGACTACAATTTTGGCTTGAATTACCATCCTGGTAAAGCTAATGTGGTAGCCGATGCGTTAAGCCGGAAATCTTTGCATATGTCTGTTTTGATGGTTAAAGAGTGGGAACTTTTGGAAGCATTTAGAGATTTGAGTTTAGTGTGTGAATTGACATCTGTCAGCGTGAGGCTTGGTATGTTAAAGGTCACTAATGATTTTATGTTAACCGTTAGCGAGAAACAGAAGTTGGATGTGAAATTTGTTGATTTGTTGATGGTTGGAGATCAAAGTGTGAATGGTGACTTTAAAGTGGATGGTAAGGGTGTTTTGAGATTCCGTGGTAGAATTTGTATTCCTGATGATTCGGACTTGAAAAAGATGATTTTAGAGGAAGGACACCGGAGTAATTTGAGTATACATCCGGGAGCTAATAAGATGTATCAAGATTTGAAGAAGATCTTTTGGTGGTCCGGATTGAAGAGGGATGTGGCTCAGTTTGTTTATGCGTGTTTGGCGTGTCAGAAGTCTAAGGTAGAACATCAGAAGCCTAGTGGATTGTTTCAACCATTGGATATTCCTGAGTGGAAATGGGACAGCATTTCTATAGATTTTGTGACAGGGTTGCCGAATACACAGAGGGGACATAATGCCATTTGGGTAGTTGTGGATAGGCTGACTAAATCGGCGCATTTCATCCCGATTGACATCAGTTTTTCTTTGGAGAGGTTGGCTGAGATTTATATCAGTGTGATTGTGAAGCTACATGGTGTTCCGTTGTGTATTGTTTCAGATCGAGATCCGAGGTTTACTTCCAGATTTTGGGAAAGTTTGCAAAAGACGTTAGGTTCCAAGTTGAGATTGAGTTCTGCTTATCATCCTCAGATGGATGGTCAGACCGAGAGAACTATTCTGTCGTTGAAAGATTTGCTGAGAGCTTGTGTTCTTGAGCAAGGTGGTGCTTGGGATAGTTATCTTGCGTTGGTGGAATTCACGTATAATAACAGTTTCCATTCAAGTATTGGAATGGCACCTTTTGAAGTGTTGTATGGAAGGAGATGTCGAACACCTTTGTGTTGGCATGAATCTGGTGAGAGTTTGGTGGTTGGACCAGAGTTAGTGCAACAGACTACGGAAAAGGTGAAACTTATTCGTGAGAAAATGAAGGCTTCTCAAAGTAGACAAAAAAGTTATCATGATCGAAGGAGGAAAGATCTTGAGTTTCAAGAGGGCGATCATGTATTTTTGAGAGTTACACCGGTGACGGGTGTTGGTCGTGCATTGAAGTCGAAGAAGCTTACTTCTCGATTTATTGGTCCTTACCAGATATCCGCGAGAGTGGGTGCTGTGGCTTATCAGGTGGCGTTGCCGCCGAGTCTTTCGAATTTGCACGATGTGTTCCATGTTTCACAGCTTCGGAAGTATGTTTCGGATCCGTCGCATGTGATTCTGATGGATGAGGTTGAGGTAAGGGTGAACCTTACGGTTGAGGCATTACCAATGAGGATTTTGGATCGCGAGTTGAAGCAGTTAAGAGGCAAGGATATTGCGCTTGTGAAAGTAGCGTGGGGAGGCGCTGCTGAGGGCAATTTGACTTGGGAGTTGGAGAGTCAGATGCGGGAGTCGTATCCGGAGTTGTTCGTCTCAGATAATATTTTCGAGGACGAAAATTTCTAAGTGGGGGAGAGTTGTAACGCCCCAGTTTTTGTTAGATTTATTTAATCGAGTTGATTTAATTATTTTTATTATTATATTATTTTATTCTTGACTTTTATTTGGTAATATATTATTTTTCATCGTGATTATGTTTTACCGCGTTCTGAGAGCATTTGCGAGATAATTAAGTGTAGGAGTATTTTGGTCATTTTACTTATTTTTCTTAAGTTAGTAACATAGAGAGAAAGAAAAAAGAGAAGAAGGAAAAGAGAAAGAAAAGAAGAGAAAGAGGGAAAAACTTGGAGAGAAAGAAATTGAATCAACCGACTTTTGAAAACACGATTAATCGGGTAAGGGTGCGAAACTCGATTATCTTATACTTGTGTATGATTATGTATGTATGTATTTGTTTGTTGTTGGGTTGAAATTGGATATAGAACCAAAACCATAATATGTTGAGATTGTTAGAATTTGATTCAAATTGTGTCTGAAATCATGTTTTAATGTTCCTAATTGCTGAGACATGTTAGATAGATGTTGTTGGGCATTCAATTGGTAATTCTCTGGTGTTTAGATGAGATTTGGAGTGATTTTTGGATGAATTTCGCAGCAGAAATTATGCAGGAAAAATTATGGGTTGTCGCTGTCGTTACGCGTATCAGGCAAGGCAATACGTGTATTGGGTTGGGCAATACGCGTATGGCAGGTGCAAATTGAGGCAATACGCATATGGTAATCCGTTTTTCTCGGCCATCTGCTGAAATGCATAATGGTACGCGTATGGCCAGCGAGGGTGCAGAATTTTGCCATTTCGCGATTCCCTTTCTTTTTAATTCCATAACTTGTGTTTTGATTATCCGTTTTGAACATCCTTGGTATCGTTGGAAAGCTAATAAGATGTTCTTTCTTATCAAAATGGTTTTGAGATTGTTGGCTGATTTAATTATGTCGGGAATTTGGAAATGTGTCGTTTTGTCTACTTTTACCGTTTTAACTGTGGGTATTTGATGTGTTATCATGCAATGTGCTTTCGATATATATCGTGTGACTATTGTGCTGTGGTGTGATGTAAATGTATGTGATGAAATGTTGTGATGATGGTTTGTGACCTAAGGGCAAGAAAATGCATTGTGTTGTTTCTGATTGTATATGCATGATTATGGATGTGTATATGTGTGCATTTGAATGTCTTGAGTCATTGTATGCCAAGCATCATGATATGCATTCTTGTGATGTCGTGTGCCCTAGTGGGTGTGAGCGACGAGACGGTTCTAGAGGGAACCCGCTATAACATCGTGTGCCTTATACAAAGAGGTGTGAGCGATGATTATAGACGATCGTGTGCCTTATACAAAGAGATGTGAGCGATCGGGTCGTGTGCCTTATACAAAGAGGTGTGTGCGATCCATAAACGTCGTGTGCCTTATACAAAGAGGTGTGAGCAACATGGGACATCGTTTGCTCGACAGGCAGTTACACTAAGTAACAAGCGATGATTCCAATAGTTCCTGAGTGAACTGATGATGAGAATGATGGATGGATGGTACCGCATTTGCATAGAGTCGTTGTGTCGGTCTCTTTGCATTTGCATAAATCATGAATGGATTGATTATGTATGGAAAATCATGAATGGATTGATAATGTGTGGAAAATCATGAATGGATTGATTATGCGTGGAAAATCATGAATGGATTGATTATGTGTGGAAAATCATGAATTGATTGAGTATGTGTTGAGATTTATGTTTGAATTGGTGAATTGATGTGCATGTGTGATAAATGCATTGGTTGTGGATAATATGTGTTATGCATAGATATATGCTATGTGATGAGGTGGGGTGTTTCCATATGTCATAACTTTGGTATGCATTATGTGTGTATATGTTATTATGTTGGTGTAATTGATATATGCTATGTGTATTAGTATGTGATGCTTGTGGTGAGAATGTTTTATATGTGTATTTTGTGTTATTATATAATTGTATGCAATTATATTATAATTGTGTTTCTCACCCTTCTGATGTGGTTTGTTGCTCTATGAGGCAATTGCAGATTAGTAGTCTTGGAGGCTTTTGTGAAGATTAGTTTTCCGTCCATTGTCGGTCTGTCTGCTCTGATACGTAACACGGGAGTCGGGGAACGCTTTTGTTATATATGTATACATTTGTTGGATATATTTTGTATTAACTTTCTATGAATATTTTGATGTTATAAAACGATTTATTTTGTAAAACAAGGCAGTTATGGATCTTTCCGCTTTATTCCATAATTGATCTTTCCTTTTAATATGGAAAAAGGTTTCCCTTTGAGGTTATTCCATTTTGTGTTATGTATCAAAAATTTATGAGCAGGGATTGTGTTTTCTTTCTTTAATCGTGGCATCCTTGTTTCTGTTGGAAAAATAAATTTTTACTCTCTCTGATTTAATTATGTATTATTTATTCGCGATGGGAATTAGGGTGTTACAATTGTTTCCGGGATTCCAAACCTGTAAATGATGTATTTTTGAATAAACTCGATCACATCCTCTTGATCCACATTTGGTAAAGGTACCGCTTCGATCCACTTCTTAAAGTAGTCAATTCCTACCAAAATGTATCTCTGGTTCTTGGAGGATGCTGGACGAATCTCTCCAATCAGATCCAAATCCCAACCTCTAAAAGGCCATGGTTTGACTATGGAATGCAACTCACTCGCAGGGATATGCTGTATGCCAGCATGAACTTGACATTCTTGGCAACCCTTGGCGAATACAATGCAGTCTTTTAGCATAGTAAGCCAATACATACCTTGTCAAAACAATAGCCACTTCATCTTATGGCCTACTTGATGTGCCCCACATGCCCCACTATGGACAGTCGAAAGGGCAAGATACGCTTCTGTTTCACTAAGATATTTAAGTAAGACTCCCTCAGGGGTCTTTTTAAACAATTCATTGCCTAGAAGGACATAACTTAAGGCTTGATTCCTAACCTTTCGCTCTGTGGATGCTGTCGGGTTTTGTAAGTACTCAACTATAGGCTTCCTCCAATCTTTATCCGTCAAGATGTCTATTGCAAAAATCTCGAAATTTTCTTCATCAGCGTATCCAAGCTTTGTCACTTCTAGGTATGATGGGCATAATCCAACAAATACAACTTTACCTCTAGCTTCGATGGCCTCTTATAAATTTTCCTTCGAAACCTTAATACCCAGAAGCAACCTGAGCCAAGTCATTGGCCACTTGATTCTCTAGTAGAGGTATGTGTCGAATGCTTACTACTTTGAATTTCTTTAGTAGTCTGTTGGCCACTACGAAGTACATGATGAGATTCTCCTTAACACATTTGTACTCCTTTGTAATTTGCTTTATGACCAACTCTGAGTCTCCCATTATTTCGACTCGAGTTGCCCCCAATTCTAACAAAATTTCAAGTCCAGCTATTAAGGCTTCATACTCAGCCTCGTTGTTGGAACAAAGTCCTTCGACCCTATACTTAAACTTTGTTGGAATTTTATCCGGAGAAATAATTAGCACACCTACGCCTGTGCCATCTTTGTGGTTAGAGCCATCGAAGTATAACTTCTAAGGTTCCAATTCGACATAATTCAACCTACTTTCGTTTATGGAGTGGTCGACAATAAAGTCTGCTACCACTTGTCCTTTAACTGCCTTCAGAGGCTTATATGTTAAAGAGTACTCAGTTAATGCTAGTGCCCATTTACCGATTCGACTATGCAAGATAGGTTTAGACAACATGTGCTTAATAACATCGAAATGAGACAAAACATAAACATCAACTGGCTTTATATATTGCTTCAATTTTGTATAAGAGAAATACAAGCATAGGCATAATTTTTCTATCATGCTATACCTAGTTTCTGCATCATTCAAAACTCTACTGAGGTAGTAAATGGCTCTCTCGACACCATCCTCATCCTCTTGAGCCAACATGCTCCCTATGGTTTTGTCTGATGCAGCTATGTACAATCTCATACTCCTATTCCTACAAGGTGGTGAAAGAATTGGAGGATGACTCAGGTATTCCTTGATCTTGTCGAAGGCTGCCTGCTGCTCCTGCCCCCATTCGAACCCATCTTTATTGAATCGAAGCAATGGTGAAAAGGCCTGCATTTTTCCGCTTAGGTTCGATATGAATCTTCTCAAGAAATTGATCTTGCCCAGCAGTGATTGCAGCTCCTTTTTTGTTGATGGCGCTTTCGCTTCCATGATGGCCTTGGTCTTATTCTGGTTGATCTCGATCCCCTTTTCATGGACTACAAAGCCTAGAAAATCCCCTGTCTGCACACAAAACGCACATTTAAGAAGATTCATTTTAAGACCATGCCTTCTCATCCTTTCAAAGGAGTGTCGAAGATGGTCTAAGTGACACTTCCCTGAAACAGACTTAACCACAATATCATCAATATATATTTGCATGAAAGTCTCTATATAATCATGGAAGATTGAGTTCATTGCTCGTTGATATGTTGCCCCAGTATTTTTGAGGCCAAAAGGCATTACTACCCACTCGTAGGTGCCTAAGACTCCAGGACAACGAAAAGCTGTTTTGGGGACATCATCTTCAGGAATGAATATTTGGTTATAACCAGAGTACCCATCTAACATACTGAGATACTCATGTCCTGTGGCAGAATCGACTAGCATTTATTCCACGGGCATAGAATACTCATCCTTAGGAGTTGCAGAATTTAAATCTCTAAAGTCTATACAAACTCTTAAGGAACCATTCTTTTTAATAACAGGTACAATGTTAGCTAACCATTCGACATACCTGGCAGTGCGAATAACTTTGCATCGAAGGAGTATTTCAACTTCTTCCTTTATCTTTGAGAGAATTTCAAGGGCAAACCGTCTTGGATTCTGTTTGACTGGCTTCTTCCCAGGCTTGATCGGCAACTTATGTTCGACAAACTCCCTACTCAAACCAGGCATCTCATCATAGTCCCAGGCGAAACAGTCTTTAAACTCCACTAACAACTGGGTAACTTCGACCTTAAGTTGTGGGTCAAGATCAGGACTAACATATGTTGGCCTTTTAGTTACCCCTTCTCCTAGGTCGATTTATTCCAACGGATCTTGGGCTAGCATCTTAATGTTATTTGCCAGCGGATCCTTTTCGAACCCCAAAGGCTCATCGTCATAAATGGCGTCAAGCCTCTGGCCTTGCTCTACACCCTGAACCTTATCAGGTGGCTCTGGGTCGAAGTCCTTACCAGGACCTTCTTGGTGGAATTCAGGATTGGCTTCGCCAGCCATATATTCGTTAGCAGCCTCCAAAGCCGCTTGCAGTCTGGTTTCAGCCACGTAGGCCGAAATTCTTCTCAATGCTTTGAACTCAGTCATTATCACTGAATTCACTTCCCCACCCTGTGGGGTCTACTGCAGGCTCGCCAAGGTATGTAATTCTTTCCCCTGGCACCTCCTTATCCCAGCGGAAACCCTCGACGGGATGTAAGTACAATGAGTAAAATGTCTCGTCATTTGGGACAAACTCAAATTCTACTGGGCCACAGGGGGACAATGTGAGCCAAATGTTTGTCGAATTGACGCCTGTCGACATAATTTATCGGTGCTTTAAAATACCCCTGATTAGCTTCAATGTTCCCGACTATGCCATCTGGCCTCCAGATGGTGATTCGTTGATGCATCGAAGATGACACTGCACCAATGCCATGTATCCACTCTCGTCCTAAGAGCAGATTGTAGTTGGTTTTTGTTTCCACTACCATGAAGACCGTGGGCCTAGTGATTGTCCCAACTGTTAAGTCAACTTGTATCACACCCAGTGTAGAGCCAACCTTTCCTTCATAATTTGAAAGAACCATATTATATGGCTTAGTATCAGTATCATACTTGCCAATCTTGTTCAATAAGAAATGTGGCATCAAGTTTACTGTTGCGCCACAATCAACTAAAATTTTATTTATTGGTACATTCTCCACCTTGCCAGTAATGTAGAGGGGCTTTAGGTCGCTTTTCATCGCTTCTGTACGTCGCTCGAAGAAAGCGTTATGCTCTTCGACACACCCATTATTCATAATATAGTAGCACACAGGCTTGTGTGCTGCAATTTCTGCTTCAGTGCATGCATCCAAATCTTTGACTTCTGTAATCTGGTCGAACTCCCTGGGCATTACAGACACCACATTGACTATGATGTCGAGAGAAACATCAGACTCAGAGTCGAAGTTGTCTGTATTTCATCATCATCTTCGACAGTCTTTTCACGTTCGTCCTCTTGAGAGGAAAACAAATTTTGCCCCACGGGCACTTTTTCAGCAATCTTTATTTGATTCCCTCCATTATTGTCAGTATGGAGATTAGTACTGGACTCTCCTTGATCCTTCGACTGGGCCTCCCTGAGAGCCTTTCTTCGACGTTGTTCTCTCCTCCATTGGGATCGCGACATCGGGTTCTTCCCCTTATAGTTTTCAGAGATATACGCCGATTTGTTGGAAGTTTGAAACTCTTTTCGGTATTCTATTGAAGAGCCTCTGCCCACATCAAACTTCTGCCACTTTTTCTGACCTTTTTCCTTCCCTTCGACAGGTTTCATCCAGCTACCGACTGGCGCATTACTTGTTGGTTTGAAGGTGTTTGGTCTGGCCCCTGGGAATTGTATTTTTCCACCCACTTGTTTTGACGCAGACCTTCTAGGATCGAAACTCCTTTGACCCTGAGACATTCTTTGCTCCCTTCTTTCTTTAGCCTTCCTAACCCCCTCAAGATTGTGAGCAGCTTTCTAGTCGAAGATTACACTGCACTTGGGGCATAGCATGACACCTGATCCCTTCTTTTGGCAGCGGTGAAGGAATTCAATGATAGTCTCATCCTGTTTTGGATACGCCACTTTGTTTCTCTCTTCATGGCAGTTTGCTTCGTCAACCTCTGTTGAAATAGTATTAGGGGGTGTTTTTATCGTCTCCACAGGGATTGTCGATATTAGATGCTTGCCGTTCAATAGTCACAATGTTTTAAGTTCACGAGTTTCAAATGGTTCTCGATTTTGGTTAACATAAATTGGTAGCAAAGAGTAAATTTGTGGCAAAAAGTTTGTAAGGTTTTTAGAAAAGCATGTCAAGGTTAGGTTTCGCTAATCCTTTTCAGATATATCCGATTAATCACGCATATGAACTTAGTTTCCGACCAATACAACCGCGTATCCTCTCGACTAAGTTTATGTCTAAAGCAAAGTCGTGAGTATCATTGTTTAGACCGTTAGATGATGTCTCATGCTAACAATCGAAACAACAATCGTTAAGATCAACACAAAGCGAATAACAAATCCCAAATCTATGTGTAGAGTTTGGTTTTTAAGAGATGAAATTATTAGGTCATGATTTGTAGAATCTATGTCTAGAGCAATACAAACCACACATAAATCATTAAGAGCATATAACTTCATCTATATTGATCAAAAACCTTGTTCATATACAAAAGATAAAAAGGAATACATATTATCAGGATCAACTACATCTAACCTCAACACAAGAGTGTTTAGCTACTCATTCTCATGGTAGCTTGGATGACAAGTTTCAAGAGGAGATGAATGAACATCCAAGTCGAATAATCGAAAATGGATGTGACTTCAGCTTCTCAAGGTGAAAATTCCCTCTTGGATGATCAAAAGACAGAAAACTATGTTTTTGGGTGAAAATAGCAAAAGATCCCTTTCAAGAAAAGTGAAAAATCTATTTATACAACACAAAAATTCAGCAACCTTCGCCTAGCGAATGTATTAAAAAATGGCACCTTAAGTGCCTCAGACTTAAACCTCCCACAAAAGTTATCGCGGGTTCGCTAGGCGAACAAAATCATTCGCGAAGCGAGCATTCGCCAAAACCTTCGCCCCAGCGAATTTTGGGTCCTTTTGCCCATGCAACTTTTGCCTCTCTTCGCTGGATGCTTCGCCTAACGAGAAAAGCAGCGAACCTTCGCTGGCTCCCTCGCCACAACGAATTTACCCTCTTTTCCTACTGAAACTTTCAGCCTCTCTTCGCTGGAATACTCGCCAACATTCGCTAGGCGAACCTTCGCTGGTGACTTCGCCAAGACTCGCCTAGCGAATCCTGCTGTTGCTTTCTTGCTTCTATGGCAACTTGCATCCACTCCTTGTGTATTACATTCTTGATCATTTCATGCCTATTTCTGCACATTAGCACACAATTACAAGCACCACAAGTATATTCCAATGTTTGAAGAACAACACAAATCACCACTAAAATCAACAAGTTAAACATGGAAAGTAATGAAAAATGCCAAGTATTGAATACAAATATGTAGTATGTTTGACATCTAACAACCTCCATGGTCTTATGTTGTGTAATCTCGACCATATTTATGTCCATGTCGACATCAGCACTAAGATTCAGATTGCAGAAGTTTACATCAAGGCCTTCAGCAACCTTATCCATCTTAACGAAACTCTCAGCATTCTCTTTGGTAACCAGCATCATGTTGGAACTCTCAGGGATCCCATCATTTAAGCCCTCAGTGGCTTCGTCGAAGCTATCAGCGGCCTCGCTCATGAGTTTCTCCACAGCATAAATGTCAAGGTCTTCAGTAACCTTGGCTAACACAACATTGTTGGCGAAATCTTCAGTAATTTCCACCATGTTGACTAAACAGTCGAAGTCATCAACAACCTCAACCACATGTACCTCTGGCTCAACATAATGGGCCTCTGCTGTTTGCAATGGGTCGGAGTCAATTTTCATCTGACCTTTTCTCTTTTCTCCGAATTTCAGCCTGCCCTCCTGAATAGCATTTTGCACCAGATCCCTGAAAAGAAAACACTGAGAAGTTTTATGACCCAGAAAATTATGGTACTTACAAAATCCTCTCTTTTTTCTTTGTTCTAAAGGTGGCATTTTAGCTCCAGGAGGCACTATCATCTGCCCATCTTTTACTAACAAATCAAAAATTTCGTCTCATTTAGTGATATCGAAAGTGTATGTTTTCTTGGGAAATTTATCATTCTTCTCAGATTCGGCAGAATTTTTTCCGTTCGAAGGGGCTAACCTTTTATAAGCATACGGAGGACCTTGCTTTAACTCAGCAATGTCTACCTCACCCTCGTCGAAATATAAGGGTTCGTCGTATAAACCTTCGACATCCTTATTATATTCAACATAAGCTACCTTTTTACCCTTATTGAACTTAGCCTTTTCGTCTTTCAGACGTTCTAACTGTCGAACCCTATCAGCCAGTTGGGCCATATCTCTCAGATACTGGGTATCCAATTTCTTTCTAATAGAGTAATCAAGGCCACCAGCGGCCATTTCGACCAACTCATGCTCTGGCACTTGAGTAAAACACCTAGCCTTAAGTAATCGAAACCTGTTTTGGTAATCTTTTATTGGCTCAGTAAACTTTCACTATATGCTAGCCAACTCCTTCAAACTAATCTTAGTTTGTCCCATATAGAATTGTTCATGGAACAAACGCTCTAACTGGGTCCAATTACAGATTGAGTTAGGAGGTAGGGTTGTAAACCAAGTAAAAGCATTTTTGGTGAGAGAACTTGGGAAATATTTTACCCTAAGACTTTCGTCATTTGCAATCTCTCCTGCCTCAATCATATACCGGGCTACGAGTTCGACAATAGATTCAGTTGTATAGAACTTGGTAAACTTTGGGACCTTCGTCCTAGGAGGTAATTCTGATTGTAGAATATAATCCACTATGGGTGATGTATAGTTTGGCCTAGTAAAGCCAGAATTTACCCCATTTCGAGCCATTATCCTTTCGACCATGGCTGCTAGGTTGTTATCTGCTGCTATGTTGTTACGTCGAACCTGTTGTACAACATGGTCAGCATCTTGGTTTCTATTTACTATCACTACCCCTTGTTCCCCTTCTTCAGGAATTGGTACTTGGTTCCTTGGTGGTTCGACTCTGGGGAGTTCGACTCTAGGGGGTTCTAGATTCGCCTCAGGTATAGTCCCTAGGTTCCGCCGCGGGATATTCTCCACCACGGTCGCACCTCGTACAGGGGCTGGTACCCCCATAAATTCTGCCATGCGCGCCAATTGCGCTGCTAACTGCTGGTTAGTTTGGGTAGTGTTCTGGATCAAGGGCTGGAAAATTTCCCCATAGTTTGGGACAAGGTTTGTACCATTTGTAGGTTACTCTCATCCATTTGCTGTCTTAAACATGCTATAGACGTGTTTGTCAGACTAGGACCTTGAGTGGAATATCCCACACCTACACTTTGATTGTTTCGACCTATATTTATCCCAGATCTTGACCCTTGTAATGGCGAAGACATTACATTTTCTGAGAATACTGGGGGGGCATTTTGGAGGCTTTGCATTATTGACGTTGGCATTCCATAAGGTGGATTCCTTGGTAATGGTTGTGAGAATCCTGGAGGGGGAAAATGCTTAAACGTCGAAGTTCCTCCTGGTGGAGTTTGGGGATTAGATGCTTGTGGCCCAACGTACTCCAAAACAGGTTGAGTGTAAGCCCTTATATATGTCGACCCTGATCCTGTCATTGATGGCATTGGGTCAGACATAACAGGAGGTGGTATTGGCTCTCTTGTCAAAGGAACTGGAGGTGGTATCACATCGTTCCTGGATACATTTTGAGGGTTAGTGTTACTAGGCAGGGCATTCGAATTACTTGACAGAGGATTAGAACCACTCCCTTGAGGGTTTGGATTGTTTGGCTGACTAGTGTTCGTCGCCATTTTTCTAGTATATCTTCTCTTTGGTCTCTCTTCGTTTGTAGTGTCTACCTTACCACTTCTCAATAACATGCATCAAAACTTTTTAAGAAGGAAACAATTGATGAATGAAGATTTTCAAAATTTAGAAAGATCTTTATAAAGTTAGCACCGTCCCACTGGGCGTGCGAATTTGTTTACCGTGAAAATTGGTAAACAACCGCTGATCTTCCAAATCTAACTTTGGTGACTCACAAGATCGATCAGATTGATCCTAGGACATGTGCTAACAATTAATTTAAGGTAAATTCTGAAGAAATGAATACTTCGACAATACTCATAAAGAAAAGTTCATTGAAAACACAATCTAAACAACATTTTAAAGTATTAAGTTAAAAGGCTAAAAATGTAAAAGAAAAGGTCGAAGGCGTGCAGTAAAGGTTGAAAATATGAAAAGTGCATAAACATAACTTGCGTTAAATAGAAGATAAAAACTTAACGAAAGATTGAAGTAAATTGCATTGAAGGATAAATGGTGTTTCCATCACGTACATTCTCACAAGACTCTTTTCTCAACACGCGGATACTTTGAGTAAATTTGGAGTTACTTGTACATAGTGAACATCACACACTGAATCCTATTGCTAGAACCCCTATTTATAATACTAAAACTAACTGCTATAAACTGCCTGAAATAATCAACAAATGACAAGTGTCGCATTGCATGCTTCCATTGCTTGAATACACGCCACTTGTCTTTCTTCAAGAGCGAACCAAAGTAACTACTCCCTCCTTTATTTGAATTTGAATTTCCCAACGTTAGACATTAGTAGTGTTGTCGGTCGAAGGTGACCTCTTCAACTCTTAGAAATATTTTCTAAATCCCAAAAAGCATCCTCTCTTCTTGTGAGCATCTTCGATTAAAACCCTATCATACAGATCCCGTTGAAAGCCTCTTAAAACCTCTTCAAGAGTTTAATATTCCCATCAATACTTCCAACTTCATATAGGCGTCGAATTTATGAGCTAACAGTGGGATAGTATTTCTATGGACTTCGCAGTTGGATTACCCCGTACTCAAGGTGGATATGACTCTATTTTGGTGATTGTGGATCGGTTGACGAAATCAGCGCATATCTTAGCTGTGAAGACTACATACAAGGCAAGTCATCTTGCAAGGTTGTTTATTTCGGAAATTGTGAGATTACATGGTATTCCCTCTGGCATTGTGTCCAATAGAGACCCAAAGTTTACTTCAAGGTTTTGGAGAGCTTTTCAACAAGCTATGGGAACAAAGTTGTGTTTGAGTACGTCGAATCATCCGTAAACGGATGGTCAGACGGAGCGGACAATATAAATGATGGAAGACATGTTAAGGGCTTGTGTACTTGAAAGTGGAGGAAATTGGATAGAACTTTTACCGTTAATTGAGTTTTCATAAAACAATAGTCATCATGCGAGTATTGGTATGGCTCCTTATGAGGCTCTATATGGAAGGAAATGTAGGACGCCATTGTGTTGGACGGAAGTTGGCGAAGACAGAATTTTGGGACCCGAGATTATTCAAGAGACTACGGAAAAGATTAGAATGATTCGTGATAAAGTTAAACAAGCACAAGATCGACATAAGAGTTATGCGGATAACCGGAGGAGACCTTTAGAATTTGTTGAAGGTGATCACGTGTTTTTGAAAGTTACTCCGAGATTGAGGTTGAAAGGACCGTTTAAGTTGCGAAAGCTAAGTCCGAGATACGTGGGACCGTATTAAATTTTAGAAAGGATTGGGAAAGTAGCTTACAGATTAGCCTTACCGCCTTCTCTGTCAGAAATGCATGATGTTTTTCATGTGTCTCAACTTCGGAAGTTTGTCCCAGACCCTCTTCAGCCAATTCTACCAGATACAGTTGAGATAGAAGCAGATTTGACGTTTGCACCTCAACCAAGCCGTATCACAGGAAGAGAAACTAAGGTACTAAGGAATAAAGAGATTTCTCTTGTGAAAGTTCAGTGGGATGAGACGCATCCGGGCGATGCAACTTGGGAACTAGAATTAGAAATGTTAGATGCTTACCCCTATCTTTTCAGGTAATCTTTAAATTTGAGGGCGGATTTCTATTTAAGGAGGGGAAGATGTAATACCCCATATTTTAAATTGCTCTAGATAATGTTAGTTGTGATCAGCTGGGTTCCAGTGTACTCTGAGAATTTTTCTGCAAAGATAAATTCGAGTAGCTGTTGAGCTCAGAGCAAATCCAATTAATATTATCTGACTCTGAGGTTTTAACTATTGGAGCTTTAGAGACTATTTGGACAATTAGTAGTGTTACTAATTAATGATATTTCTCTATATCATTTCTTTTCCACCCTTTTTCCTTACATAGAAACAAAGAGAGAAAAAGATAGAAAGAAGTTAGAGAGAAGGAAGAGGAAAGGAAGGAAAAAGAGGAGAAAACCTAGAAGAGGGAAAGATCAAGATCATCATCTCTTCTTCATCAAATCATCTCATCTTCTTCATCATCATCCTCTAATCAAGGTGGGTTCTAGTTAGAGGCATTAGTTGTAGAGTTTCTTGAGTTTTAAAGTTAGGTTTGAAATTGTGAGAAAATGAGTAATCTTGCTAAAATCATGAATCTAACGGTTGAAAATCGATATAAATTGCGTAGTATAATCGTAATATGCATATGAACATTGTTGATACTTGTTTGGGTTGTTTGAAAATGATTTGGTGTGTAAAAGATGGATTTTTGGCCTTGTAACTATGAGAAAACGCAGTAGAAATTCTGCTTCTGGTGCGTAGCGCCGGGCGGTGCTTTGAGCGCCGGGCGACGCAAGGCGTGCGCCTCTGCTCCGCCGGGCGATGGTCAAGGGGCGCTGCTAGTTTTGATTCTGTAACTTTGGATTTTTGGCAAGGGTTTTACGCCCCTGCTTCGCCGGGCGAAGCGAAGGCGAATGGGGCACCGCCGGGTAAAAATTGTAGCGCCGGGCGCTCCTGGGAGTTTCAAATAAATTCCCTTTTCTTTTAAAATCCATAACTTTAGACTCGTTTATCCGATTTAAGTATTCTTGGTACCGATAGAAAGCTATGAGAATATTCTATATGATGAAGGGGAAAAATATACGTTTTGTTGCCCGACTAAATAATCGGAGGAAATCCAAAAGTGGTATAATTATGTTGAATTATCCCATGTAATTCTATGGTGCAATTGTAATATGCTTTGCCTATCTTATTGTTGTTTAACTTGATTGTGAGAGTTTGCATGCTAAAAAAATGAATTAGGAAGAGTGAGAAAACTTACCCCAAACCTAATGATATGATTCTAGGCTGTGAATAGGATTTGTGATAGAAAACCTAGATGGCGATGCTCGGGCACTCGATGTAGAAAGGTGCATCCGTGATGAGTATTGGTCTAGGAGAGGATGAAACACTAGTATGGAACATGTGTGAACTATTGTGATTATGAGAAAATGGCGAATGTGGCCTTAAGTTATTGTGGCCTTTTGATTGTCGAATACAATCACGTAGGTGTATATGATCACGTAATCGCAACCGTTTCCCCCGAGATGCAATTTCATGAGTAACGAGCTCCTCTGAAACGTACGCATAACTACTTGGCAGGTTTGATTCCCGCGTGTAGTACGAATGGAGCCTATATGGTAAAGAGACTTGCGATGGTTAACAGGCCATGAGAAGTGACGGTTCACGGTTAACAGGCCGTTGATCCCGAATCCATTTCGTATGTCAAGTAGATTACAAGGATCCATGACTCGGGTCGACTTCTAGACGTAGAAGCGGACGGGAAAAGGGGATGCCTTAGTAAACTTATTGATTAGTGAGATTCTTGAGTTAACAGGCTCAGGACATATCCGATAAACTTGAGTTAACAGACTCATGAACCTGTTTCCATATAGTGTGAGAGTGAGTACTCAAGGTCACTTCCCTTCCCTTGACTTGAGTTAGGATTTGGCTAGAACCCTGTAAAGCCGAGAGAATCCATAAGATAGGGAACTCACTGAGATTTAATATCTCACCCCATGTTGTTGATTATACTACAGGTACCACAGGTTCCGCGAAGGGTAAGGATAAAGTCGTTTGATTTTCCTTATTTTCCTTGGCTTTTTGGGATGGCAAGACTTCCGCTTCGGAGTTTTATTTTGAGATCATTGTATTGATCTAGTTCTTAGTGTATTGGAACATCTTGTATATATATTATGCCACAGTTTTGTTATGTAGTGTTTTGGGCATGTATATGTATAATGTGTTAACTAGGAACTTATGGTATTTCAGTACCAAAACGGGAATTCATGTATGATATGGATGCTTGATGTATTATATTATATATGGGTGTTACAACTAAGGTTTGTTTCAAGAGGCATCAGGTGATTAAGGTTTCATCACGATTGTAACGGAGACGGAGGAACCAGGGTTTATTTGATTTGTCAAGGTTTCAGAACATTTTCTTCATCAGTGTGCATTACTTTCATATTCAAGAATAAGTGCAGTATGTGTTGAAATTCATCTGGAGTGACCTAATTTTGGTTAGGCAAAAATTAGTCTCATGAATAAGATCAAGGTTTTCAAGTGGTGTCAAGTTGTTAGTGATGTTTGATTAAAGATCACCGGATAATTCATTCAAAGTTTGTTAAGATTTGGTCCTTATTACAGTTTGTGGATCTAATTCAAGTGTGGTGTTGGATTATGTGTGCATCTATGGTGGAGATTTCATTATCATTATTCATCACCCAACTATCCATATTTAATTATCCATTTTTCGTTCATTATCCAAATCCATTTTCAATTCATTCCATTATCCATCTTAATCCAAATTTTATGTCAATTCACAATAAAAGTCCATTTGTTTTATCCACATTTTCTTTGTCCGATTTCCAATTCTATTATCCATTTTAATCCACTTCTCTTTTATTATCCGTTCACAATATCCATTTTAATTATCCATATTTCAAACCTTTTACTTACATTCCAAGTCCATAAGCCACTTTGACCAATTCTTAAACCAATAAAAATAAAAAACTTTTTTTATCCATTTATTTAATTCAAATTCAAATCCTCAATTCAAATTCAATTTCATTTAAATTATTTTCAAGTGATTAAATTCATATTTTATTCCAATTTCAATCAAGTGTCTAGTTTCATAATTCTTTACAAAAGGTCTATGTCCAAGTTTTTTTTTTCTTTTTTTTTTACAACATTTCAAGCCCAAATTTCACAAAAACAATTAGAGTCCATTACAATTCTTTTTGCTTTTTTTTAGCCCATCATTCTTTTACAACTAAAAGACCAATGAAAATAAGGAAAATTGTTGTCATCCTGCTAAAACTTGTACACGATGACTACACTCCAAGACTACCTTCCACGGTCCACCACTCTCACAAAACACTCCAAACCTTCTGCTATTAACAAACTATATGAGAGCCTCTGCATCAACAACAAGGACAATACAGTCAAACCTGCATCAATTGTACAACATATGACAAAACCAAAGCCTTGCAACACATCACTTGACAATAACATGACATACACTTCAAGCCAAAAATTGCTGCAAACAAAACCACCTGCTACTTGTACAACCAACACGTCATGCTTATGCCTGCCACTCCAAACACAACGTAAACCTGCGTTTTTTTTACCAAGACCAATCACTACAATCCAAAAACTCCTGCAAATTGACAACAACAACAACACCACAATACCATTTTGAAATTCAGAAGTGAATAGGAGAAGAAGGGCGGAAAACCAAACGGAAAGAGCGAACGGAGAAGAAAGGGCAAGCCGCGTGGAGAGGAAGTCGATCCGAGGGAGGCAGAGCTGCGCGCGAGTACACTTTCGTTTTCCTTCGAGCAACTTTTTTTGATCGTAGCAGGAAATGAGGTAGGGTTTTGTCCAACTTTTAGAAACCAATTGGGTCGGATCTGACCCGTCTAGAAGACCCATCATCATAGTTTTTGAGCGCCCCTCTCTTTCTGGCGGGCTTCATTTTCCAATTAAGCCCTATTTCATTTTCGGCACTCCCTCCTGTGTTTGTTTTTTCTTTCCCATAAGTTGTTTCTATTAATTGTTATTTAAGTTTATCATGTTAGAATAAAATTTCTTTTCCTAATTAATAAATTGATTTTTTTTTAAAATTTAGTTGGGTTTTTAGGTTTAATTACCTTTAGTTAGAATTAATAGATCATCTAGTTTATTTGTTAAATTTTAAAATTAAAAAAAAAATATTTTCCTTTTTCATTAATCTTTCCAATTCATGTTTAGAAAGTAATTATTTAGGTTAATTAATTAATTTGTTAAATAATTTTAAATAAAAAACTCAAAACATTTCTTATTTATTTTTGTGAATTAATCTTTTTAAATCATGATTAGAATGTAAATATTTAGGATTTAACCTTTTTAAGATTATTAATTAAATTAATAAGTTTAGATTGTTTTCAATTAGTTAAAAATCTCAAAAATTATTTTTCTCAATTAATTTTGTAAATTAATCCTCTTAATTTTGATTTTGTGCTTAGAATGATTATTTAGGATTTGTTTTCGATAATTTTAGATTTTATTTTCGTTAATTATTTTTCTTTAATCGATTTAACTTCTAACTTTTGTGACTTGACTTACATGCCTTTTGCTTAATCTTGTGATTCTGATTCTTGTTTTGATTTTTATCTTGCTCCTATCTTGTATATATCATTCATTTTACTCGCGCACTTTCTGTTATGTCATAACATTTCTCTTTGCCTGATTCTATCTTTGTGTCTAGTACTTGATCCTATTTTCCGTATTAAATGCCTATTCCCGATTACAAAGGAAAGGATCATTCTCAGTTGACTGCCACGTCATGTTTAGGATAGCTTAGCCTAGCTTCCTCCTTCCTCTCCTTCCTTTCCTTTCTAACATAGCCTTAGGTTTAGAGTTGCCGTACTCTATGTAGATGTCTTGCCATAGACACTTACCTTCCCCTTGGAACCTTGACCACAGTCAAGAGTTCCTCACCCTTAGCCAGACGAACTACAGACGCTCTGATTCCTCATTCCTAGTTAGGATACGTAGGCACAAGATGCGATGTCTTGGCAAGCGCACTAACAACTAACTCCCTTATCTCTCGCCGCCGTGCGATCAATACCAACTTATCTTTCTCGTTTATCCTAGCCTTAGGATTAGAGTCTCCGTACTCTATGTAGGTGTTTTGCCATGGACATTTACTTTCCTTTCATCCTATCCTTAGGATTAGAGTCGCCGTACTCTATGTAAGTGTCATGGCTATGAACTCTTACGTCCCTTTGGAGCCTTGACCACATTCAAGAGTTCCTCACCCGTAGTGAGGTGAACTACGGAGGCTCTGATTCCTCATTCCTAGTCAGGATAGGTAGGCATAAGATGAGATATCTTGGCGAGCTCACTAACAACTAACTCTCTTATCTCTCGTCGCCGCTCGATCGAGACCAACTTACCTTTCCCGTTTATCCTAGCCTTAGGATTAGAGTCGCCGTACCCTATATAGGTGTTCTGCCATGGACATTTACTTCCCTTTCATCCTAGCTTTAGGATTAGAGTCGCTGTACTCTATGTAAGTGTCATGGCTATGAACATTTACTTCCATTTGAAGCCTTGACCACAGTCAAGAGTTCCTCACCCGTAGTGAGATGAACTATAGAGGCTCTGATTCCTCATTTCTAGTCAGGATACATAGGCACAAGATGCGATATCTGGGCGAGCTCACTAACAACTAACTTCCTTATCTCTAGCCGCCGCGCGATCGAGACCAACTTTCCTTACCCTTCATCCCAGCCTTAGGATTAAAGTCGCCGTACTCTATGTGAGTGTCTTGCCATGAACACTTCCTTTACCTTTTATCCTAGCCTTAGGATTAAAGTCGCCGTACTTTATGTGAGTGTCTTGCCATGGACATTTCCTTCCCTTTTACCTAGCCTTAGGTGTAGAGTCGTCGCACTCTATGTAAGTGTCTTGCCATGGACACTTACTTCTACCCTTGGAACCTTGACCACTGTCAAGAGTTCCTCACCCTTAGTGAGGTGAACTACGAATGCTCTGATTCCATTCTAGTCAGGATATGTAGGCACGAGATGCGACGTCTTGGCGAGCATACTTAGTGTACATATCCTAGATCTTTACCTTAGCACAGTTCCCTTAGAAAGTAAACTATAGCATAACACAAACACTAATAAGAGGTTCCTTTAGAGTACTACATATGCTTAGGATTAGGGCCGGACAGCGGTCGGATTGGGTTGGGTTCGGGCCCAAACATTCAATCCGGCCCAAACCATGGATTCAGAACATAGATCCAATTTCGATCATTTTTGTAATCGGTTTTGTCGGTTTACGGGTCCACGGTTTGTCGGATCGTCGGATTGGTTTGAGCGGTTTTATCATTATTCTTCTTCCTTTAGTCCAAATTATTTGTTTTTTTTCTTCAATGCATGTGTCAATCTTTAAACAAAAATTTATCTATTTATTTAAATTGTTGAATGAAACTTCCAGAATACCATAGACATTGTTCTATGAAAACAAACTTGTTTTTGAAAGTAGCTAGTATATTACAACATTAAAAAAAAAGGATAAACATAAAATTACAATAAAAAGTTTATAACATACAGAAAAAACGTAAAGAATAAACATAAAATTACAATAAAAATTTAGTAAAGGATAAGCAAAAAAATTACAGTAAAAAGTTTTATTTTTTCTTCCTACACTTTCAATCATTCTTCTTTCCAACCAACAACAACATCACGCTTCAACAAATACAATCTTCTCAACCAACAACAATATAAAGCTTCAACAAAAGAAACTAAGAAAATGAAGAGGAATAAAACTAAGACAAAGATAACAGAGCCAACAACACCATCAACAAGCTTCAACCAATATTTTTGAAGAAAACAAACAAAACTGAGGAGACAAAGATTAGATTACATGAGAGCAAACGAAGAGGGAGAAGAAAAACTGAAAAACAAAGGGAGAAAGAGTCGAACATGTAAGACAAATTGGGAGAGAAATAGATTGTGACGGCTAGGGTTTTTTAGTTATATAGTGCTATTTGGATACAATGGGTATTGGTATTGGGCTTTTAAAGAAACCAGTCCAGCAATTGTAAATATAAACTAGGAAACGGTCGGTTTCAGTTTTCTTTGGATTGACTTGGCCCAACCGAACCGAACCGCCAAAAGCCATTGAAAACCGGTTAATTCATTTTATTGACTCGACACCCGTTTTAAAACCGACCGCGTACAAACGGTTTCTATGGATCGGACGGCTTGGGGCGGTTATCTCAAAACCTGTCCACCCCTACTTAGGATGCTAACACCTTCCCTAGGTATAACCAACCCTCGAACCTTAGATCTCTAGCTTTGTTGTTACATAGCGCACTTAGGGTTTTCTTCGATCTTTTCTCTTTTCTTTGGATAAATCAAAGCTCGGTGGTGCGCTTCACGATTTGCAATTCAAGTTAACTAATAGCTTGATATCCAATTCTCACCGCAACACTTATAAAATATGCTTCCATTCTTATTTGATTAGATTGTTTGGTAACAAAATTCAATTGTATTTCGACATCAGAAAGATCATAATTGTCTTAAATTACAAGTAATTCACATCTACATCTCTTATCATTTAAGCACAAACTGATTCTTTAGGATCATTGTGAGAATCATATTTATAGTAACATCTTAAGGCTCCTGAATTGTGTAACATTCAGACGTTTTGAATGGTTGCTTGAATTCTCATATTTTGTATTAGTTGTAGGTATGATGCACCATGATGCTGTCAACCATGCTAATGCATCACATGATAGTTTGATTGAAGATCCTCTACCCGATGTTGTAAACATTGAAGTTGGGAAAGAATTTAGCACTAAACAGGAGTTTACAAAACACGATCATATGCTTACATGGATCTGTGCAGAAGGTGAAAAATTAAGTTTTGGGATAGTAATCAGAAGGACATATTCTGGTTCTAATAGAAGACAAACATTTCTTATAATAATATGCAAAATAAGTGGTTAGTGTAAAGAACATATCCAAAAAATTAAAACGCGGTGGCATTAAAACAAGGAAATGTGGATGCACTTTTAAGTTAAGCAGTACCACCAGATGATTAATGTTCATACATTTAGTGTGATTTGTGGTGTTCATAATCATGGATTGAATAGCAAGTTAACGTCCATCTGATTGTCAGCCATTTTAATTTTGAATAGGAGAAAATTCTTGTTGAGATGACGATGAACATGGTTAAGCCCAAAAATATACACACAACTTTGAAATGGAAAAGTCCCAAAAATATATCAAATACTAAATAATTTATAATGTACGAAACAAAAAACAACAAGAAGATTAAGGTCTAGGAACTAAAACGAAACATTTGTTGAAATAGTTGGATGAACATCACTATGTTTCTAAGTATAAAGTATGTGACTATGGAAAGTCTTTTCAGGATATATTTTGGACGAATCTCGAATCTACCAAGTTGTTTAACATATTTCCCATTGTATTGATAATTGCTGCAACATACAAGGCCAACAAGTACAAGCTTCCCATGCTTGAAATTGTTTGTGTTACTTCCACATAAATGACTTATTTAGTTGACTTAGCGTTTTTGGAATGTGAAAAAGAGGATAATGTTACAAGCTTTAGAAATGTGTCACAATATTTTGAAAGACTCAAAAAACATGCCATAAGTGATTGTCACTGATCACGATACCTCACAAATAAATTCTAGGGTTAATGAAGTTTTTGGTCCTCCTAAATATCTCATATTTCACTTTCAGTCTCTCCAAAAATTTCCTTCAAAGAATGGTCCTCATAAAATTTTTAATTTTAACTTTTGGTCCCTCCTGCCAAAATCGTCGCTAAAACCGTCGCCATTTCCGTCGCTAAATAAAAAACCGTTTCTAAAACCGGCTAAAACCGTCGCTAATTTTGTCTCTAAGTTGTAAAAACTGTCGCTAATTGACAGGAGGGACCAAAAGTTAAAATTAAAAATTTTATGCTGACCATTCTTTGAAGGAATTTTTTGGAGGGACTAAAAGTGAAATTGAAATATTTATGAGGACCAAAAACTTCATTAACCCTTGTAAAGATATTTCATACATCCCATGATTTACTATGTATGTATCATTTAACAAAAATGTGTGAGCTGAAATTAAGGGAAATTCTAGAAACAAACATATTAAGGGTGAAGAAGAAAAAATGATCAAACCTACTAAAATATTGGAACCCATAATGAATGCTTGGAATTTATAATCAAATCTTCTACATGGGAGATGTTGATTCTGTCATGTAGTTCAGAACCATATGCAAGAAATATTTAGATTTTTTTGAAATATATTGAAGCAAAAATATTATACCAGGTGAAGAAGAATTTTTTGTTCATGTACTAATTAGGTTAAACAACTTAAAAATACCACAACTAATAGAGTTGAATTTGCTCATGGTAGATTGAAGAACTGGATGAGAGATTATAAAGGAGATTTTTGCAAGGGTTAGGAATCAATATACAAAATGATTGATATGTACCCAACGATTCCTAAAAAATGTTGGAGGATCAATAAATAAAAATGGTTGATATGAAAATATGTAATATATACATACACATACTATGCTATTAATAAATTACATGTAGTTATGTTGTGAATTGATATCGTCAATAACAAAATAAAGTTACGAGAAAAAGATTGAGTTTCTTGAAAAAACACAAGAAACCCTATTAGGTTTCACAAAGGAAAAAAGAAGTAGAAGAAGAACAGAGAATTGGTTAAATCTATTTTACTATTCACTTTCTCAATAAGGGTTCAAAGATTACAAGTGAATACCAGCAATTAACCTCTCTTAATAACCTGAGGGAACTAGTCTATTTATAAACTACTAAGATAACTCATATTACAAGCTAACTTAACAATTGGTCTTACAAGCAATGCCCAATTTGACATGCTAACAATCCTAGCATTTCAACTACTGCATGCTTGAGCATTCTTCGACTACAGCATACAAGATCAGTATGTGAACAGACTTCGATTTCATACTAAACCTTCTGTTAAACCATGAAGCTACCCTTGTCGACACTAGAGTTCGATCCAAAATACCACAAATCTCCACCTTGGAACAAACTCTACACAAAACAAGGGAACAAACTAGCTTTCATCATGCAACTTTATCAACTGCATACAGTGAAAAAACTTGCTACTCGACAATGTTTTGGTGATCATATCAGCAACATTGTCATCAGTCGAAACCTTCAGCACTTGGACTTCCCCATGCTCGATTATCTCTCTGAAGAAGTGCAGCCACACATCAATGTGCTTAGTTCGCTCATGATAGGCTGAATTCTTCGACAGGTGTATTGCACTTTGACTATCACATTTAACAGTCATAACTCGACCTTGAAGTTTTAGCTCTTTAGCAAAACCTTCAAGTCACAATGCTTATTTCACAACTTTAGTGAGGGAAATATATTTTTCTTCAGTGGTTGATATGGCAACAACCTTCTGAAGTGTCGCTTTCCAACTAATTGTCTTACCAAACTTAGTGAACACATATCCAGAAATAGATTTTCTGGAATCCATACAACCTGTATAATCAGAGTCGACAAATCCTTCGATTTTGACTTTGCTATCATCACAACTGGCTCCACCATAAATCAGGACTCTTCTCAGAGACCCATTAATGTACCTAAGAATCCACTTTAATGCTTGCCAGTGCACCTTCCCATGATTGGCCATATACCTGCTTACATGGCTCACTCTATACTTTATGTATGGCCTCGTACAGACCATAACATCCATCAAAGAACCTAATATACTAGCATATAAGATGTCATTCATATAGACTCTTTCGATTTCAGTTCTAGGACTTTGAGTCGTACTCATCTTGTACTGAGAATTAGTCGGTGTTAGAATAAACTTTGAATTCGACATACCAAACTTGTTGAGAAACTTCTTCAGGTATGTCTCTTGAGATAAGCATCTCGATTGCTTTCTATCTCTCTGGATGTCAATCCCATGAATTCTAGAAGCAGCTCCCAATTCCTTCATGTCGAACTCCTTATCGAGTTCAGCCTTTACCTTCATAACATGTTCAACATTGTTGCTTTCTATGAGGATGTCGTCCACATAAAGCAACAAAAATAACAAGTGAATTTCTAGGTCGAAATCTGAAGTAAACACAGTGGTCGAACTGGCTCCTAGTGAAACAATATGTGTCATGAACTTGTCCAATCTTCTATTCCATTTTCGAGGAGATTGTTTCAGGCCATACAAAGACCTATTCATCTTTCACAGCTAATCTTTCTTTCCCTTTTCTACATACCCTTCATGTTGTCTCACCAGGATCATTTCATCTAAATCACCATACAAGAAGGTTGTCTTCACATTCATTTGTTCAAGTTATTGGCCCAACTTCGCCACCATGTCTAACAACATTCTAATGAATCTATGCTTTACAACATGTGAGATCATTGAAGTTGACATCTTCTTTCTGAGTGTACCCCTTAGCAACCAACCTTGCCTTAAAGCGCTTCGACATCACTAATTTGATTCCTTCCTTAACCTTAAAAATCCACTTACAACTGAAAAATATGGCTCATGTAGGTTTCTCAATCAACTCCCAAATGTTATTATCCTGAAGAGATTTCATCTCATCCTCAATGGCTTTCAGCCATTCAATCTTGTCTCAACTCTTCATAGATTCCTTATAATCTCTAGTTTGTTCATCAAGGTCCTCACTTGCAGAAATTAAGGCATAAGCTATGATATCTGCATAGCCAAGTCTCTGTGGTGGCTTGATGACTCTTCTCGACCTGTCTCTTGCCAGTAGGTAGTCATTATCAGTCTCCTCATCTTCGACATAAGCTTCAGCTTCTTCCTCGACTTCATTTGGGTTATGCAATTCAGCATCACTATGTTCCACCTCAACATGAATCTCTCTCTGTTCCATCTCTTCTTCAGAAATATTCGAACTTTGACCAATATCATCAGTTTTCTTGAAAGCCATCTCAGCTTCATTAAAAACAACATCTCGACTTATGATACACCTCCAGTGACCTGGATTTAGGAACCACAACCTATAAGCTTTGACTCGTTCAGGGTATCCAAGGAACATACATTTCAAAGCTCTAGGTTCGACCATGTCTTGCCTAATGTGAGCATAAACTAAGCAACCAAATACTCTAAATCTTTCAATACTAGGTGGATGTCCCGACCAGACTTCTTCAGGTGTCTTCATTCCCAAGGCAGTCGAGGGACGCCTATTTATTAGGTAAGCTGCAATTACAACAGCTTCTGCCCAAAACACCTTTTTCAATCCTGCACTTACCAACATGCACCTCACCCTTTCTTGAATGGTTTGATTAATCCTTTCAGCCAAACTATTTTGTTGGGGAGTCCTTGCAGTAGTTCTATACCTTGCAATACCAGACGCTACACAATAGTTGTCGAACGCCTCATTGCAAAATTTAAGACCATTGTCGGTCCTCAACCTCTTGACCTTTCTGCCAATTTAGTTTTTGACCAGAGTTTTCCAACTTTTGAAAATTTCAAAAGTTTCATGGTTAGTCTTTTGGATGAATACCCATAACTTTCTAGAGTAATCATCAACTATGGATAGCAAATACTTTTCACTTGAGTGTGAAGGTTCCTTGCAGGCCCCCAAAGATCAACATGAATCTAATCAAGGGATCCATGTGTTCTTTGTTTACCTTTGTTAAGCTTCATTCTACAAGATTTACCGAATACACAAGGTTCACAAAACTTCAGTTTTTTGACTTTGTCACCACCCAGCAGATTTTGTTTCGACAATTTGACCAAGCCTCTTTCACTGACATGGTCAAGTCTCTTGTGCCATAACTCAGTCTTTGACACAGGTTTCGTGGATGCCACATCTACTGAACCACTTACAACCTCATCCTCAAGGGTATACAAGCCTTGTTTCTTCACGCCTCTCAAGACTTCCCCCGACCCCTTCATCACCCTTAGGATGCTTTGCTCTCCTTTGAAAACATATCCTTTCTTGTTGAATTCACTAAGAGAAATCACATTCCTCTTAAGATAAGGTACATACCTAACATCATTCAATAACCTTATTGACTCATCATAGAGCTTGGATCTCACAGATCCAATACCTGCAATTTTGCAAGCTTTATTGTTTCCCAACAGTACTGATTCACCATCTTGATCACACAATTCCTCAAATGTGTCTTTGTTTGGAGACTTGTGCCAAGTACACTCTAAACCTATAATCCACTCCTTGCTAGAGTCGCTGCTTGAAACCACCAGGACATCAGATGATTCATAACCATCTTGCACAATGGCAACATTACCATTATCCTTTCCACCATGATTGTTCAGTCGATCAGGGCATACTTTTCTTGTATGACCCTACTTCTTACAATGATAACACTTAATAGTAGGAGCATTACCAGTATAAGAATTTTATAGAACTTTACGTTTCTTCTTCTTAAACCTACCATCTTTTTTCAAGAATTTTCCCTTAATGGACAAACCTTCACCAACAGAAGATAACTTCGACGCTTCGACACTTCCTTGCTTCGACACTTCGACACAAGGAATTACAATTTAACAATATCTAGCAATCAATAGTTGAGATATCAAAGAAAACATATATAAGATTTCAAAACTAAAAAGAAAATGAAATTTTCATATTCACAAGAAGTTATGTGAAGATGTCAAGCAATAAATATTACCAAACATCTTTCAAATGCCGCAACATGAAGAAATGTCCAAAATTGATTAATGAAGTTAACTTGTATGAATAATCGTAGGAATAATGAGATTTCAGGAATATATCTATTTCACAATAATAATTGCAGAAAATTTCCTCTTTTTCTTTCAAACATATTAAATGAGGAGAGAAAGTAAAACACACTTTATATTAAGAGCATGATTATCGACAGTTGTAGAAAATTTCTACACATTTATTAATGTTGTTTTGTCAGAGGCAGATAGATAATTCACTTTTTTCAAACGTTTCTAAAGCCACAACGTTTTCAAAGAGAGACACGCTGCTACACATAAAGTGGCACAACTTTATTAATTAAAAAATCATTTTATTAATGAAAAATATTCAAGTAACGGTAAGAATAAATAGGCAAATAGGCAATTTATTTTATTATATTTTTGAATGGCCAATTTATTGCAACGGTAATGTTTGAATGACCAATTTATTGCAACAGTAATTTTTGAATGGCCAATTGCAATGGTAATTTTTTTATTAGTATAAATAGGCAATTTATTTTATTACATTTTTCATTCACATCTATAAATATGCAATTTTTAAATGTAATTTTTATGAATTATTTGTGTTACGTATTGTTTTGTTTAATATATATTTATTTTAGTCTTATTTATTTTGAATATGTCTTTTTAATGTATTTTGTTATATTTGAATGAAATTTTTAATTACATTTTGGTTAAAATACAGTTTTGGTCCCCCTGTTTTTCAAAATTCACAGTTTTGGTCCCCCTGTTTTTTTTTAACAGTTTTGGTCCCCCACCTCTCACTGTTCATGTACGGACGTGTACTGTTCATGTACGGACATGTACGGACAAGTTACTGTTCATCACTTTTTTTGGGCCAAAATTGGGGTGGGGGACCAAAACTGTTAAAAAAAAAACAGGGGGACCAAAACTGTGAATTTTGAAAAACAGGGGGACCAAAACTGTATTTTAGCCTTACATTTTATATAATATATATAGTGAGATTTAGTGGGACCCATTTTAGATTTTTTATGAATTAGATGGATATTTGAGAATTGTAGATGAGTTGTTTAAATAATTGAAAAATGTGAAATAATATAAAGAATTAAACCGGTCCCATTTAAAGAACCCAAATGGGTATGATGGATGTGAGCAGGGCCGGCCCAATCATCTCGGAGGCCCCGTTCTAATTTCAAAAATGGGCCTAAATTTTTTTTAAAAAAAGTATTATAATAATTAAAAAAGACCCAAAAATACAATTATGTATTAATTAAAAATAAATTTAGTTATAATTATTTTGAATTTTGATCAATCTTTATATATATATATATATATATATATATATATATATATATATATATATATATATATATATATATATTAGAATTTTATCATATCATTTTTATTTATTTATTGAGTTTTTATTATAATATTTTATTTATTTTTATTAATATTTATGAAAAAAAATTAAAGCTTTTAAATTTTAGGACCCTCTAAAATTTGGGGCCTGTGCAGTAGCGCTTGCTGCACTTGCACAGGGCCGGCCCCGGATGTGAGTGCTCTAAGTATGTGTCTGAATAACACAATCTGAATACTGTGTCTGAATAGTGTTCATAAAACAAATAATTTCTCCTTCAATTACTCTTTTCAAAGAGACAACTTGAAATTGAGTGAAGGAGGTTTGTTCACATTATATTATCTAAAACAAGACGGGAGGGGCAATTTTAAAAACTTATAGAATACTCCCTCCGTCCCACAATGAGTGACCCAATTGACTTTTCACACAGATTAAGAAAAAAAAGAATAAATGAAAGAGAGAGAATGATATTTTTACTTAAGTACCCTTATGATGTATTGGGAATGATAAAAGTAATATTAAGTGGAGGGTAAAATAGGAAAAATTGTATTGAAAATTGAAATGGGTCATATATTTTGGGACACCATTTTATTCTAAATGGATCACTCATTGTGAGACGGAGGTAGTACATAAGATAACTACTAAAAATGTAATGAGAAAGCAAAGCCATTTTGAAAATACGGGAGGAAATATATGTTACGTATATGAGATTTTCTTACATAGAACACATTGAACATGAGCTGTAAAGAGAAACTACGTTCAATGAGAACACAGATCTCAATAAAAAGCTACTTATTTTTTCTGGAAAAATTAAAAAATTGTTATGGAATTGGATTCCTTTAGCCACAACCTTTCTTTTATGGCTCTTGCCCACAATGATTAAGTAAATGAATAATTAAAGTAGATCATGTGAAAAGAATTTGTCAGATATTTAATTCCCAACGCATTATGCGACGCATTTTTCCAAGAGTCTTTGATAGAAAAGTTGAAAGGATATGCCATATGGCATATGCTATTGCTAGCAGCAGCACATTGTACAACTGGCATGATTGTATCTGTCCACGACTTTCCTTTTCAAGGTTCCCTTGCTTCAAACATCACGTGTTATTTCAATCCTCCCTAACAACTCTTATGTTTATTCTACTATTAGATTAACCTTTTTAGAGTATTGATATGAATTGTATCAATTTGAAATTTGACTTTAGTTTGTCACAAAATTCATTTTTAGGTCGAATTCAACTCAACTATAACTCACAAAGCTCAACTCAATAATTCGAATCTGACTCAACTTAATAGCTTGAACCAAATGATAAATGTTTTTATAAAAAACAAAACTATAATTTCAACTAAAAGCATATATAATTTACATTAGGCATTAATAACTCATTTATTATGAGATATTTAATTATTTAATGTTTGAATTATTTAACAAAGTTATGCTTAATTAGAATCATTTACTTGTGTTTTATATATTTAGCGTAATTAGTGATGAGCACACTAGGTACTCTTTCTTATAATTTTTGTGTTTATTGATGTGCATGAGTAGCTTTGGTGACAAGTTCTGTCACGTCAGAGATCTTAGACCAATACTAAGCATGCCTAGAGTCAGAAAATACTAGTAGAAGGGTTTGAATAATAATGTTAGGGCTGACGTGGCAGAATTGAAAGAAAAACGTTTAGGGCTAAGCTATAAAGTTAAAAAGATAATGATTAACGAAGGTAGAGTTTCGAAAAGCTACCTTTGTGCGTTGATATAAGCCACCCATCAGTATTGCAGACATGCTTTGAAATGTGTTTTCTTCCCCATGTATTGTGTACTACCATAGTACTAGTACTAGTAGACCAGGGAGTATGACATATTCCTCGAGATGAAACCATTAAATAATAAAAAGGCCCAAGACCGAAGTTTGGAAACAACACAAAAGCTGAGAAATATCTATAAAAGGATTTGCATTGGGATGAGAAAAAGATTTAGAAATTTAGAGAGAGAGAGAGAGTTAGTAACAAAGAAGGAAGGAAGAACCAGAGTTTTACATACCTCCAGTCTCACCACTTTTGAAGGAATACTACATAATCAGGCGTGACACAAAACACATCTTATTGGCTGAAGGTTGCAAGTAGTTGAAATGTCACTCTTAAGTTTAATATTTTTCTTTCTTTATTGTTTAGAAATGTTGAACTTATGAACCTATTTTGTTGCATTTACTTTGCTCACCATGTGCTAAAACTCCTTATTTTGGTCATTGTGAAATTTAATGAGAAAGTAATATTTTGTGTGTTATGATATGAAATAAGTGACTTATTTTGTCATATGCTTTGCTGCTATATATTTATCTTTTAGGTTGATCATCTTAGAAATGGATAATTGTTTATTAGTGTTGATGAATCATCTAATAAATGGAAATCATGACAAATATGGATAAAAAACTAGGAATACTTTGTCAGTTTAGTTACTTTAGAGATAAAGAGGTAAACCATAGATGAAAGAAGAACTTATGAAATAAATGTATAGTTATATTGTGAGACTTAGGAATTTGAACCATAGTGAATTGATGCATATAATTTTGAAGGTGATAAAAATACACAAGAAGGGGGTTGAATTGTGTATGCCAAAAAAATTGTTTCGCTTCTGATGATAGAACTTCAAAATCTAAACCACGTTAAGAGTCTGATATCAGAGTTTGTTACAATAGCAGAAATGAAGTGATCAGAAGTAAAAACATGCAACACACAAAGATTATCCGTGTTCCTCTCCTCAACTGAGAGTAGTCCAATCCATTTGCCGCAACAAGAGTTATTCACTATAACCAAATAGATTACAAATTGCTCAAACACACTTGCAAGAGACTTCAATGCTCAATTAACCTAGAAAGAGACTTCTGCTTAAGCAACCTTGCAAGAGACTTCTGCTCAAGCAACCTAGAAATAGACTTCAGTGCTCAAGTACACAGATAAGAGACTTCAATGCTCAACCACGCAGGCAAGATACTTCATCTACTTTAAACAAACAGTTTAATAGAAAAGTTAACTATTATACTTAGACACACAATTAAAAGTATAACAGTTGTTCAAAAACCACAAAGGTTCTTAACCTCTTAATATTTCTAAGATATACAAAGATAAGAAATCTTAAGATTTTATGCAATAATAGTTACAAATAAAACTTAGAGTTATGCTTAAGATATTTCAATGCGTTGTGTTGTTGTTACCATCCTTCAAATCTTCAGCTTCTTTTTATAGAGGTAAAGAAAGAGTCGTTGGAGGGTTTGAACAAGAGAGATAACTTAGTGAAGAAGTATGCCAAGAGAGATGTTGGAGAATGTATCTGGTTAGAAGCATTGCCCATTGAATAATGGCATTATTCATAACACATTTTGAAGTAATAGGTATCTGCCAAAAGATAGAAAAGACTGAAGAGGTCGCATCATTATTCCTTGAGCCTTGCAAAAATGAAACCCTAGTTGAATCTTCCCATAAATCTGGCGCTTGACAAGATTGGTCTGCTTTTGTTTCAGGGTACGGGTCAGAGGCTCTTTTTGTCTTCAGAGTCTGAGCTGTCACCAGAGGCTGGAATAGTATACCAGAGTCCGAACCTTTAGAGGTTGATGAACATATTTAGAGTCACCAGATTCTGCTCATCCAGAATCTTAGTAACATTACTTCTCCACTTATGCTTTCAAGATTAATTCATAGTGAATTTTAAGCTTGTGATCCTGCACACTTGAACATATGTTAGTATACCCATTTGTTCTCTAAATACTTTATTATCATCAAAACCCAAGGGATATGAACAATTTTGTTCCAACAACTTTGACATTGTAGGTATACATTACTAGGTCAGGTTTTGGCCTCATCCATCACAACATAACATATCATATTCACGCATGAGAATAAATTATTAAACTGATCGTTGCCCAACATACTATTCCATTATGTTAAAAACCTTTACTATCTAGTTATAATTTTCTATTTCTGACCAAGTGACAACCAACAATTATTTATCATCTTTGCTCATGTTATTTTCACAATTTCTTGGATTGAATATCAACTTAAGTTAATACAATATTTGTGGAAATGATACTCTTACTTTTAACACTTGCTAATAATTTTAAGTGTGTATACCACCTGCACATAGAAAATACCCACAAGTTTTTGGCATTGTTGCCAATGATTGTGTCATTAACACTTTGATTCTTATTGAAATTGTAAAATATGTTACATATGATATTTTTGAAGTTTTCTATCTTCTGGTGTCACGACGCGTGCATGGTTGCTGCATGTGAAGATTGTTAACCCTACCTTACAGAGGAGACCTAGAGCTAGAAAGAACTTTCAGACTCTTGAGGTGACATCAAGTTTCCAATTAACTCATAGGAACCACTGTTCCGACTCCATTATTTGAAGAAGTTGAAGAAGATCTTGAAGACCCTCAATAAGGAAATGGCAAAAATATATATCATTGGCATTGCTAATGACATAGAAATAAGTATTAGAGACTATGCTATTTTTTACCCTAATTCCATGAGTACTGGTATTATCAAACCAGAGATCACTATGGCTCAGTTTGAGTTTAAGCCCATGATGTTTCAAATTCTACAAGCTATTGGCCAACACTCAACCACTACAATTGATGATCCTAACTTGCATTGGAGGCACTTTTTGGAGGTTGTTAGTAACTTTAAGATCTATGGAGTCACTAATGATGCTTTTAGGTCGAGGTTGTTTTCATATTCTCTAAGGCATAGAGCTAAAAGTTAGCTAATTATTTGGAACCTAATTCCATTTCCACATGGAATGATTTGGCTGAGAAGTTTTTAGCCAAATATTTTCCCAATAAAAAAATAAGAAAATGAAGAATTAAATCACCTTATTTATACAAGGAGAGAACAAATATTAATTTTATGCTTAGGGATAGATTCAAAGTGTTCTAGACTGGGCCAGCGCCTGCCCATTGGTCGGGCATGCCCAACCCAATAGACTAAGAAGGCCCAGCAGGGCCCATAACTATCCAGTGTCGAGCACGTCCAAGACACTCCTCTCGTCGGGTACATAGCGGATATGCTCCGTTGAGCAGAGTCCTTGAGTCTAGGAGGGCACCTCTCTCCTCGACCTCCACGTTGTCCTTCCCGCGGGGACACGTCACCTTATAACCTCCCACTTCCGAAGGTATCAGTCTTTCCACCTTCCGAAGATCTCGGGACCGTTATCCCAGGGCGAAGACCACGTGCTGGTCTTCCCTATGCCACGTAAGCCTTGGCAGTCACCTGGATTGGGTCTGGCGATCCAGCCCAGTGCAGGAGACCGTTGGCCCCACGCTGGGGGCATTATATAAATACCCTCTCATTTGAGAGGGTCAGGTTACGTTCATTCTTAATCTTTCACCTATCTTCTGTACTTGCTTACTCCCGTTTCCTGACTTTGGCATCAGAGTACCTTGCAGGTACACCCCCTCCCCCCCGCCGTTCCATCACTGCCGAAGTTGAAGATCTCACGGGGTTGTTGGCCACTGTCATAATTTCTGATCCAGGTACGATCAATGGCGCCGTCTGTTGGAAAACTTGCTTCCCCGTTTTCCTCATCGTTAAACCAGATCAATTTCTACCTTTTTTGACAACGATGGCCAGCACCCAACCTGGGAAGAAAGCTCCGGACACCGTCTTCACGCAGCCCGACAACAGAGACCACTGTGAGGACAATGCTGCCATCCATGTCGAGGAAGTCGACGTAAGGGACGGGCAGACCACCACCCTTTTTTTCGAAGACACGGCGTATGACGCCGTCCAACAGGACATCCCGCCGGTTGTCTACCAGCCAGTCGCTCCACCACCAAACATGGATCCGGGCACGATGGCCCTGTTCGCCTTAGTCAACCAGACCAACCAATTGATTTCCCAGCACAATCTCAGGATCAAAGCGCTCAAGAGAGAGCGACCACGACGCTCTTCCCCGCGAAGACATCGTCACCCACCATCTCCCAATCGTCCTCCTTCCCCGCGAAGGACTCCCCCGGTGGACTTTCGCAGCCCTTCCCCGCAATGTGAGGGCCGCCGACCACGCTTGGTGCGACCCCAACCTGTGGTCACCCAGAAGCGCCATCGTTCCCCTCCTCAGCAGGAGCCAAGGCACTCCTCTACCCGGAAGAGGAGCAAGGCTGACGACGAAAAGCCGAAGAACCACCCCAGAAACTCTCCTCGACGACATGGACCTGGTCGAGGCCATCGCTTCCCATCACGGTCGCCAGTCAGAAGTGATGAGGGTGACCAGAGGACCCCTCTGTCCAGGGAGATCATGGACACCCCTATCCCTATAGGCATGGAGAAGCCTCCACCACTGGGGACCTATGACGGCACAGCCGACCCCGACGATCACGTCGAGAGCTTTGAAGCTATGCTCGACTATAGGAATGTCGGGGGAGCTATCAAGTGCAGGCTCTTCCTGACCACTCTTCGGAAAGGCGCCATGACTTGGTACAAAAGTCTCGCGTCTGAATCAATCACGTCCTAGAGGCAACTGAAGGGACATTTCTCTAAATATTTCACTGCGTCTCGCCGACATCCGAAGACGGTAGCCTCGTTGGAAGGCATCTTCCAGGGGAAGAGCGAATCTCTTAAAGACTACATTGAGAGATTCAACCGAGAAGCTGTCGAGGTCTACGTGACCGACGATATGAAGAAGTTCCTAATAGTACAGGGACTACGTATCGGGACCGAGTTCGTCAAGTCTGTGGGAATTCACAGACCCCGCAACTTGGAAGACCTCCTCCACCGAGCTCAATCATACATCGAGTTCGAAGAGTCGGAGGCTGCCTAAATTGCCCTCGACTCAAGGCGTCAGGACGACCCCCCGCGGCCAAAGAGACGAAGGCTCTCCTCCCCCTCGGCGTGGGGGAGAGAAAAGATGTGAAGGCCATCGTAGGGACTCTCGTGAACCGAGGGGACCAGCTGGCCGGTTCACGGAGTACACTCCGCTCAACACTCCCCGCGAGCGAATTCTTAACGAATGCGGTAACTTGGAGTTTCAAAAAGGGGGTGTCCGTTTTCCAAAGCCAATGTCCCCCAAATCAAACACAGATAAGTCCAAGTACTGCAGGTTCCACCGGAGCCATGGACATGTCACAGAAGAGTGGGTCCACCTCAAGGACGCAATTGAGATCCTGATCAAAGAAGGGCATCTAAAGCAGTACGCCAAGAGGAACGACGCTCCTCAGTCAGATGCCCGAGATGCCCAAAGCGTCGAGGAGACGACGCCTCCTGCCAAGGAAAACTGACTGCAAGTCACCCTCAGCGTCACTCGATCCGAGGACTTTTTCGTCCCCGAGGGAATCGAGAACGAAGAGGCAGTTCGCAGCATGTGGGCGAACTTCCCCCACGAAGACCCCGTCACTGCCCGCAGCACATGGGAGAGATTCCCCAAGGCAATGGTCATATCCAGCGGAGGTTTCGAGAAGGTCTCTGTCAGGTCAATCAAGCGGAAACTTGACTAGCTGGAATCCGCGACCTCAGCGAAGACCACCATGCTCGAGAAGGTGCGAGGGAATTCAAACCCCATCACTTTCTACCTCGAGGAGCTGCCAGACAGAGCACCCAACGCCACTATTCCGCTCTTGATCCGGGCACAGATGGCTAATTTTGACGTCCGCAGGATCCTGGTCGACCAGGGGAGCTCGGTGGACATCATGTACACCCACCTCTTCGAGACCCTCCAGCTCGACGAGAATCAATTTACCCCTTACGTGGGATCAGATCTACAAGGGTTCAACGAAACCACCACCAGACCATGGGGTTATGTTGAACTGATGGTCACTTTCGGGGGCGAGGATACCGCCCGACAGGTCAAGACCCGCTTCTTGGTGGTCGAATGTCCGTCCCTCTACAACTGCATCCTAGGGAGGACCACTCTGGCTGAACTCACAGCGGTACCGTCGACAGTCTATCTGAAGATGAAGTACTACATGGCTAGGGATTGGGTCATCACCATGCACGGGGACATTAAAGCAGCCAGGAGGTGCTTCGACGCCGCGACTAAAGGCCTGGGTTCCATCAGCACCAAGCCCAAGACCGGAGCAAAGCCATCCTCGAACGTAGTGCAGAAGCCACTCCCGCACGTCAACACGGTCGACCTCGACAGCAGGTTCCCTGGAGAGCAGGAGGAAGGCGGAGCAGCTGACCACGACCTCCAAGTGGAAAGCAATGGGAAACCTCTCCACCCAACGCACCCCATCCCAGATGGAGAGTTCGAGCTCGTTGCCCTCGGAGACGATCCAGACCGGAGCGTGAAGATTGACACCGGACTCCCCGACCTGGCGAAGAAGCAGCTGAAGGCTTGACTCTGGGAGAACGCTGATCTGTTCGTATGGAGCGCCTCCGAGATGCCTGGCCTTGACCCAGAGGTGGCCTGTCATCAGTTCACCGTAGATCTGGCCGCTAGGGCCATAGTTCAACGTAGGCGTAGGCAGTCTCCCAAAAAAGAGGAGGCTGCCAAAAAAGCTGTAAAAGACCTCTTAGAGGAAAATTTTATTTCGGAGGCCAGATACACAACCTGGCTGTCCAACGTTGTACTTGTTAAAAAGAATAATGGAAAATGGAGGATGTGTGTTGACTATACCGACCTTAACCGGGCATGCCCGAAAGACTCTTATTCTTTTCCTAACATCGACCAACTGGTCGAAAATTCTGCAGGTTTCAAACTAGTGTCCTTCATGGACGCCTACTCGGGGTACAACCAAATCCCCATGGCTAAGACCGACAAGCAGCACACTGCCTTCATGATCGAGTCGGGCAATTACTACTACAACGTAATACCTTTCGGCCTTAAGAATTCCGGCGCGACCTACCAACGGATGATGAAAAAAGTTTTATGGGGAGAGATCGACGACATGCTCGAGTTCTACATGGACGACATGATCGTCAAATCCGTAGAGGAATTCGACACTACTGCCCATCTAAAGAAAGTCTTCGACACGACGAGGAGATGCAGGATGAGGTTCAACCCCGACAAATGCACCTTCGGCATTCGGGCGGGCAGGTTCCTCGGCTTCTATCTCACAGAGTGAGGAATCGAGGCGAACCCCGATAAGTGTAGGGCTTTCTCCGAGATCCCGACCCCGAACTCGAAGAAGTCGATACAATCGCTAATCGGGATGCTAACCGCGCTTTCCCATTTCGTCACTAAATCTGCACAGTACGCACTCCCGTTTTTCAAGCTTCTACGACACAAAGCAACATTCGAATGTACCGAGGAGTGCGAGCAAGCGCTCCTCCACCTTAAACAAGTCATGTCATAACCCCCGGTTCTCTCACGACCAGAAAACGGGGAGACGTTGTTCTTGTACCTCGCCATCACGAGCGAAGCATTCAGTGCCGTTCTCATCCGGGAAACCCCTGACGGGAAGAAACCGATTTACTTCACCAGCAAGGCCCTCCAGGGCCCCGAGCTCAGGTATCAGCAGATCGAGAAAGTTGCCCTGGCCCTCGTCACCGCGGCCAGAAGGCTGCATCATTACTTCTTGGCCCACACGGTCGTGGTAAGGACCGAGCAGCCCATAAGGTAGCTCCTCGGCCGACCAGACATGGCAGGAAAGATGCTCAGGTGGTCACTCGAACTCGCTGAGTTCGACATTCAATATGAGGGAAGAAAGGCCCTGAAGGCTCAGATACTGGTCGACTTCGTGACAGAAATGACCCACCCGGAACCTTCAACCAACGGATCCCAAAAGTGGACAATCTACGTCGACGGGGCATCCAACACGAAAGGTAGCGGGGCGGGCATCATCCTAAAAAACGAGGAGGGAATCCTGATCGAAGTCTCCCTCGAATTGTCCTTCCCGACGTCGAACAACCAGGGAGAGTACGAGGCTTTCCTCGTTGGGCTATGGTTGGCCGAGGACCTCGGCGCCAAAGAAGTCAAAATTTTCACCGACTCTCAGCTCGTAGCCTCTCAGGTCCGAGGAGAGTACCAAGCCAAGAACGACAGCCTCATCGAGTACTTGGCCTTGGTGAAGGAAAAGATGAAGAACTTCACCTCTGCGGAAGTAACACACATCCCGCGCGAGCATAACACCCGAGCAGATGTCTTGTCCAAACTGGAGAGCACAAAAAAGAAAGGCGGGAACAAATCTGTCATACAAGAAGTAGTTTCCCATCCGAGCATTGATAAACCCTTCCCAGCGATTGACGTGAATGCCATTGGGGACAGCAACTGCTGGATGACCCGGGTATACGAATATCTCACTATTGACAAACTGCCCAACGATCCCAAGGAAGACGGAGTGGTTAAGCGACGAGCGTGCTCATACACAATTGTCAAGGATAAACTATACTGACATGACTTTTCTATCCCCCTCCTCAGGTGCGTCGAAGAGACCAAAGTCCCCGGTATACTCCAAGAAATCCATGAGGGTATCAATGCATAACACCTCAGCGGACGGTCCTTAGCCCGTAAGGTGTTACAAGAAGGGTATTACTGGCCCACCATGCAACAAGACGCCAAGGAGCACGTCAAGAAGTGCGACAGATGCCAACGACACGGGGACATGCACCTAGCCCCTCCCAGCGAGCTCAAAACACTGTCGTCTCTGTGGCCGTTTGCGTGGTGGGGAATGGATATCCTCGGGCCCTTCTGAAGGTGTGAAAAATACAAGAAAGGGGGGGGTTTGAATTGATTTTTCAAAATAAAATCTTTTCTTTATAAACTAATCCTCTTAACAACACTTTCACTTATGAGTAATAATCTTAATAAATCTAGAAAGAGATAACACAGTATGTTTATACTAGTTCAGTTGAGAAATCCTCAAGTTAATCTAGTCCACCCGCCAAGGTGATTTTTCCTCTCTCAATCGAGGTCTTAATCCACTAATCAATCAAATTAATACAATGCACAAGCCAAAATGCTGGTGACTAACAACAACCTCTACGACTCTCAAGTCCTAGACTTCTCAAGAAATCCAACCTTATCGGTCTTTCTCAAGAACAACCTCTAAGACAACACATCTTAGACTTCTCAAGAAATCCAACCTTACCGGTCTTATGGAACCCAAACCTAAGTTTGAAAGAGTTTCGTTTACAGAATAATGCTTCTTATACAAGCTAAGATGTAAATAATTTAAGATCTAAATGACTTAAGAAAGATATTAATAAGAGAGTATTTTTGCAGTGAGCTTTCTTGTATCTTTCTTCAAGTCTTCATGTCTTTATATAGCCGTGTAAAATGTGACCGTTTAAGAGTAATCGTAGCGATTTTAGACTAATGGCGGCTTGATAGATACGTGGGGACAGATAATACTTTTGTGTCCTGTCTTGTTAATATATCTTTGTTTGTACTGTTGCACTGTTACCAATATATCTTCGTTTGTACTGTTGTACAATTGTACTTCGTTGGTTAGTCTTCTTATCTTCTTAACTTCAGAGGCTTCTGAGAGCATGAGTAAGAAGGGAAATCGTAGCTTGGTTCTTAAGATCTTCAAGTCTTGGAGTCTTTAGAACTACGTCTTTAGAGTCTTCAGCACTTGGTCTTCAGAACCCTTTATCTAGGGAGTGTAAGTCTTTAGCATCTGAACTTTGTTCATCAGAACCTCTGTCTTTAGATCTTCAGAACTTGTTCCCTTTAGACATTATATCAGAGTCTTGCAATCTTCAGATTCTCCTGAAGCAATTACTGCTATTTAGCAGACCAAGTGTAGCGCATAGGCAAAAATATTCTCTTCTAACAACTTAGCCACACTATTTATCGGAAGTAGAACCTGCTTGTTAAATTCTAAAAAATAACAAACATTAGACTCACAAAATTGTTCATACAAACATACTTGTTTGATATCATCAAAACTCATAGGCATTATTGCAGAACCAAATCTTGTTCTCATAATCTCCCCGTTTTTGATGATGACAAAACTATGTATTTTGATGACGCAATTTTGTACGTAACACAACGATAATCGCAATAAGGAGGTTAAGGAATACTTATCCTTCGCATGAGATACTCCCCCTGAATCTCAGACTGGGTGAAGATCAAATATCCTAACTTGTGAACCTTTCTGGATGAACTCCCCCTGATTCCAATAGGTTAGATACTGAAATCTTCATAGTCTTGATTCAATTACAAACTTCAGAGTTTGACAAGAACTCGCGTTTTCATCTCAGAACCTTATTTCTATTAAAACTCAAGGACTTGAATTGTCAGAGCCAAAACATTTTGATTTCTTTGAAGATCAACTTTATGATGTTTAATCAGATTAGAATTCCTGAAAAGAAAAACAAAAAATCTAACAGAAATAACAGTTTATTGGTTAGACTGTAAACAACTTATTTTTCAGAGATTGACTAATGAGAACCAAAATATCACATTCATTACTTCTCCCCCTTTAGGACTTAGTTTTTCACCCTTGGTTTACAAATCTTTTTAATAATGACAAAAAGGGGGAGAAGTAATGAATGTGATATTTTGGTTCTCATTAGTCAATCTCTGAAAAAATCTAACAGAAATAACAGTTTATTGGTTAGACTGTAAACAACTTGTTTTTCAGAGATTGACTAATGAGAACCAAAATATCACATTCATTACTTCTCCCCCTTTTTGTCATTATAAAAAAGATTTGTAAACCAAGAGTGAAAAACTAAGTCCTAAATCCTAAATTCATAGAGTCGAAAGAAGCAAAGAAAAACTTAGGTGCTTCCAGAGAACATCTTGTCCAGAATCTTTTAAAGCAAGCTCTGAACATTTGCACTGACAGCCTTTTGTTATGCAAAATTTTCTCTGAAAATCTGTTGTTCTCCTCTGATTTCTTTAATTACGTTTTCCAAACGCACCACAGCAGGTTCAGATGAGGAAACAACTAAGGCGTCTTACTTATCTTTTTCTGTATCTTCAGCTTCTTGCGCCAATCTGGCTTCCTCTTCTGCTAGAAGTATCGCTTCTTCAACATCTCTTTCTGCTTCGCAGCAAAAAGCTTGAATTCCCTTATCCGCTCTTCAGCTTCTGCTCTTTCATTTGCCAGCTGAACTCCAACAGTTTTAGTGGCGTCTGAGAAACTTGTAATTCTTGCAAATTCAGAATCTAACCATTTCTGAAAGGTTTTCCAAGAATTCTCAAGCTCTAGTGGCTTGGCACATGTGCTTGCTTCTGCTCTTAATTTTTCTACCTTCTTTATTGCCTTGTTACGAAACTGACCAATGCATTCTTCAAGGGTTGTTGGAAGGGGTATGTCATAGATGACCAAGGCAAGGTTAGGCTCAGCAGATTTAGTTTCAGAAGGTGCTGGTTGAGATGAAATAGTCTCAGTATGAACAGGTTCAGATGTTGGTTGATCAGTAAGGGACGATAACTCAAGGACTTCTGAAACCGTGAAAGGTTCAGATGTGATAATTTCTAGAGTATCAAAGATGACTTCCTTAGATCCTGGTTCAATGTTAAGGGCATGAGAATCAGAGAGTAGGTTCGGAGAACCTGGTTCATTTGGTTGAATGAGTGGAGAGGTTATTGTTGAGGTGTAGGTAAGAATGGCTTTAGATGGAATAGGTGTACTGATTGATGAAATGGGAGGCGGTTGAATAGTAGTAGTTGGTGGAGGAATTGAAAAAGATGGTGGTTTAAACTTTACTTGTGGGTTGGAGGTAGGAATAAAAGTAGTTTGAAATGATGATGATGATGCAGTAACATGTTTAGTAACATCCATTGAAACAGAAGAATTGGTAGCAGACTTACTAGATTTCGCAAAAAGGAGAGAAGGCAAAGTGGAAGTCTTAGAAGATTCAGACTTGTCATCCTTCTTCTTTTTCTTAAGCTCAGAATCCTCTTTAGTTTGCTTCCTCTTGCTTCTGGTAACATATTGAGGTTTAGGTGTAACATCTTCAATTTTGAAGTTGGACATGTCACGTCCTTCTTCTCTCATCATAGTAAGAAATGAAGCAATTGTTTGTGTATTATCGCATATGTGATAGATAGGATAGTTCATCACTGGAATTCTGTGTTTAATCATAGTGTCATGAGAGATAGACAAAGGTTTCATTTCAACATTCTTGATCATTTTCATATGTTTAAGATTCATAGCATTGAAGGCTTCTCCTATGCTTGGAGTCAAGTATTCTGTATATCTGGCTTCTTTAACTAGATAATTCACTATGCCACTTTCAACAAAGATATCAGAGAGCAATCTTCCGAAAGGAATGTAAGTTATAATCTTCTTTTCTAGCGAAACTGTTGTTCTTGTCTTGCGCACCATATCCCTTAGATAGTAAAACAGAATTGATGGTAGACACATTTTCTCATTTTTGTGCAGATAGTACAACATGTACTTTTGATTTGTATTGAAGTAGTATGCAACACTTTTTGAAGGTCTTGGATTGATACAACCAAGAATAATCTTGTGCCAGATTCTCAGATTATCACGCAAGTCCTTGCTTTTATACTCTGTTTTCCCAGATTGATAATTTGTAAAAATTTATTTGTTGATGACAGAGTCAGATTTGTCGTTCTTTCCATAAACTCGTTTGCATTCCAAGAACTTCATTCCTAGCAGATCTGAGATTGACTTCTCAGTGATAACAATCTTCTTTTCCATAACAAAAGAGACAACATGAAGATCCTCAGTGACAACCTACCTCCAGAAGTCTTTTACTAGAGCTTCATAGGTAGGACCTCTAAGTCTGTCAAAATAACTTTTCCAACCTTGAATGTTTAGTTGATCATGAAGGTTAAACCCATTATCACAAAGATTGTTAAAGTCGACATCTAGTTCTTTGAGAATAGTTAGATCGTCTACATGAAGAACACAAGTAACTGCGGCATCTCTTTGAGTTACATGGTTTTCATCGATCTTTGGAGGTGACGATGAAGTCGAAGCAACAGGTGCGGTGGTTGCAGAAGTTGTAGAAGACGCAACAGATGAAGATGGTAACTCTTTGGAGGGATTCAATGACGCTTCCATTTGTTCGGCGAAGCGAACGGTTGCTTGTTGAATGTTGTTCATCATGATGATGGTTGAGATTGATGAAGATGAAGACGGTGAATGAGTGATTGAGAGAGAGAAGCGATTTAGGGTTTTAGGGTTTCTAATCGTGTGGAAATGGAAATAAGGCCGTGTGAGTGGGTATATAAAATGTTTTTGAAAATGAAAGGTTAAACACAGTACTGGGGATTAATGAATGAATGTAATCATGATTTAAGTTAATTCCAAGAAAATTACTGTTCATTGTGTACATTAAGTAGATGCAATGATTTAGGTATAATAGAAATTACACGCATTACTCATTTTCTAATTAAGTGATACATTTTAATGTTCTCAGAATCTGGACAACCCAAAAGTTTCCATCAGATCAGAGACACTTCTGACCGAAGTAGCTTCTAATGGATGAGATTGAACAAAAAAGTTACTCTGGCCAAACACATCTGATTCTGATGCACTCTTACTCTGGACAATAGTCCATTTTTAGATGCTTCAAAATAATTTGAAATCTATCTTCAGCTAAGGGTTTTGTAAAAATATCAGGCCATTGATGGTCTGTATCAATAAATTTTAAGCACAAAATTCCCTTATGAACATAGTCTCTGATAAAATGATGTTTTATTTCTATGTGTTTATCCCTAGAATGTAAGATTGGGTTTTTAATTAAACAGATAACAGCAGTATTATCATAGAAGATGGGAATGTTACTCTCGAGTATTTGATAATCTTCTAGCTGATTCTTCATCCACAACATCTGCGTACTGCATAAGGAAGCGGATATGTACTCTGCTTCTGCTGTTGAGAGATCAATTGTTGATTGTCTCTTGCTTGACCATGAGATCATATTTTTTCCTAGAAACTGACAGTTTCCAGATGTGCTTTTTCTTTCCAATCTATCTCCAACATAGTCTGCATCACAGTAACCAGAAAGAGTGTACTCTGATGCTTTCTCATACATCAAGCCAAGGTTAGTAGTTCCTTTCAGATACCTTAGAATTCTTTTAACAGCAGTTAAATGAGATTCTCTAGGATCTGATTGAAATCTAGCACACAGATGGACGCTGAATAAAATATTAGGTCTAGAAGCATTTAAATACAGAAGAGAACCTATCATACCACGATCGATCTTATGACAAACCTTACCACTTACTTCTTCTTTCTCCATGACACATGTTGGATGCATTGGAGTCTTTGCTATTTTACAATCTATCTTGTTGATTTCTTCAGAAGTTCTTTAGTGTACTTACTTTGATGAATGTAAGTAGCCTCTAGTTTCTGATCAAATTGAATTCCCAGAAAGAACTTCAACTCACCCATCAGACTCATTTCGAACTCTGCTTGCATTAGCTTAGAAAACTCCTTGCAGAGAGAGGGATTAGTAGAACCAAAAATAATATCATCAACGTAAATCTGAACTATGAGTATATCATTTTTGTATGATTTACAGAAGAGAGTGGTGTCAACCTTGCCTCTGGTGAAGTTATTTTCTAAAAGAAAATTGCTCAATCTGTCGTACTAAGCTCTGGGAGCTTGCTTCAGACCATAAAGAGATTTTTTGAGTTTAAAAACAAAATCTAACTTCTCTGAGTTTTCAAATCCAGGAGGTTGTTTGACACAGACTTCTTCTGATATATAACCATTCAAAAATGCACTCTTAACATCCATCTGGTATACGATGATGTTATAATTTACTAAAAAGGAAATTAACAAGCGTATGGCTTCTAGTCTGGCGACTGGAGCAAAGGTTTCATTGTAATCTATCCCTTCTTGTTGACTGTAACCTTGTGCAATTAGTCGTGCCTTGTTTCTGACAACCTCACCCTTTTCATTGAGCTTGTTTCTGAATACCCATTTAGTTCCAATTACATGGACACCTTTAGGCTTTGGAACAAGATCCCATACATCGTTCTTTGAAAATTGGTTAAGTTCTTCTTCCATTGCCAGAACCCAGTCCTTCTCCAGAAGAGCTTCATCAACTGACGTTGGCTCAATTAAAGACACCAATCCCAGAAGCATTTCTTCAGAAGGTTTGAAAGCTGATCTGGTTCTGATGGGAGCTTCCTTGCTTCCCAGAATCAGTTCTTCAGGGTGTGAAGTTGAAATTCTACTTTTCTTTTGTTGTGGAGTATCAGAAGGTACATCAATAATGTCAGAAGTAGAAGCTTCTGGAGCTTTAACTTCTTCTGCCTTTTCTTTAGGTTCTGAAAAGCTGATTTCCAAATCTGCAAACTTTTCAACTAGCTTTAACTTTTCAGGGTCAAGCTTTTCATCGAATCTGACATGAATTGATTCTTCCACAATCCGTGATTCTGTGTTATAAACTCTGTAGCCTCTTGAGTGTTCAGAGTATCCTAACAAGAAGCACTTCTGTGCTTTGGGATCAAACTTGCCAAGATTTTCTTTAGTGTTTAACATAAGACAAATGCATCCAAAAGAATGAAAATAAGAAATGTTGGGAACTCTATTCTTCCATAATTCATAAGGAGTTTTACTCAAAATAGGTCTTATGGAAATTCTATTTTGAATATAACATGCCGTGTTAACTGCCTCTGCCCAAAAATGCTTAGCCATGTCAGTTTCTTGGATCATGGTGGGAGCCATTTCTTGTAAAGTCCCATTCTTTCTTTCTACAACTCCATTTTGTTGTGGAGTTCCAGGACAGGAAAAATCATGAGATATCCCATGCGAATCAAAAAGTTTTTCAAAATCTTTGTTTTCAAATTCTCCACCATGATCACTTCTGACTTTGACGATTTTGCAATTCTTTTCGTTTTGCACTTGGGTGCAGAAGATAGCAAACACAGAATGTGACTCATCCTTGTGCCTTAAGAATTTTACCCATGTCCAACGACTATAATCATCAACGATGACTAGTCCATATTTCTTACCATTGAGAGAAGCAGTTTTTACTGGTCCAAATAGATCAATGTGAAGAAGTTCTAATGGTCTAGAGGTAGAAACAATGTTCTTTGCTATAAAAGAAGTTTTTGAAAACTTGCCTTTCTGACATGCTTCACAAAGAGCATCTGAAGAGTACTTCAGATTTGGCAAACCTCTGACAAGTCCTAGCTTGTTCAGCTGAGAGATTCTTCTCAAGCTAACATGACCCAGACGTCTGTACCAGACCCATTGCTCTTCATTGATAGACAAAAGGCACTTCACATTCTGATGTTTTAAATCTGATAATTTAATTTTGTAAGTATTGTTCTTCCTCTTACCATTGAACTGAACAAATCCATCCTTCTGACTAACAGCCTTACAAGACGTTTGATTGAAAATAACATCATAACCATTGTCACTAAGTTGGCTCATTGACAACAGATTATTCATTAAACCTTCAACTAAAATAACATTATTTATAGAAGGAAGTTTACCATTACCAACAGTTCCGGAGCCAATGATTCTTCCCTTCTGATTTCCTCCGAAACCGACGGCATCTCCAGGCTTAAGTTCCAAATCTTGTAACATATGCCTTTCTCCCGTCATGTGTCGCGAGCATCCACTGTCCAGGTACCATGACTGGTGTTTCAGTGGCGCCATCAAGGATATCTGTAATATAAATTATCTTATTCTTAGGTACCCATTTTGTGGGTCATTTCATATTATACTTTCTAGAGGTTCTGACACCTTTGGATTTTCGTGCAGCAGGATAATAGTGTGGAATTTGTGCATGATATTTAAGCTTAGAAGTTTTCTTCCGTGTCTGTATTTATGGTGCAACAGACTTAGAAACTTCTGGTTCTGGACATTTCAGTTTAGTGTCAGCAAGCACAAACTATTTAGACAGAGGTATTAGCTTGATACTCTTGGTGTCATCATATGGTTTTGATGGTCCTGAATATCCCATACCTCTACTTCCATTTCTGCTAACTCCATTGATCATTGAAGCCATTTTGCTTCTATCTATGCTTTTAGCAAGGAAGTGCTGAAAAGCTCTATCATATCTGACCACTTCATTAGTGCCAGTTATGTCAGAAGTGATCTCTTCTTCTAACTTAGAGGTTTTACTTTTTAAAGCAGCATTTAATTTTTCTAAAAAGAATAATTTTTCATTTAATTCAGAAATAGTTTGTTTGCTCTTAGTAAGGTCCTCGAAAGGAACCAAACAAGTCTTTTTCAGAATTTTGTGTTTTCTTAGAAGAAGTTGATATCTTTTCATGAGTTCAGATAATCCTATTTCAAGTTCAGAACGAGATAAGGAAGAAAGTACCTCTCTGTTGTCATCAGAGTCTGATTCTTCATCAAGTATCAGTTCTCCTTCTGATAAGGCTTCGTTCGTGCTGGTCTTAGTCATGAATGCCATGTTGGCATGTTCTCCATCAAAATCTTCTTCTGACTCTGAATCATCCCATGTTGCCATAAGACCCTTTTTAGCTTTCTTAGGTCTTCCATCTTTCTTGAACTTTGGACAATCATTCTTGATATGTCCAGGCTCCTTGCATTCAAAACATGTAACTTCTTTTCCATAAGCTTTCTTTTAACCATATGTAGACTCAGATTTACCTTTAGTTCTTCTTGGCCCTCTGAACTTATTCTTTATGTATTTCCACAGTTGGCTTATCTTCCTTGATATGAGAGATAGTTCATCTTCGTCTGAATCTTCTTCAGATTCTTCAGATTCTTGATAAGCCTTTTTCTTCTCAAACTTAGCCTTTAGAGCAATAGATTTACCTTTCTTCTGAGGTTCATCCTCATGAAGTTCTATTTCATGACTCCTTAAAGAACTAATTAGTTCCTCAAGACTTGTGTTGTTCAAATCCTTTGCTAATTCCAAAGCAGTTACCATTGGTCTCCATTTGATAGGCAGACTTCTGATAATCTTCTTGATATGATCAGCAGTAGAGTAACCTTTGTCCAGAACTCTGATCCCTGCAACAAGCATTTGGAATCATGAAAACATAGTTTCCACAGACTCATCATCTTCCATTCTGAAGACTTCATATTTCTGGATTAGGGCAAGAACCTTTGTCTCCTTGACTTCATGAGTCATTCGGAGAGAGTCAAAAATAGACTTTGCAGTCTCTTTGTTTGTAATCTTTTCATATTCCGTATATGAAATTGAATTTAACAGAATTGTTCTTGCTCTGTGATGATTCTTGTAGATCTTATTTTGAGCATCTGTCAATGCGCTTCTGACAATCTTTTTGCCTTCAGAGTCTACTGGGTAACTGTAGCCATCAACTACCAGATCCCATAAATCTAAGTCAAAAGCCAGAAAATAACTCTCAATTCTATCTTTCCAATAGTCAAATTTTTCGCCATCAAAGATATAAGGTTTTGCATTATATGAATCTCTTTCAGAAGTGACAGCAGCAGCTTCAGGTGCGACCATTGTTTTTCACACTTGGATCAGTACTGAACACTGTTAAGTGCTTGATAAAAATTCAACATTTTTATCACCTCAAAACCGGACCTCTGATGCCAATTGAAGGAGTGAAAAATACAAGAAAGAAGGGGGGGGGGGGGTTGAATTGGTTTTTCAAAATAAAATCTTTTCTTTATAAACTAATCCCCTTAACAACACTTTCACTTATGAGCAATAATCTTAATAAAGTTAGAAAGAGATAACACAGTATGTTTATACTAGTTCACTTGAGAAATCCTCAAGCTAATCTAGTCCACCCGCCAAGGTGATTTTGCCTCTCTCAATCAAAGTCTTAACCCACTAATCAATCAGATTAATACAATGCACAAGTCAAAATGCTGGTGATTATCAACAACCTCTAGGACTCTCAAGTCCTAGACTTCTCAAGAAATCCAACCTTATCGGTCTTTCTCAAGGACAACCTCTAAGAACACACGTCTTAGACTTCTCAAGAAATCCAACCGTACCGGTCTTTCTTAAGGAACCCAAACCTAATTTTGAAAGAGTTTCGTTTACAGAATAGTGCTTCTTATACAAGCTGAGATGTAAACAGTTTTAAGATCTAAATAACTTAAGAAAGATATTAGTAAGAGAGTATTTTTACAGTGAGCTTTCTTGTATCTTTCTTCAAGTCTTCATGTCTTTATATAGCCGTGTAAAATGTGACCGTTAAAGAGTAATCATAGCGATTTTAGACTAACGACGGCTTGATAGAGACGTGGGGACAGATGATACTTTTGTGTCCTGTCTTGTCAATATATCTTTGTTTGTACTGTTGCACTGTTACCAAGATATCTTCGTTTATACTGTTGTACAATTGTACTTCGTTGCTTAGTCTTCTTATCTTCTTAACTTCAGAGGCTTCTGAGAGCATGAGTAAGAAGGGAAAACGTAGCTTGGTTCTTAAGATCTTCAAGTCTTGGAGTCCTAAGAACTACGTCTTTAGAGTCTTCAGCACTTGGTCTTCAGAACCCTTTATCTAGGGAGCGTAAGTCTTCAGCATCTGAACTTTGTTCATCAGAACCTCTGTCTTCAGATCTTCAGAACTTATTCCCTTTAGACATTATATCAGAGTCTTGCAATCTTCAGATTCTCCTGAAGCAATTACTGCTATTTAGCAGATCAAGTGTAGCGCATAGGCGAAAGTATTCTCTTCTAACAACTTAGCCACGCTATTTATCGGAAGCATAACCTGTTTGTTAAATTCTCAAAAATAATAAACATTAGACTCACAAAATTGTTCATACTAACATACTGGTTTGATATCATCAAAACTCAGAGGCATTATTGCAGAACCAAATCTTGTTCTCACACCTTCGTCGTGGGGTCATACCAAAACAAGTACCTGATCGTCGGCGTAGATTATTTCACGAAGTGGATCAAGGTGGAAACCTTGGCCAAAATCACGGCTCACAATATATTACGTTTCTACAAGAGGAATATCCTCGCCCGGTTCGGCGTGCCCCAAGCGATTGTCACTGACAACGGGACACCGTTCACCGACAAGAATTTCCAAGACTTTGTCACCAAGCTGGGCACGAAGCAGCATTTCATGTCGGTCCAGCACCCTTAAACGAACGGGCAAGCTAAAGCAGCGAACAGAGTGATCCTGCGAGGATTGAAACGCCGACTAGGCGACGCCAAGAAAAGATGGGTCGAGGAACTACACAGCGTCCTCTGGGCCTACCGAACAACCCCACATTCCACGACCGGGGAGACCCCCTTCCGCTTGACTTACAGAATAGAGGCGGTGATTCCCATGGAAATAAGGGAACCATCAAGGAAAACAGAATCTCCCCTCGACGAGGAGGCGAACGAGGAGGCCCTAAGAGAAGAGCTCGACTTTGTCGAGGAGATAAGGTCGGACGCATCCCTCTAAGAAGCCTCGCTTAAACAAAAAATAACTCTACGTTGTAACAACAAAGTTATCAAATTTGATTTTCAGGTAGGCACCCTCGTCCTATGAAGGAACCAGAAAGATTCGCGAGAAGGCAAGCTCGCCGCGAACTGGGAGGGCCCCTACCGCGTCCGCGCGAAAACAGGGACATAAGCCTACTACCTCAAAAATTTACACGGGGAGGAACTTGCTCGACCATGGAATGCTGAGAAGCTAAAATAAATACTACAGTTAAACACTACCCGCGACATAGCAACGTCGCAATTACTGGGATGCACTAAGGTACAAGCGCGACTCCCCTCCACAACACACGAAGATCAAAGACCGCGTTGTGTGTGTGCGAAGACCTTTGATCCGATGAGGAATCCTCGACCGAGCTCCGTCGTCTCCGTACTAATCAGGAAGAACGCCTAGCTCACGATGGGAAGTTCACGCCACGAAGCTAAGACCTCGACCGAGCTCTTAGCCTCGTCAAAGGTCAGAATATAGCCCCGACCACTCGAGCAGTTCCCCACACTCTCGAGGATCAACAAAGTCGAGCAAACCCCCAACTTTGATAGATTACTTAGACAAAAACAATAAGTATATCAAGCATACAAGCATCACACACACAAATAAGCGAAATTCAAAACACTAATCAGGAAGAAGCCCATTGTGCAGATATTACAAACACTACTACAAAACGCGCAAACAACAACGTCAGGCTTACAACGGCTTGCCTATACACCGTTGTAATAGATGCGTGCATTTTTTTTAATCTCATTAAAAAGTTTTTAATGACGGTTAATATACCAACCGTGGTGAAATGTGAGGCCTTTCACCACGGGTATTTAAAAAACCGTCATTATAGGTAGCGCCTGGTTATGGGTTCAATTCCCAACACCAACATTTATGGTTTTTAATGCATTTTTTCAAAATGCCCACAACCTTTCACCACAGGTATTTGCAAAACCGTCATTATAGCCTATAGTTTAGTTTTAGGTCTTACTCTTCAAAAAACCGGTTTTAGGGAAAATCGTCTCCTTTTTTAGATCTGTTTCGTGCATCTGAAGCAGAAAAATCATGCGGTCATTAATCCCCTACTCTGGAAGAGTTATGGGTCTTCACCCTCAAAACCCCAAATTCGTCATTTTTCTATTTTTAATGAATTTTTTACTGTTTTCATAGTCTAAAAAAATTCCAAAAAAATTCTCAAAATTCTTATTTTACCTAATTAGATTAAAGGGTTAAATATGTATGAGGTCCCTACAAATATGTCAACTTTCAAGTTTAGTCCGTCTAAAATTTTCCTTCAAACAATGGCCCTCACAAAGTTTTCCGTCCCTATATATGGTCCCTCCCGTTAGTTTCCACTAACGGACGCTTATGTGGCACGCCATGTGGAAATTTTTTGATGATGTGGCATACATATGGCAATGCCAACATGGCAAAAAAATGCTGACATGAATGCCACGTGTCAATTATTTCTATTTTAAATTTTTTATATTAATACCATATCTAAACCCATAAATGGTAGCTAATTTGTAACTAATTCCTAGCTAATTTGTAGCTAAATTGTCACAAAAACAAATCATTCAAATCTGTGCTGCTTACAACAAGTGCAGAAAGCAAGAATGTTGAGAAATGTCATGTTGATTGCCATCGACTAAGATCAATATATATCAATGCTTATAAAAACTATCTTACCATTACTAACAAAATCTCTAACACCAAGAGGATGATATAAGTGTTCATTCAGTCTGCAAAACAAATATAAGTTATCTATATTGTATGGTATTTAATAATATGTATTTAGCTTCTGAGATGTTTCTCAAACATCCATTTTTCAAGTACACTTGTTTAGTAGCAATAAAACTCTAATTTAAGAAAGAACAAGTAGCACTAAATCAATCACGTAAAACATAAAATAACTTAAATATAGAAGTGGTATCCTAGTGTTTCAATTTTGAAGTATTTGCACCATAAATACAATTGTGTTCTTCATTTTCTATTTAACATTATATTTTCAACAATCATAATCCTGCCTCTTTAGATCCTTTCTTTTCTCTTACTAGCATCCAAGCATGTATTATCTTCTTTTCGCTTTCCATTTTATTTTCCTTTAATTTCCATTGTCTCTTTTTCTTTCTGCATTCAAACAAAGTATAAGTAACAGTTTTAACCAAGTGTAAATTTGAATA